>LR538082.1:1076099-1169670 GCA_900883565.2 Caenorhabditis panamensis | reverse complement strand
TCTTGTCTTTGTTTGGCAGTTTCCTCACTCCTCTTGGTGATCTTTACTTATAGCCCCCCACCCCGTTTTCACCCCCCATATGTTACTTTTTGTCCCCCACCCCTGGAGTTCGAGCCCCCACTCAGTTCAAAATGGAGTATCGGTGGGGGGTTATTTTTCGGGGGGTGGAAATAAAATGTTGCAGTGGGGGGCGATAGTACATTTTACATTAGTCCCCCACAACGGTAGTGGGGGGTCAAACCCCATACCCGGCGCTGTTTAACGAAAGCCCCCCACCCATTTTACTTCCACCCCCCGTATTTTTATTTTGAGCCCCCACTGCCGGTGGGGGACTATTGTTAAACGGGTGGGGGGTACTTGTAAAATGAGTGGGGGGCTCAAGTTAAACAGGGTGGGGGGTTGTTGTATAATGACAAGATTAAAATTATGATATTTGCGAAGATATCATCGTAACTGCAAATTTCGCCGAAGATAGCGCGTTTCTTGATGGGATTCATATTTGGAAGTCCGCGAAAACGAAAAACAATGCAAAGAAAAACTAATTTTTTTTTAGAAAATGCCAAATTTTGGAGCGATTCAGCTGAAAAGTGCGACTTTTCAGAAGAAAATTGCTTTTGATTGAGCGATAATCAATTTCGCTGCAAAAAATAGAGCAAAGTCGGTTGAAATCGCAAGCAAAAGCGCAAATTTTAGGCTAGAAAATTGAAAAAAATAATTTGAAACAAAATGACTGTGCATTTTTGGAGTTTTGTGGTTGCAACTTTTGTGTTGTGATTCACGCGCAAGTGGGGGTTTCAAATGGGTGGATGTGGGGGATGATAACTGGTGGGATCGAGTGGGGGACTATAGTAAAAACCCGGGGGGTCGAAATGAAAATACGGGGGGTCAAAGTAAAAATAGTGGGGGGCTAATGTTAAAGTTACCCAAATTGGTTTTTAAAAATTATGAAAAATTAGAAAAAAATTTTAAAAATTTTTCAAAATTTTTTTAACCTTCAATCTTGTATTTCGACCTAGATAAAAATAAAAAAAATTTACAGTGCTGAAAATTGTCGTTTTCAGTTTCAAAATTTTCTCTGGGTCAAAACGCAAAATTTGAAGCTAGAAAAATTCCTAAAAATTTCTAAAAATTTAAAAAAATTCTAAATTTTTTTTTAAATTTTTTTTTATTAAAATCCCACCTTCCTAGTCTTTACATGAGCCGGTCGTTTCGGCACATGATACGAGATCTTGAGTGCAGCGATAGTTCTCTCAAACGCCGCTTCATTCTGTTCTCTCAGGATTCGAAGGGCCTTTCGACGTTCGTTGATAACCAGCCAGATTCGATGGGTAAGCCAGGTGGGTTTCTTCTTGGTTTCCTGTCCAATATCATTGACAAGAAGCGACCAGTGTCTGATAAGAGCTGTCAGCCAGGCGACTGAAAATTGATTTTTTTTAAACATTTAGAAATTTTCTTAATTGACTCACCCTTCATCTCCAAACTATTTTCATCAAGGGAATGTTGACGGACTGATTTGATAAGGCTCTGCTTCCATTCTTGTGATAATTCACGACGCGTCGCCATCTCTACACTGAAAATCTTCTTCACCGATTCCGGAGCATTCGACAACACATCCAGATCCTCGAATTTCGCTCGGATTTTGTCTTTTTCCACTTTTGGAAGTCCAAACTCGGTTTTTTCAAGAATCTGAACGCAATTTTTATTATATCTAGCTGTTTTTAACATTCAAAAGATGAGATTTACCAAGTTATCCGCCGCCTTCAATCCCAAATCACGTTCACTTCCGATTTTCTCATAATACAGCTTGGAAAGTGCATCGATGTAGTTTTCGTCTGGAAATTAACCAGTTTTTATGGTTTTGTGATGCTTTTTATCAGTTTGAAACAAAGAAAACTCACCCAATGGCAATTCCCTGGCCTTCTTTTCGAAATAATCCGGATCTTGCTTTGCTGGGTCCGTGATCTTAAAAACAACAGTTTTAGCCAGATTTTCAGCGGTAAATTCAAGAAAATTACCTTCTGATGAATGTTATAAAACGCGGTTCGACCTCGTTGCAACTGACAAGAAGTGTGAACGAATCGGCGCAAGTTGATCATCTGAAAAATTGAAAATTACAAATTTTAGTCATTACGGGACGAATTTTTGAGAGATTTAAAGTGCAAATGATTGAATTATTAAGTTTTTAACATTTTTAACATAAAAAATCGTTAAAAACAGTGAAAAATCAGTAAAAAATCAGAAAATTCATTGAAAAACAAAATAATTGTGTTATCTTTCTAATTTCCCAAAGTACTACGGTATGCAAAGTCCGCAAACACCGCGACGCAAAAGTACACAACTCTTAAAGGACTTTGTCTTTCTTTTCCTTATTGGTCCCGCCTGGATTTCAATTTTCAACTGAATTCCTGAAATTTAAAGGATTTTTTCCAAATTTGGGCGTTGGGTCTCGCCACGATTAGAAGGATTACGGTAGTTTTGAAAATACGGGCGGTGCGAATTTCTATTGATTTCTTTTCGGTTTTCGGTTATTTTTTCTGATTTTTGACGGATTTTCTTAGGAATTTTTTAGTTTTTCAGTGAAATTAGGTGGTTTATCGTGTTTTTCATGCGTTTTTACTTCAAAAAATTGTCAAATTTATCAATTTTACACTGGAAACTTTGTATTTTCCAGGAATGGCGACCCAAAAGCTGAGCTTCTTCGAGAAAATCGCCAACACTCTTGGGGCTCTCTACCGCCACCAGGCCCAGCAGTTCCCACGCCGTCTCGCCATCCTGAAGGCCGTCGGAAAGCACGAGTTGGCGCCACCAAGAACCGCCGATCTGCCAGCCATCAAGGCCGACTGGGCCAAGGTTCAGAAGTTCATCCAGACGAAGCAGTACGTCAATTTGTCTGTCAAGGTAGGGAAGGAAATTTTCATGTAAACATAAAGAACCATTTTTTTCAGGAAGGACTCGTCTACACCGCCGTCGCGCTCGAAGTCGTCTTCTGGTTCTTCGTCGGAGAGATGATCGGCCGTCGCTACGTGTACGGATACCTCGTCTCGCCAGACTACGTCTCCAAGGACACCAAGGCCAAGGTTGCCGAGCAGAAGAGACTCGCCGCTCTCGAGGCTTAAACTAATTCTGCCCCACCACCTCAATTGATTGTCCCGTTTTCTCTCGGAAGTTTCTCTTTTTTTGTCGTTTTATGTTTAGAGCAAGTATGAAACACTATAGATTTATTCATTGATTAGAGCCCTCCACTAGTATCTTCCCCAGCCTCTCTCGTGTAATCCTTGCGTTCCTCCACATACTTCTCCGCATTTCTCTTCCCCCCGTACTGCCGCTTCATCCGCTTTCCCTTGAAGACGTAGGCAGTGATAGTCGGTGCGAATGTGATTTGGTTGGAGCCACTGGAAAAGTCAATTAGTGAGGTGAGTTGTTTCCTTTCAAAAACTTACTCAGTAGTCGGCGCCTCCTCAAAAATCGACTTATTCCCAGTCTTCTGCTCGCTTTTCTTCTCCGGCCCCGACTTCCCCATGAAATCAATCGTGCCTTTCAGCGTGTTCAAGTAGACAATCTCGCGAGTGCTCGTCTTCTGATGCTTGGCATGGATGCTCGACAGCGTCTCCGTCATCGACGACTTCCCAGAATCCTTCTTCGGCTCCACCACACCCGAATCCTTGAGTTTCTGCTCGGATTGAATCGTCTCGACGAGTCGTTCAGCGGTCACAGTGTACTTGCCCTCTGGATCGTCCTCGAACTCGGTTTCGCCGGCTCCAGACTTTGGAATCCAGTAGATCAGACCCTTCTTCGCCATCAGAGACCGAGAGATTGACAGATTGTACCAAGCCTCGGGGAACAAGCCGTGCTTCTCATCAGTGGTGTTCGCATCATATCTCTCGCCAGCCTGTGTTTCTTCTTCTTCTGCAGACGCCGGACCCGTCTTTTCCTCCTCCACATTTGTCTGATTCGTCTGATTCTGAAAAAAACATGAAATTCGAAAAAAAAATCCAAGAAATTGGGTTTTTTTTGGTTTCTTTTCGATTTCCCGGTTTTGAACCGAACTTTTAAAAACTTTGCTGATAAAAATTGATAGAGATATGGATAGGAAACCCAGAAACCACTGATTTCCTCCGAACTACTCAGGTTTTTAGCAAAATTTTGAAAAGGACAAAAAATTTCGATTGAAATTTTTTCAAAAAATTTTTTTTTCAATTGAAGTTAGGGATTTATAGGTTTCTAACTTCTATTTTCATCATTTTCCATTGGTAAACCTAATAAAATCGGTTGAAAATCAAAAAAATATCCCAAAAAAAAATTTTTTTGGAAATTTTTCGTTGCAAACCCAAAAAAAAAAATTTCAGTTTTTTTTTAAATTTTTTTTTCATAATTCCTATTTTTACAATTTTCACACTTTCTAGTAGTTGCTAACCAGCTCAGAAAATTGATGGAAAACCAAAAAAAAGCCGGGAAAAAAATTGAAAAAAATTTTTCATTTCGAGACCCACAAATGTTTTTTGGAAATTTTTAGGGGTTTTTTTTTTAAATTTTGAATTTTTCCAATTTTTACACATTCTAGTAGTTGCTGAAACACTCAAAAAATTCTCTATAACCAAGAAACACCCCAAAAAAAAATTGAAAAAAAATTCGCTTTGAGACCCAAAAATTTTTTTTTAAATTTAAANNAATTTAAAAAAAAATTTTTTTTGGGTTTTCCAAATTTTGATTTTTCGAATTTTTACCCTTTCTAGGAGTTGCTAGCAAACTAAAAAAAATGGTTGAAAACAAAAAAAAAACCTCAAAAAAAAAAAAATGAAAAAAAAATTTCGTTTCGAAACCCAAAAAAATTTTTTTTTTGAAAATTTTGAAATTTTTCTGGGTTTTTCAAAAAATTGTGATTTTTTCTCATTTTCACTCTTTCTAGCAGCTAATAGTAAAACAAAGAGAAAAAAATCCTACCTGAACCCGTGTGCCTCCAGGAGTCGGCGGTGCCTCGTAGAGACTCTTGATCTGATTGTACTCGGCCTGCGATTTCACTTGTTTATCCCCCCACTTGTTCTTTTGACGGTCTCTCAGTGGCTTCAACTCTTTCTCGTGTTTCGCCTGCATCTTTATATCCACGAACTGTTTATCAGGTGCCAGAGTGTACAAGTAGTACTCCTTCATTCTCCCGAACTCCACATCAACTGTCTTTCCGTCTTTCAACTGCACTTTCGTGGCTCGAGCCAGTTTTGGATGCTTCTAAATTGAGAAAAAAAATTGAAAAACTGGGTTGAAAAATTTTTTTTCAATTTTCCGTCGACTCACATCATCAGAACTCGCCGATCTTGACACGTACACGTTCTTCGGCTCAAAAATCTTCAGCACTTGCTCTTTCTTGTACAGAGCCCAGTCTTTCTCCTGTTGGGCTGCACTTTTCCTAGAAATTTGAAAATTGAGAGCGTAATTTTTTTTGGTTTTGCAAAGTTTTAGAGCGTTTTTTACTCCGCCGCTTCCTAAAACATGGATGGTATGGGCATGGACGAAAATAAAAAATAAGGCCGAGTTCAATGTCAAAAATTTGTCCCTCCACTTTGCCCTCTAATAACTTTGTTCGTTTTGCGTGTAGTGGCGTGTTTTCTAAACCACTAGATAGGAAATCGTCGGGGCACCAGGTTTCTTTTTACCCGGGTTCAAAAAGTGGCGTGGTGACCGAGTTATTTCAAAACCCGTAAAAGGCACCTTTTTTCCCAGTACATTTTCATTTATTCCGCGTGAGAATTTCCGCGTCAATTCTTTTTTGCAAGCCATTTTTGACCGTTAATCTCGAAAATAAAGGGACCCGCAGCCCTTTAGCCAGCCAGGCAGCCAAAAGGAAAATGGGGGGCTTTTTGGGCTTTTTTCAGCAAAACCCCCTGTTCCGAGTCACAGAACCCGGGGGACCACGCCCCCTCTTCTTTCTTGATCCCTCCTCTCGATCCATCCTGTCGATCCATCCCGTCGCTGCTCCTTCGTCGTCGATCCAACTTTCGTCGTTTCGTCGTCGAGTGTCGCTGCTCCGATCTGGCGCCAGTTTGCCATCTTTAGGGGGCTTTGGGACTCCTCCCGCAAGTTCTGATTAGTGGCTCTCCAAGCCGTGCCACCCCAGGACGGAATCGAACCTGGGGTGTGCTGGGGGCCCATTGACTCCCAGTCAACCCTCTTATCCGCTAGGCTAGGAGGGTGCACGTCTGGACCTGTACAAGGGGCCCTTATGTATTGGACCCTCCTGGGAAGTCGTAGAGGGGATCAATAAGGGGGTGGTAATGACAAAAAGACAAAAGGGAACTGCCGCCAGACCGTGAGGTGTCGGCTGCACGAAAATGTGTAAATAGAGGGTCCCGGTTTGATTACCCAATTTGAGGTAGTGGCCACGAATTTGAGTGTTTCGAGTGGATTTTACTGTTGTTTTTTCTTATTCTCTCTAATTTTTCATATTTTGCAGCGTCGACATCTCCCTAGTCGTTTAGTGATGTCAAATCTCTATTCCCATTAGTTTTTCTCAACAAATATCTCAAAAAATTCAGCAAAAACCGAAAAAACCTTTTTTTTTATTTTGGGTCTCGCAGCCAAATTTGGTTTTTCGGTGTTTTTTCGGGTTTGGACTGATTTTCTTGCATTTTTTGTGTGAAAATTGATGAAAAAAAAAGTGGAAACCAAAAAAACCCTTGATTATGCCTGAATTTTCTGTTTTTTGAAAACAAAAAAATTTTGAAAAAAAAAGCAAAATTTTCCTTTGTCATTTTTTTATTTTTTCTGTTTTTTTTCAGGGAAATCGGTGATTTTTAGATTTTCAATCTCTTTTTCTTCTCATTTTCCACCAGAAAAACCCATAAAAACTTGTCCAAAACCGAGAAAACCCTTCGAAAAAAAAATGTTTGGATTTCGCCACGAAAACGTATTTTTCTGTGTTTTCCGAGTTTTTGGCTAATTTTATTGCGTTTTTTTAATCAAACTTGTTAGAAAATCCTAAACAAAGTCTAAAAACACTTCAAAAACCCAAAAAAACCCTTCGAAAATCAAAAAAAATAAATAATAAAAATTTCGCGTCGAGACCAAAAAAAATTTTTTTTTCATTTTTGAAAAAAAAAAATTTTTTTTCGAAATTTTTACTATTTTCCAACCCACTTGGCCTCATCAAACTGTTTCTCCGTCAACTTGTGTCTTCTCATCATTTTCTCCTTGTATCCCTCTCGTTTCTGTTTTCCTGGAGACGGAGAGGATCCTTTCGATTTTCTGGTCGGTCCCTCCGATTTTGGAGCTCTCGACGGCGAGAAACTGATTTCTAGATTGAAAAATTTGAAAAATCTCAAAAAATTTTCTAGAAAACCTACTAACTTTTGAAAATTTTCTTCATCCAGGAATTTTTGAATTTTTCCAATTTTTGTGAAAAAGTTGGCAATAATTTTTTTTGCGATACGTGGAGTTTATCTTTGTATTTATGTTTCAATTTCACGTGAAAAAGGTCACGTGAAAAATGTAAATTACAGAGAGAGAAAAAGAGAAAAGTTAAAAATAAAATACGAAGAGTAAAACAGGGTTCGGAGGGGAAAGGGATATAAAAATAAATTAGAAAATCAAATCAAATCAGGCCAAGCCAATTTATTCGTATTGGCAGTTGGTCTCAGCAATGGACCAGTCTCCAATGATCTTCTCCTCTTTGCCCAGAACAACACCTTCCGTCGCGTCGACACGTCCAATCTCAAACTCGTTATCAGCCACACAATCGTGGTAGAGCGAGAGTTCGAGCGACTTGCGGAGCACTGCCTCGGCTTCCTCACGGGACAGATCCTCGCCCTTCTTGCGCCACTCGTCCTCGACGGCCTGGTTCAGCAGGAAGGCTCCGAGTCCTGTGGCAATGTGCTTCACTTGGTAGGCACAGCCCTGGAAAAATTGGAAAATTAACGGAAAAAAGCTGGAATTTTTTTTTTCTCCTGTTTCAAAATTTTCAAAAAATCTTTTTTTTTTGAAATTGATAATTCGTAGATGATTACCGCTGGAAATTTCAACAAAATTTTGTTTTTAATTCCGCAATTATTCTAACAATTTCGTTTTCGCTCTGGCCTAAAAAAAATTGAAAATTTGTGATAAACGGTCATTTTTTCTTGATTTGGCTTGAATTTTCAGCAATTTTTGATTTTTTTTACTTGAATTTTTTTGATTTTTCCTAGGCCAGGATGCAAAGTGGAAGCTAGAAAAATTCCAGAATTTTTCCTTCTTTTTATAATTTTTTTTTCAGAATTTTGACATTATTTTGAAGAAAAAAATCATGTTGGTAAATTTAAAAAAGATTCAAAAAAAATTTCTGGAATTATTCTAGCAATTTCGCTCTAGTTTTGACCTAGAAAAAAATGAAGAATTGTGAAAAACGGCCAGATTTTGCGAAAAACAAATGAAATTCAATTTTTTAAAATTTGACTCGAATTTTAGCACTTCATGAATTTTTAAAATTTTTTTCTATTATGAGTCAGAACGCAAAATTGGAATCTAGAAAAATTCCTGAATTTCTTAAAAAATTTTCTCAGAGATTTTTATCGGATTTTCGCTGTTTTTCAACAAACCTTCTGGGTGATGACACCAATGAACGGAGTGCTCGTCTCCTTGTTGTTCTTCTCCTCTTCCTCAACACCGGCGACGACGAGAGTATTCCACACCGGGTTCATCTTGCAGCGTCTTCCATAAAGAAGGCTGGTCAAGTATCCATGAAGAGCCTTTGGTCCGATGTCTTGATCGAAGCGCTTCCAGAGCAGCACCTGACGTTCGATGACGTTCTGGAGCCAGTGGAAGTCGGCGTGGTCTCCTCCGAAAGCGATCAGAACGTTGTCGTTGACCTTGTATTGACGGGAAACGTTCTGAAATTCAAAAGTTTTCGAAATTTTCGAAACTCCTCGGGATTTTTTGAATTTTACCTTGTATCTGGCCATTTTTCCGTAGGAAACCACACGATCGGTGAGCACAACAACTCCAGTCTTGTACTGAAGAGCGATGACCGATGTTCCGGTGCAAGTTGGGTTACTGAAAACGGGGAATTCAAACTTTGAAGGTTTTGGCGTTTCAAACTCACAGAGTTCTCTGGACTTCGTCGTGAGCGTTCATTTTGGTTCTGGAAAAGTAATTGGAGTGTGAATTTTATGAAAAAATCAAGAAAAATCAAAGAAAATCGGGGGAAAATGACTGAAAAAGAGCGGAATTGGATGAGAAAAAATTGTTTTTCTCAAAAGTCATCATAATGCAAATGCGCTCTATTGAGAAGATTCACGCACAATTGCAGACTCACGAGTTCCTAGGTTCTAGCGGTGTTTTTCGCTTGTTTGAGCGTATAATTTTAAATTTTCAAGTTATCATAATACGCACAGACATTTGAAAAACAATTTCTAACAAGATTTAGCCGTTTTCTCTGTAGAAAATGCTAAAAAACTTGAGATTTTCTAACTGTCGTAAGATCTGATGCACGCTCGGTGTTTGCGTATTTCGATTATTTTTTCCATTTTTTCTGATTTTTTGGCGGGATTTTCTCAAAATTTTCCGGATTCTCGCAGATTTTTGGCTCTTTTCTACTCAATTTTCACAATTTCCATCAATTTCAACTCTATTTCAGCCCGAAAAATGGCTTCCCAAGTGAAAAACGACGAGGACGACTACAATTCCTCATCCGATGAGGACTATGATCCGGAAAAAGACGAGGAGGTGGATCCCCAAGATGAAGTAAGCATTCCCCGATATCGTGCATTCATTGCTTATTCTCCTGAGCAGATCGATGACGCAGAAGGTGGTGATGAGGAGGTGGAAGATGTGGAAGCATTGAAAAAAGAGGCAAAGAGTGGGAAAAAGGATTCGGAAAAAGAAGTGGTGGCTGAAAAGGAGGAAGATATCGATGCGTTGTTCGCAGAGTTGACTGGAGAGGATCCGACGAAATTCGGGAAGCAAGAGGTGGAGGAAGTGAAAGTGTACCCGAAAGCGACGGGGTGAGTGGAAATTTTTTTTTTAAACTTTTTTTTCCCTAATTTTCCAATTTTTAGCTCCGAACCATCCTCATCGGCCTCTTCTTCAACTTTGGCTTCTTCCTCGAGCTCGGCGAGCTCAGCTTCCTACCCATCTTATCCATCTTCGAAGTATGTGTCATTTTCATTTTTTTTTCAATTTTTATTTCAAATTTTCAATTTTTTTCATTTTTAGCCCAGAACCATCTGAAAAACCATCGCCAAGCACTCAAAGTGGCAAAAAACGAGTCGGACTTTTGGATGCAGCAAAAACAATGGCGAAACGATCGAAGACGTCAGTTCTGGATAAGTCGGATCGGGATTGGAAGGATTTCAAGACCGAGCAGAATATCAAGGTGAGCACAAAATTTTTTAAAATTTTTTTTTAGAGTCTGCTAGAATTTTTTTCGGCCTAGAGCTAAAGATGCAGTGAATTTCAAATTTTCATAGATTTTTTCAAAAATTTTTGAAACAGAAATATCCGGAAAATCTGTAGTTTTCAGATTTTTTTTGTTGTTTCTGGTTCAATTTTCTCAATTTTCTGGGTAAAATCTGATAGAGAAAAAAATTTAAAGCTTATAATAAACCAATTTGACCAGATTCATTAGGTTTTTCATGAAAAAAATTCAAATTCTGGATTTTTTCCGAAAAATTAAAAAAAAAACCGGAAAATTTGCAATTAAAAATTACTGAATCCAGGTTAAAATGACAACATCTAAGGTTCAAAACTTTTTTTCTACTTGTTTTTCTCCAGAAAAAAAAAATGAAAGTTCAAAAAATCGGTTTTGAAAAAAAATCACAAAAATTTTTTTATTTTTTTCAATTTTCCACTTTTTTTCAAACTAGAAAATTGAAGAAAAAATAGAAGTTTGAAACGTAAAAATATCTAATTTCACAAAACAAAAAATCAGAAAAAATGAAAAAATCGACAAAAAAATTAGGAAAATTTTTTCGATTTTTTTTCCAATTTTTCCCCTATTTTTTTAATGAATTTTTTCAAAAAAAAAATTTAAGAAAAAATCGAAATAAATTTTCTAAGCTTCAAAAACATTTTTCACCTCGAAAACAAGCTCTTAGTAAAATTCCAAGTTCCGATCGAATTTTTGAAAATTTTGAAACAGAAATTTCAAAAAAAAAATCCCGAAAATCACTGATTTCACTGATCAGAACATTGAACAAATTTTAAAAAATTAGGAAAAAAGAATGCTGAAACAAATAAAAAATTTTAATAAAATTTTTTGAACGAGCACGCAGTAAACTTCAAGTTCCGATTCAATTTTTAAAAAAAAATTGAAACAAAAAAAATTTTCAAATCCATTTTTTCCAGGAAGACCTCGAATCGCACAATCGTGGAAAAGGCGGTTATTTGAACAAGATGGATTTTTTGAATCGTACCGACAATCGGCAATTCGAGAAGGAACGTGCTTTTCGTGCAACTGCCAGGAAGGATACTGGAAATTGATTTTTCGAAATTAAAAAAAATTGTGATTTTCTAAAAAATTCAAAAAAAAATGAATTTGACTCTTGTAAATTCATATAAAAACACGATCAAAAAATTAGGGTAATTTTGACATGACGACGAGAAAATTCTAGGGTCTATGGGAAGAGAAACGGACAAAAAAAATCACAATCGAATATAAAAAATGAAATGGAAAATTCTGGAATTTTTTAGGAAGAAAGCGAAAAAATATAAAATAAATCTGGAGAATATTAGGAAAAAACTCGTTAGTTTTCAAGGGAAATTGGAGAGAAAGTTCGAGGAATTCTAGTGTAAAACAGGGATTTTTTGGGGAATTTTGGGAATTTTTAGATTAATTTTTTTTAAAAAAAAGTGGATTGACATGAAGTAGAGAGCACGAAGTTGGGAAAAAAGTGGGAAAGAGCGGGTGTTTTTTACAATAAAAATGATAGAAAAAGGGAAAAAAAGAAAAGGATAAAGCATGATTTTTAATTTTTTACTGAGCGGGGAGGGGGAGATGAGCGGGAAATTTTTGCAAGAAAATGGAGAGAGTTATGACGGGGAAAAGGAAGAAAATTGGGTATTTTTTGTTTTTGACAGGGAAAAAGAATAGTTTTGAGGGGGTTTTAGTCTTCTAGATCATCGAGATCATCGTACAAATCGTCCTCTTCGTCAGAGAAGTAGACCTGAAATTTTTGCATTTTTTCAAAAAAAATTATTATTTTTGAAAAAAAAAGTTTTTGATTTTTTAAAATTTTCTACAGTAACCTAGCACAAAATTCAAAGGCGCAGTGTTAAAATTGGAGCGTTATTTTTGTGCTAAACCAACCAAACCAACCGAGGTATTGCAATTCTCTATTTGAGCAAAAATTTATAAACTTTTTGAAACTGCAAAAAATTGGAAATTTTCGTTTCATTTTTTTAAATTTTTTTGGGTCACGCCAGGATTTCTTACAGTATCTAATCACAAATTTAGGAGCGCAATAAAAAAAAATAAAATTCAACATTTTTGGCATTTTTCAAAACAACTTTCGCTCATGGAATTCAGTTTTGGAAAAAAAATTTAAAAATTTTTTGTGAAACTGTGATTTCATTTTTTTTTAATTCGAAAATTGAAAGGCGCGGTGCTAGAAATTGGCAAAATTTTCCCTATCATAATTTTTTCGAAAAACTAAAAATTCGAATTTTATGAAAAATTGTAATTTTTTAAAAATAAATTTTCGAATTTTTAAAACGAAACATTCTAATTCCACTAATTTTTTTTTTCAATTTTTTGTTCCCGGTGAAACCTACGAATCTTTTTTTTGCAAAACCAAAAAGCTAAAAATGTTCAAGAAGCTGTAATTTATTTATTTTATTTCAGAAGCGCTGTGCTAAAATTTTAAAAAATGTTTCCATTGACTACAATCAAAATTTTTTTAAAAACTAAAATTTCGAACTTTAAAAAAAACAGTAAAATTTTTGAGTCTTGCCACAAAATGCAAATGCAAATATTTTTTGTTTCTATTTTTGTCTCCGGTAAATCCTACAATCACTATTTTGAAAACCCAAAAAACTAAAAATTCCTCGGAAACCGTAAATTTTCTTTTTAAAAACGAGACACTCACCTTATTATTGACGACTCCCGAGTTTCCATAGACAGCATTATCAAACTTTTCACGTTTCACAGTTGGTCTGGAAAATAGGAAATTACAAAAATATTTTAGAAAAAACAGTTTCAAACTTTTTAGAAACATTTTTCTAGGTCAGAATTGGGTCAGTTATAACGTTATTTAGCAAGGAATTATAGAAAAAATTGAAAAAAAAATTAAAATTTCACAGTTTCAACATTTTTCTATCATTGAGAACTTTGTGTTCTCCATAATTTTCTTTTCCTGTCGGGTCTCAAAATTTTCCAGTATTTCAAAAAAAAACCAACATACCCCCTAGCAACCGGCGCCTTCCTCTTCCGTTTCGCCGCCGTCGCTGCTCCTTTGGCTCGTTCTTGACAGCGATAATCGAGGACAATCGGGTAGATGTTCGAGATCACTGTGATCACGTCGGCTTCGGAGGCGGCTGTAAGAAAAAGCGGTTTAGAATTGAAATTAGAAATTCCTGTTTCAAAAAATTGGAAATTTGAAGAGTTAGGAATGTCCTATAGTTTTGGGTATCCGAATGGTGAAAAAAAATTCTGACGTTTATTTTTTTCGAATTTTGTTTTCTATCGTTTTATTAAAAAAATGTCTGTTCCAGAAATTCCGAATATTTTGAGAAATTTTACAATTTTCAGTAAGATCTCTCTTTGAACGTTATTGAGTTTAAAATTTCTGAAAGTTGGAAATTAGATTTTCAAAAAAATTCTGTTTCAAAAAATCCAATTTTTTTCGAGAAATTTTAAAATTTTTAGTAAGATCTTGAACTTGATTGAATTTAAAATTTTCAGACGTTGGAAATTATTATAGATTTTTAATAATTCAATTTCAGAAAAGTCCAACTTGCTCGAAAAATTTTACAATTTTCTGTATTGCACTCACATTCCATGAAATTCAAAAATTATAGACTCAGGAATTTTGATTTAAAAATTATTAATACAGTTTCAAAAAATCCAATTTTTTCGGGAAATTTGAAATGTTTTAATCGAAGGACGTTCAGCGTTCATAATCATGGAGGAAATTTCGAAACAAGTCAAAAATTTTAAATTTTTTCAGTTTCAAAAAATCACAATTTTCTGAAAATTCTAAATTTTTCAATCCCCTCTCCGCTTTGTCAATTTTCAAAAAAGCTCACCTCCAGTAACAGTAATACTTCCAGTTGTATGAATCCTGAGTGTGGCTTTGGGTGTGGTAGACCTCCAGACGAGTCCCACTGACAATTCGGGTTCGTAGGTCGCTTCTGCCGGGTATTTCTCGGCGACTTCTTCGATTTTTATCCCGAATGGAAGGCGGCAAGTGGCGAGGACGTTGTTCACCTGGAGGAAAAGGGAAGTTAGCAAAACTTAAAAAATTTCTGTTTCAAAATTTTCAAAAAATTAAATTTTTTTTAAAATTGATAATACGAAGGGGAGTCGAGTAAGACAAAAAAAAAAATAAAATTTCTGTAGTTTTTTTTCAGCTTTCAATTTTGCATTTTGACTTAGAAGAAATTGAAAAACTATGAAAAACGGTCATTTTTATGCCTAAAAATTAGAAAATCACGTTTTTTTCAAAAATTTGGCACGAATTTTTAGCATTTCGTGAATTTTTTTTGATTTTTACATAGGTCAGGATGTAAAAATTGGAAGCTAGAGAAATTCCAGGATTTTTACATTTTTTCATTCATTTTTTCGAATTTTCGTGTTTCTTTTCATTTTTTTTTAATTTTACAAAAAAATCCCGCTTCAAAATTTTCAAAAAATTAATTTTCTTGGAGTTTGTTGATTCGTGAAGTATTTTAGACTATTTTATATTTTCTAATAATTCAAAAAAAAATCCATGAACCGTTTTTTCACGACTTTAAAAAATTCCTGTTTCAAAAATTTTAAAAAATTCGATTTTTTCGGAAATTGATAATTTCGAACCTTTCCTACCTTTTTCAATTTTCTAACTAAAATTCAAAAAAAAAACTCACCCTGTAATTCCTAATAACCACCCTTTCGTGGGCTTTTCCCATGACTCGTTGAACATGTCGGGCTACTGATCGAGCAGCTTTCTTGCAATCAACTTCACTCCTGCACCCCACAATATACACTTTCCCGGAGCTGTACACCTTGATATAGCAGTTTGGATTCCTCTTCTGCTTCATCATCACTCCTTTCTCACGTTCGTATGTCACATTTGTCGTGTTCATCGCCAGTTTTCGAAGATCAATGTGAAGCGGGAGGGTGTAGTTGCAGACGACGTTGCGGATCTGGAAAACGATGAGTTTATGAGTGAAAGATGGTGATAAGACGACTGATTATTGATAAATAAAAGAAATCACAAGGAATTAGAAAAAATTTGAAATAGTGAATTCGTAAATTTCAGAGCGAAAATTAAATGCCGAGACATATTGATCAAAATTTTTAATTTTCACAGTTTCAAAATTTCTGAAACTGTTTTTTAACATTAGAAAATCGTTGCTGTGGATGCTTATATTGGGTTTTCTATTTTATATTGCGGAAAAAACTTTTCATATGGATTTGTCGGAACAATTATTGTTTTTTTGAAAAAAAATTTTGCACTCGAAAAATTTCAGCTACAGTAATCTAAAGTAAGATTTTTTCTCCAGATTTTTTCAGAAACTTTAGCAAAATCTAATCAAAAAAATTTAGGTAGATGATTTGTAGCGACCATTATTCTTTTCAAAATTTTTCAAAAATTACTACAAATTTTGAAACAGTATTCTACAGTAAAATGATTTGTAGCGACCATTATTCTTTTCAAAATTTTTCAAAAATTACTACAAATTTTGAAACAGTATCCTTACTAATATTAAACGACAAATTCTGTCTGTCTGTCTGTTTGTCTGTATGTCCGCCGTAGGATCTTTGAGATGGCTGGACCATTTTGTTCCAGATTTGGTAGGAAGGTCTGGAATTCCCGCCTGATGATGCACGACCATTTTTTGGACAGAAAAGTTCAGTTTGGCGCCCTCGGGTGCCAAAAATCTGCTTTTAAGGGCGTTTTTGCTTCTTCATTTCTAAAAATCGGAGGTCGGACACGTCTAATTTTTAAATTTCTTCTTTTTAGACGTGAAAGAAATGAAATCAGTAGAGCATCAGAAGGGAGGGACGGCTCAAGCCGGCGCAGCCCGGCTGGTTCTACAGTAATCTATGAAAAATCAAGTGAATCTCCAATTTCAGAACGCATCAAAACCGTCTCCTAACTCTAAATTTTTGAAATTTTTTTGATACAGCAATCTAATTTACAGTACTTTTTCGAAAAAGCAAAAGTATTTCTGTTACAATTTTTTTTTGAAATGTTTGTTGCAAAATAAAAATCAATGCTCCCTTCGTAGGATGGACAACTTTTTACGGGAAAAAATTTGAAGATGATGGGAACAGTGCAAAACAAATCAGAAATTTCTGGACTTTTTCTAGTTTCCGCTTTTGCGTTTTGAACTAGATAAAACTGTGTAAAAACAGACAGCCATTTTTAGATCTAAAAGGCTGAAAGGTCATGTTTTCTTCAATTTGTCTTGAATTTTTAGCACTGTGTAATTTTTTTGGTTTTTATCAAGGTTAGAACGAAAATGTGGAAGCTAGAAAAATTCCAGAATTTTTTAAAGAAATTTCAAACAAAAAACTCACCTGAATATCAACATCCTGATCCTCAGGCATCGGTTCCTCGTTTTTCACCGCTGAACTGACAGCCGGAACATCGGGTTCTTCAACTTTTATGACAGGTTCCGGACTCGGTTCTCTCAACGGCACTGCTAGATTCATTCCACGTGGCACATAGAATTGGTTGGTATTCTGGTTTTGATGGTGTTGAGGTTGATTTTGATGTTGATTTTGAACGGGAATCGGATGTCCTGGATTCTGTGGATGCCTCTGCATCTGTTGTTGAGGTGGCATTTGACGGACTTGTTGTCTTTGGAGGTTTTGATGATGATTTTGGGGATTCTGGGGATTCTGATGCGGATTCTGGATCGTTTGACGATGCACAATCGTCTGATTCTGAGCGATTTGTTGATGGAATTGCGCTCCGCCGGTAACCACGACATTCTGAAATCTCCGCTGATTTGGTGGTGAGAAATGTGTTTTTTTTATATGGGTCTTGCCACGAAATTTGATTTTTTGCTGTTTTTAAGGTAAAATTTGATTTTTAAGAATTTTTTTTTTCAAAAACTCATTTTTTCCGGTCAATTTGAGAATTTCTATGCTCCAAATTCTTTTTTCCATGCATTTTTATCAACAAAATTTTCAAAAATCGGTCCAAAATTTTAAAGGTAAAATCTGATTTTTAAGAATTTTTTTTCAAGAACTCAATTTTTTCGGTCAATTTCACAATTTCTAGATTCAAAATCCTCGTCCATTTTTACCAACAAAAATTTCAAAAATCAATCCAAAAATAGAAAAAAAAATTAGAAAAAACAAATTTCGTGGTGAGACCCGAAAAGTTCATCTCACCTGTTGATGAGCCTGAACATATCGTACTTGATTGACTTGCGTGTTGATTTGTTGGCTTGCAGTCACGTAAACAGCTCGTTGGGTGGTTCCCTGGGGTCCTTGGTGTTGTTGGACCATGTTCGATCCTGGAATTAATAATTTTAAAAATTTAAAAAAAACTTTTTTTTCGGTTTCAAAAAACTAAAATTAATTTTAGGGACTCTTGAACAATGATAGGCCCACGCTCATTTCTTTTTTTAATTTTCAGTATTTGCAAGAAATTTTCGAAATTTCTGACATTCAAAAAATCGTTTTGCGGCTTTAAAAAATTGAGAAAAAAATTTATGGACACTTGAAATTTTTTTTTCAGTTTCAAAACAGATTCTAAATTATGCCTACATGGAAAATTCAATAGACAAGCAGTGATTTCTGAAAAAAATTTATTTTTAAACCGTTAACTCCATGAATTGAAAAAAAAATTCCCCAATTCATTTTCCCAATGTTTTTGACAATTTCCAGCGACAAAATGAAATGCATAATAGCCATTTTCCAAATTTTTGGCAGTCAAAAAAATTGTTTTGCGGCTTTGAAAAATTAAAGAAAAAAATTTGGCATTTTTCAAAAAATATTTTTCAGTTTCAAATACAGTTTCCGAATTTTTTAACTCTAAAAATTTCAGTTTGAATGCATAGACTTCTTCTTGAAAAGTTTTGTTTCTGGATTTTTCAATTAAAAATATTTTTCACTGTTTAAAAATTTCAAGCATTCAAAAAATTTCTAAAAAATCTAATTTCCCTATGTAAAAAATCGAAAAGTTAATAAAAAAAATTCTAAAAATTCAAAAATGCCTCAAAAAAGCCCAAAATTCTCCCCGTCACAGTTTCCGGTTCCATTTCCCTTTTTCCCCCATTTTCAAACCGGAAACAAACCCCTAAAAAGGCGAAAATGGACAGACAGATGGCGAAAAAGAGAAAGAGCAGTATACGGGGGGCCAGAGATGGATGGATTTCGAAGCGATTCGTTCCGAAATCCATCTTTTGCATGAAATTGGGGGTTTTCACTGGATGGCCAGGACGGGCGATGGCTTTTTGGCAAATGACAGGAAGAATTGAGGAATGGCGGTGACAGTTGGGGAAATTTGACAAAAACAATTTTTTGTTAATTTTTAAAAATTTTCTGTTTTAAAAATTCTGAATTACTGATCGACAGGAAGTTCAAAATAATGCAAGAGAGCCATTTGCAAATGATGAGAAAAAGTCAAAAATAGAGAAAAAACTAAATTTTCAATTTTTTTCATATTTGGATTAGGAAAAAAACGGTCAAACCCTATTTTTCATAAGAAATTTTCAAAAATTTGCTGTTTTGAAATTTTTTGATTTTCTCAAATTTCTAATTTTTCTAATCTGACGGTTACTGTCAATTCACTAAATTTCAAAAAATTGCAAATCAGAAAAAAAGTTTTTTTTGAATTTTTAAAATTTTTCTGGTTGAAAAACTTCTGTTTCAAAAATCCCATAACCTTTTGATTTTTCTGATATTTTCATTGTGGTGAGTTTCCGAAATTGGATATTAGAACACAAATTGTGCACATTGTTCGAAAATTTATCAGTTTCACCAATTTCCAAATGTTTTTCAGAAAATGGAATTACGGTACTACGCGATCATCACCTAGATTCTAGCATTTCCACTAAAAAATTAGAAAAAAATTTGCAAAATTGACGAAAAATTTGTTTTCTGTTTTATCAAGATTTCTAATAATTTTCAAAAATTCTAGAGATAATTCGTGCTCTCCAAAAATTGAAAATAAATAAAAACAGTTTCTAAAAATCCCAAAATTTCTAATGTTAAAAAATCGGTAAACTGTTTCTAAAAATCCCTATAATTTTTGGAAATTAGCTTGAAATCAATATCTCTTTTTCCTTTTTTTTTCACAATAAAATCAATTTTTTTGAAGATCAATTTTCAAAAATTCGAAAACTAACTCTGATAAACATGTTGTTGTTGCTGTCCTCCTCCAGCCTGCATTTGTCCATTTTGTACCGTCCGAACAGGCATTCCTCCAGCTGCCGCAGCACTTCTTCCAGCGATTGTGCCCTGGAAAATTGAAATTTTGAATAAAAAAATTCAAAAAATATTTTATTTGACAGAAAAAATTTTTGAAATTTTTTTTCTATTATAGATAATTTTTTGAAAATTTCTAAACGCTTTCATATCGTCTTCTCATTGATTTCCAAGTGAAACACCCTAAATCTGGATAATTTGAAACAAGAAAAAAACAAAATAAATTTTTTTTTCGAAAAATCCAAAAAACCCACATGTGCATAATTCGGCTGGTACTGCTGTCCATGTTGGCCTTGTTGTTGTCCCGGGTGCATTTGACGGACGAGATGAGGACCAGCTCCGTTTTGAATGATTTGCCGACCTCCTGGAGCCATTTGGACGATCTAAAAAAATAGAAAATTAAAAAAAAAATTTTTTTTTAATTGAAATTTTTTCAGAAAAAAACGGTATTTTCTAGTTTTCTAGATCAGAATTTTCTCCTCTTTTTATTTTTCATACTTAGAACTCTCCAAAACAATGAAAAACGCACCCTCTGCTGTTGTCCATTTCCACCTCGTACCGCCTGTCCCTGAAACGAGGCGTTCGGTGCTCCGGGTGCTCCTGGTATCCCCTTTTGCACGTAGGTTCTGGAATATCTTGAGAAAATAAAAAAATAAGCTGATTACAGAGAAAGAAATAAGAATTTATTGAGAAATAATCGATTTTGACTCACCTCTGATTTCCCAACATTTGATGATCACCCATTTGCATTTGGAAGCTTCTGGGCCTGAAAATATTGTTTTTCAATGAATTTAAGGTCAAAAACGGTGAAAATGAGAAGATTAGCTAGAAAAAACAAGAAATCTGAAGGAAAATGAAGGATTTCGAGAATCTTCGAGAAACTTCCAAATTCTTGTTGATTTTCAGAGATTTACAGGATTTCTAATGATTTTCAGCACATTTACAACATATTGAGCCCCTGAAATCTGCAAAAAACGACTTAGAACCCCTCCAATTACCCAAAAAACACAATGACCTTCCCCAGCCAGGGACTAGCCACCAAATCGATTCTCCCCCTTTTCGCATCTATTTTCCGCGTTCAAACACTTTCCTATAGACTTTTCCTATCATTCACATGCATTTTTATCGATTTTTCCGTTTTGATTCGAGGAAAAATCCCTAAAATTCCGAGAATTTGCTGGCAAAATTGGTGGTGAAAACGAGAGAGAAAAATGTGTCGTAAGATTAAATGCCGAGTGTGAGGCTTGTGTGTTTGCGGACTTTTGTCGACCGTACCACAGCAAAGCGTCTGCGTCTCTGAGGGGCTTAGCACCTTGTTTTAAAGGGTCCAGAAATGGAAAATGGACCTTTTTAAAATTTTTAATCATAAATACTGTTATTTTCTTCGTTCCTACATAAAAATATCATTCCTCCTACGCTTATTCACAAAAAAATCAAGGTTTTTGAAAACCTGTGATTTTTCGATTTTTTCCAATTTCTACAAGTTTTTTCTAAATTTTTCTAGTTTTTCCTGATTCTCATGGAAGCTACAGTTAATTCCCCACTTTCCCTGCAAAATACACACTATCATAAGCTAAAATACCAAGTCCGGAAGCAGAAAACACCACCGAAAGCACAACATTTTACGACAAATCACGTACCCCTTGGTTATAGTAGCCTGCACTCGTTTAGAGTGTTAAAAAACAAAAATAACTAAAAATTCGATACAAAAAAGAGAGAACGACCCCAGAAACAAAAGACACTGACCAATAACCTCTCTAATCCCACTTAGCACCCACCCACGTCAATTGCGACCCCAGCTACATATTTACCTAAATCGATAAAAAATTGACCATCTTACAGCCAGTCTGGGCTGTTTCTAGTCTCGAGGTGGAGGGCATTCAGAAATTCGATATGACGTTGTTGATCGACGAAAAATTCAAGAACAATTTGCAAAGGAATCGAGAGCGAGTCGAGGATTTGTTCTATTTTGAGAATAATAAGGTTGGTTTTTTTTTCTTTTTTTTTGAATTTAATTTTAGGGGTTTTTTTTCTTTGAGAAAATGAAAAAAATAAAAAAGGGTATTTCTAGGAATTTTGAAAAAAAAATTACCGTTTCAAAAAAAATTTCAAAAATTCATGTTTCTAGTTAAATTTGATCTGAACGCGTTCGGAATTAGAATTTTTCGATTTTTACTTTTTTAAAAAAATTTCAGAAAGAAATTGGTCGTGGAACCTATGGATTGGTATACAAGGCAGTTCCAAAACACCCAAATCGGTTTCCAAATAAGGAATACGCATTGAAAATGATCGAGGGACAAGGGTTCTCCATGTCGGCCTGCAGGGAGATTTCCTTGTTTAGGGAGTTGAGGTGAGGGAGGAAAAATTGGAAAAAAGTACCATTAAATAGCAAATTTTCTTTAGTTTATTTTGTTAGTTGACTGTTTTTTGATATCTTTCACAGTAACGCCAGGAAAATGCAAAATGCGCACGCCACTCTAAGGGCTCCGCGCGAATAGTTCAACAGAGCGCACTTGCAAACCTCTTTATTAAAATTCAACCTAGCTCAGAAAATTGACAAAAAGTATCACTAAATAGAGAATTTTTCCTAGTTTATTTCATTAGTTAACAATTTTTTGCTATCTCTTACAGTAACGCCGGGAAAATTCCAAATGTGCGCGCCGTTGTGAGGGCGCAGCGCCAAGAGTTCAATAGAGCGCACTTGCAAACTTATGTACTAAATTTCAACCTTGTTCTAAAAATTGACAAAGAATACCACAAAATAGCAAATTTTCTCTAGTTTATTTTGTTAGTTGACTGTTTTTTGTTATCTTTTACAGTAATCATAGGAAAATTCAAAATGTGCGCGCCACTTTAACAGCGCCGCCCTAAAGTTCATTAGAGCGCACTTGCATACCTTTGTATTAAATTTCAACATAGCTTTAAAAATTTATTAAACACACCACTAAATAGAAAATTTTCTCTAGTTTATTTTGTTAATTGACAATGTTTCAATATCTTTTACAGTAATCCCAGAAAAATTCATTTTCTTCAGACACACCAACCTAATCTGCCTGCAACGCGTCTTCCTAACCAACGAAAAAAAGGTCTGGTTGTTGTTGGATTATGCTGAACACGACCTCTGGCATGTTATTAAGCATCATAGAAATGCGAAAAACAAGAAAACACCAATTATAATCCCTAGAAACATGGTCAAGAACATCTTGTTTCAGATTTTGTCGGGTAAGTCAGAAAAAATTTTTTGAAAAAAAATTCCAAAAATTGAAAAAAAAAATTGAATTTTTTTCTAATTTTTTCCTGTGGGGCCCTGGTATTTATCACTTTCAGAACTGCATAAATTATTAGAAAATCAAGTGTTCAGAGTCATACATAAAATTTAGGAATTATAATATTCATTAGAAAAGCACATGATTTATGATTTTTTGAATTTTGATGAATTTTTTTTTTTTGAAAAAGACTAGATTCTAGTTTTAGAAAGATTTTCTAGGGTTTTTAGGTCAATTTCAAAGCTGTTTTTTCCAGGAATGGCCTATCTACACTCAAATTTCGTAATGCATCGAGATTTGAAGCCCGCCAATATTTTACTGATGGGAGAGGGACCACCGGATATGCGGGGAAGGTGAGGTTTTCGGCGTTCTGCTTCGATTTGAATAATTTTCAGTATTTTTAAAAAATTAAGCAAAAAATTTGAAACTGAAAACACTTCAAAAACAATTTTTAACTTTTTTTTTTTGAAAATCCAAAAAATGTTTTTTTTTCAGAGTAAAAATCGCGGATCTTGGATTTTCCCGAATCTACGCAAATCCCTTGAAACCAATGGCAGAGCTGGATCCAGTTGTTGTAACGTTCTGGTATAGAGCTCCAGAGTTGCTACTTGGAGCTAAGCATTATACCAAGGTTTGTAAAAAAAATTTGGATTTGAAAAAAAAATTTTTTTCGAAAATTTTTTTTATTTCTCAAAAATGAGTTTGTAATAAAAACAGACAGAATCAAACATTTTTCAAAGTTTGTGGTATATAAAAACTCTAATTTATGGACGTTGACTAACGAAAAGCAAAGAAACAAATTTTAAAATTTTTTAGAAACTGAAAAATTTTCAAAAAATTTTTTTTGCAATTTTTTGTTTTTGAGATTTTAAATTGATTGTTCGTTGTTTAAAAATTATAACAATTAAAAAAAAATTGCTAAAGGTTGCCCAGAATTGCTCCTAGAAGCCAAGCGTTGAACCAGTTTTTGGAAATTTTTTAAAAAAAGAAAAAAAAAAAATTTATTTTTCAAATTATTTTTGGTGTTTTTTTAAATGTTTCTTAACAGATACAGATCCAAGATTAGTGGAAAAAACAAATTAGAAATTTTTCTGTATTTCCTGAAATCGCAAATTCCAACTGAGAGATTTTTGAAATTTTTTTGAAAAAAAAGGAAAAAAAATTTGAATTTTTTTCGATTTTTTTTATTTTCTAAAAAATGTTTTTCAACGAGGAATAGACCTGAAACTAATAAAAAACAATACAAAACTCATTTTCAACTTCCCTGAAACCGTAAAACCCCAATTTCAGGCCATTGATGTCTGGGCGATCGGATGTATTTTTGCGGAACTTCTCACAGCTGAACCCCTATTTTTCTGCAAGGAAGAGGATATCAAAGCCCAAAATCCGTATCATTATGATCAAGTTAAACGGTATTTTTTAGCAATTTACAGGTGATAATTGATTTTTTGAAGGATCTTTCATCTTTTGGGCTACCCATCCGACACCGAATGGCCGGATATGAAAAAGATGCCGGATCACCAAAGATTGTTGAATGACGCTAGAAATGAGGGGTACGGTCAATTTATTTATTTTCTGCTGATTATGTTTGTAGTTGACCATTTTTCAATAGCTTGTTTGGTTTTTGAGATATAGCAGTTTTCCTAATAGGCACCAACATTTTGGGCGCGGTGGTCCTTTTGGGTGGCGCTTACTGTTTGGGCTGTATCTCAATGGATACGCTATCAATTTTGAAATGCTAAACTGCAAACTAATGCTCAAAATATATTCTTTAAGTTTGTTGTTGACTACTTTTTGTTATCTTTTTTCGTTTTTGAGTTATAGCCGTTTTCCTGAAACGCACCCAAAGTTTGGGCGCGCTAGTCATTTTAGGTGGTGCTTACTGTTTGGACTGTATCTCAACGGATATGCGTTCAAATAAAAAGTGTTTAATTGCAAAAATATTGTTCTTAAAATTCTCTACAAGTTTGTAGTTGATTACTTTTTGATAGCTATTTTCGTTTTTGAGTTATAGCAGTTTTCCCAAGAGGTATCCACAGTTTCGGCGTAGTAGTTATTTTGGGTGGCGCCCACTCTTTTGACTGTATCTCAATGGATATACTATCAATGTAAAAATGCTAAACTCCAAAATAATGCTGAAAACATGCTCTACAAGTTTGTAGTTGACCACTTCTTTCTATCTTTTTTGGTTTTTGAGTTATAACCGATTTCCCAAGAGGCACCCAAAGTTTAAGCGCGGCGTCTATGGTGGGTGGCGCTTACTTTTTTGACTGTATCTCAGCGCAGATGCAATTAATTGAAAAGTGTTCAACTGCAAAAATATTGCTCATAAAATTTTTCACAAGTTTGTAGTTGACCACTTTTTAATTGAAAACATACTCGCCGAGATATTGAAGTTCAAAGATTAGACACCTACTCCTGTAGTTGTGGCAGACGCCTTTGAAAAGTTGGAAAACTTGAAAAAAATCACAAAATTCAAATTGATTCTCAAATTTTACAACTTCAAACTATTTCAGAACCCCAATAACCACGTTCCCAAACAGTTTAAACCGTTATTTCGACAAATGGAAGATCCACCAACAAAGCTCCCCGTACAAGCTTCTTGTCAAGTTGTTGACAATTGACCCAGCAAAAAGAATCACTTGTGAGGATGCTCTTAATGATATTTATTTTAGGGTGAGTTGTTTTGGAAATGCTGTTCAATCATTGCATTGCAAAATAGAGTTATCCAGAATTTTAGGAAAATTTTGAAACAGTCAAAAAAAATTTTTTTTTGAGTTTATCAAGTTCAGCAAATTGGTTCAGAGTGTAAAGCGAAAATTCAAATTTTTATGTCTTTTTTGATTTTTTTGAAACGGTGAAATATTCCGGAACATTGAAGACTAGTTTTTTTTCAAGTAAAATTGAGAATTTTTGAAACAGAATTTTTTTTTGAAATGGGGTTTTTCAGCAAATAATTTTTTTTAAAAAAAACGGGTACTATCGACTCAAAAAAAATTTATAATGTGTTCTTATACCCAAAAAAAGAAATAATTGGAAATTTTCTAAATTTCCGAAATGATATAAAATTTTTGAAACATTGAAATTCGATTTAAAAAAAATTTAAAAAAAACTGAAAAATTCAAAAAAAAGAGGCAAAATTTTCAAATTTTTTTTTGTTTTTTCTAAAAAATCAAATGTAAGTTTGTGTATTTTGCAGGGTACAATATTTCTAGTTCTGATTATTTTTTTGATCAAACATTTTTTGATATCCTGTTCCTGAAACCGTTAAAATTTAAAAATTAAAAAAACATGATTTTTTTTGATTTTTTTGAAACTGAAAATTTTAGGATTTTTTTTCAAGAGAAAACAGTAAACATGAGATCTGCAGTAGGCAAAAAACAAGATTCATAAATTTAAAAAAAAATCATGGGACTTTGTTTACTTTTTCTGAACTTGGTTAGTTTCAAAAATTAGAAAAAATGAGTTTTTTCCAAATTTTCCAATCGTAAGGGGAAAATTGGGAAATTGAGTTTTAGATAAAAATTCTGTTGAAAATTTAATGTAAGGTTTTATTGTTTTTTAATTTTAAAAATCAACAAGAAAATTCAGTAAGACAACTAGAAAAAATGAAAAATAAAAAATCTGAAAAAAAATTAAAACTTAAAAAAAAAATTTTTTTTTTTCAAATTAAATATTTTTTTTCAGAAAATGGAAAAGAAGCCAAAAATGACAGACGACGTGTTCGACCGGTACCCAATTCCCTACGCCAAAAAAGAAATCACAGTGCCAATCGAACAAGCCCCCCAACAAGTCGTCCCAATGCACCAGAACCCAATGGGTCAACCCGGTCAAATGATGGTTCAACAGCCACAAATGGGTCAAGCACAGATGGTACAGAGTCAGATGGTTCAACAACAAATGGTGCAACAGCAAATGGGACAGCCACAGATGGGACAGCCTCCGATGGGTGGGGGACATCCGGGAGTGGGGCAGGATGGAGGACATGGACATCCTATGATGCAGCATCAGCAGCAGCAACAGCATCATGTGGGTTTTTATTGGGTTTTTTAAAGTAGGGGATTGGAAAAAATTAGAGAAGAAAAATTACACTCGGAAAAATTGAAAT
This sequence comes from Caenorhabditis panamensis, assembly GCA_900883565.2. Classification (NCBI taxonomy): domain Eukaryota; kingdom Metazoa; phylum Nematoda; class Chromadorea; order Rhabditida; family Rhabditidae; genus Caenorhabditis; species Caenorhabditis panamensis. Next base: position 1,142,750 of record LR538082.1, on the reverse strand, counting down.
TTTGAAACAAGAATTTTTTAACATTTTTTTTCCAATTTTTCGGATTTTTCTTGGGTTTTTTGAGAGTGGAAAATTAAAAAAAATTAGAGTAAAAAATTACACTTGGAAACATTGAAATTTCGAAACTGTAATTTTTTTTTGAATTAAAAAAAAAATTAAAATCATGAGATCAGCAAAAAAACAGAACATGGGAGTGTTTATTGGGTTTTTTTTGAACTGGGAATGTTGTAAAAATGGTACAAATAAGAAAAATATCACATTAGAAAAAAAGAAAATTTTTTGAAATTGTAATTTTTTTTTCTTTTTTTTTCAATTTTTTTGGAAAAAACAGCATCATGTGGGTTTTTATTGGGTTTTTTTGAAATTGAATAAGTAAAAAGATACTATCCATTAGAGAAAAAAATACACTAGAAAAAAAGAAAATTTTTTGAAATTGTAATTTTTTTTTTCTTTTTTTTCTAATTTTTTTTTTGGAAAAAAAACAGCTTCATGTGAGTGTTTATTGGATTTTTTGAGAGTAGGGATTTTGAAAAAATTAGGAAAAAAAATAACAGTACAAAAAATTAAACATTTTGAAACTGTAATTTTTTTCTTTTTTTCCCAATTTTTTTGGAAAATCATGGAATCAGCAAAAGAAACGGAATCATGTGAGTTTTTATTGGGTTTTTTTGAAAATGGGAATGTGAAAAAAAATTAGAGAAAAAAAATTACACTCGGTAAAATTGAAATTTTGAAACAGGAATTTTTTAAAATTTTTTTTCAATTTTTTGGAAAATCATGAAAGAGTTTTTGGCTTTTTTTGAAATTGGCGTAATAAATAGGTTTCTATAAATATTAGGTTGGTTCATAAGTTTCGCGCAGTTGGTCGTTTCTCAATGATGAGTTGAGCTAAAAATCTGAAATTTTGCACATAATTCGGTCAACCCTAAAAAACATCTTTGGCCAAATGGCAACCCACAACTCTCATTTTTGGCCGAGATAAAATTCTGAACGTCCAACCCATTTTTGGGTCAAAATCGCTAAAAAATTCATCAGCACAGCTAGATTTTTTCTGATTAATGGAATCAATTGCGCATACAGTCAATACATGATTTCAGTTTAGTTTGGATTTTTACAACGCGTTTTCGAATTTTTAGAATTTCAGGTCGATTTTTAAAAAAGTCGATATGGAGTTTCGCTTTTTGGTGCAAATGATGCAAAATTTATCTGTAAATTGTTTACTTTTTGATTTGGATTTTTAAAATTATTTACAAGCTCAAAAAATCAAAATTAGTGAAATCAGTGCGAAAATCAAGCAAAAATGACCAAAATTTGACCCCTTTCCAAAATTCGGAAACGCGTTCTAAAATTCTAAACTAAATTGCAATCATGTATTGGCTGTACGCGTATTCGATTCCACTAATCAGAAAAAATCTAGCTGCTCTGATGATTTTTTTACAGTTTTGACCCCTAAAATTGACGCGACGTTCAGAATTTTATCTCGGCCAAAAATGAGAGTTGTGGGTTGCCATTTGGCCAAAGATGTTTTTTAGGGTTGATCAAATTATGTGCAAAATTTCAGATTTTTAGCTCAACTCATCATTGAGAAACGACCAACTGCGCGAAACTTATGAACCAACCTAATAAGAGAAAAAAATTACACTAGGAAAAATTGAAATTTTGATACTGTAATTTTTTTTTTTTTCAAAAAAAAAATTATAACTCATGAAAAATAATTGCCACTAATTTGATCATTTCACAAAAAAAATCAAAAATTGTCACGAAAGTTTCGAATTTTATCTAGGCCAGAATGCAAAAGTGGAAGCTAGAAAAATTCCAGAAATTTTCGTTTATTTTTCTCTATTTTTTCAATGATTCAGAACTTTTCAATTTTGTGAATAGTTGTCATTATCATGTGCAGAAAGTCAGGGAATCAGTGAAAAATAGGAGAAAATAAAAAAGAAAACAAAATTCCACAACTGTATTTTTTTTCTTTTTCAAAGTTTCTTAAAAATTCATGAAAAAGTGGTGCTGCTAATTACATCTTGTTGGTTCCATTAAAAATTTTGAAAATGTTAAAAACAGGTTTAACAAAAAAGAGAGTTTTGGTGGTAGAAATTGAAAACTACATCAAACCAGGGCATGAGTGAGCTTTTGAAATGTTGAAAAATTTAAGAGTAGTATTGAAACTGCATTTTTTTTCAAGATTTTCAGTTTTCTAAATCCAAAAAGCATAGTAACAACTTGGTTTCAATGAAAAAATTCGGAATGAAATGATTCAGTGTCACCCAACATCTCCAAAATCCCCTCTAATTTTCTCATTTTTCTCTGAAACATGGATTTTTTTGCAGATGCAATCCCAAATGCAGTCCCAAATGCAATACCAACAAATGCATGACCCGATGCAACAAGGAATGCAGCATCCAATGCAGCAATCTATGCAACAGGGAATGCAACCTGGAATGGCACAAGGCATGCAGCAGGGAATGGATGATGGACCGCAGGCGAAGATGATGAGGATGGGAAATGTTCCTGTTAGAAGGGTGTGTCTTTTTAAAAATTTTTAAAATTAAAATTCAAATTGGTTTCGAATGTTTTAAAGGGGGGTGAAAGAGGTGGAACAACTTTGTTGCAAAATGTTAAGCAAGTGCCCCAGGCACATGATCCATCATCCTTTTTTTTTCTAAATTTTTCTCCGATTTTTAAAAATCCACCAAACATGGGTTTCATTGCGACTTGAGCAGTTAGAGAAAAACTCTGCGTCTCTCTTGCTGCCACACTCTCTCGTAAGATTTCGCAATCGAGCAGGTACGAGAGAGTGTAGCGGCAAGAGAGACGCAGAGAAACGGTCGAGAAATAGTGCGGCGCGACGAGAGACTTTTCTCTAACTGCTCAAGTCGCAATGAAACCCATGTTTGTTGGATTTTTAAAAATCGGAGAAAAATTTAGAAAAAAAACGAATGATGGATCATGTGCCTGGGGCACTTTCTTAACATTTTGCAACAAAGTTGTTCCACCTCTTTCACCCCCCTTTAATATTGGTTGGAAAAGGAATAATGGAAATTAGTTCCGAAAATTCATCTTGAAAATTTTTTGATACAGTGAAAATTTTTTTAGAGATTCCATAAAGAAGCAAAATCGAAGTTCGAATTTCTAGGAAAAATTAGGCGTTTTTTGAAACAGAAAACGTCTTCAAAATTTTGAAACAAGCAACATGTGCATAAGGGACATTGAAATTTTTCAATGATTCACTGTTTCAAAAATTTTATGAAACTGAAATTTTTCAAATTTTGTAGTCGTCGCTTCCAATGACAATTTTGATTTTTCTCGGCATTAAAAATCATCTGAAAATTTTGTTACATTTAGGCCAAAATTATTGCAATAATTGAGAACCGGCCTAAAAACTTGGCGAAACAAAAACAGAATTTCTAGAAATTTTTTTCTTGAAACAGAAAGCGTTTCGAAAAATGCAAAAGCACATAAAAAGGAGGAGCATTGAAATTTTCGAATAACTCACTGTTTCAAAAATTTCATGAAACTGAAATTTTTTCAAATTTTGTAGTGTTCCCCTGATTCACTCATAAAATTTTTAAAATTTTTTTTTCTGAAAATCATCAAAAAAATTATAATAGGTTGAAGTGTTTAGTATTCTGAAAATTTGCTAAAACTTGCTCAACTTATTCCAAGAGAAGTATTGAAATTTTTCCAATAACTAACTGTTTCAAAAATTTCATGGAACTGAATTCTTTCTGATTGTGCAGTCGTCATACGTTTCAATTGTGAATGTTTATTTTTCCTGAAAATCATAGGAAAAATTTTGTTTGAAGTGTTTAGTATTTTGAAAATTTGCTACAGTACTTGAGCCGAGGGATCTATTGAAAATTCCCAATAACTCACTGTTTCAAAAATTTAATGAAGCTGAATTTTTTTTAATTTTGTATAGTAGTCTCAGCATGACAATACACATCTGCTTTGTACCTTAAAAATAATGAAAAAATTGTTTGAATTCACCTTACAATCAGGGCTGTTTTTGAGTAAGTTTTCCAGGATTAGTTGGTTTTTTTTTAAGCTGAAGCTTCAGTAAATAAGATATTCATTTTTAGTGAAACTTTTACGGTTTTTTGAAACAGAATTTGAAAAAATTGAAACCAAATAATTTTCTGTTTTTTTTTGCAGTACCCAATGCCACCAGGCTACGGAAACCACCCCAACGACCACTATGCTCAACAAGCCCAAATGATGCCAATGATGCCCCAACAAGCCCCTCCAGGCTTCTATGCTCAACGCCCTGGACCATCTGGTCCAGTTCCAGGACCGGGACCTCAAGGATACATGAATCCACAAATGATGCACATGAGACAACCGGGACCTCCGTACATGCAGGGAAGACCAATGGGTCCTCCACAAATGGGACAGGGGGTTCCTCCGCAACAGCAGCAGAATCCACAGCAATGGCAACAGGGGCCTTATCGATGATTCTACTGTTTGAAAAAAATTATGGAAAAAAAAATGAAAAAAAATTGTTTTTTTGGAATTTTTCTAAATTTTTTCTAAATTTTTCTAGCTCTCAATTTTGCGTTCTGACCCTAAAAAAATTTGAAAACAATTCATTTTGAAGCCTAAAAAATTTTTTTAGCACTGCGTAATTTTTTTTTATTTTTTATCCAGGTCAGAACGCAAAATTGGAAGCTAGAAATTTTTTTTTAATTCCAGAATTTTTTCAATTTTTTTCCATGATTTTTAAGTTTATTTTGTGACTCTCCTGTTTCTCACTCCAATCTCAAACATCTCTTTATTATAATATTTATTTTTAAATTTTTTAAAAAAATTAAAAAATTTCTTTTTTTACCCGAAAATTCCTAGTCACAACAAAAATGGCAGAGCCATCCCATAAATCAACCCATAATTTAATAAATATTATCACATTAAATAAATATATCTGCTCAATATTACCGATCGCAGCACACCTCTCTCCTGCACTAGGACCTATTGAGAATCGACAGACACATTCATTGACGATTATGTTGTTCGCCTCGTTCTGGTGCTCGATTGTGAATTTCTCGCTGATTCTCATTGTTTTGTATTATTTGAGCTTGGATTTTCGAGCAGAAATATGGATTTTCTTTATGTTCAGCACATTAGCTGTGCATTGTTTTACTTTATCCTTGTTGTCGGACCTGGTTCATCACCAAAATCCAAAGTTGATGATTATTGGCTTATTTGGTGCGTCGTTTTGGTTGATCGTTTTCTTTATCGGGACTATAATTTCACAGTTTTGGTTGTTGGTGAGTGTTTTTTGTGAAAAATTTGAAAATTGGAAGTAAATTTGATTTTGTGGTTTTTCAGTTCTCATGGTCTCTTCTAATCGGATCAATGTGGTGGTTCACAATTTGCTTCAATGTGTTTTTTGCTGGTGCTGAAACCCATCTTGAAATGGTCAATGAAAACAGGAAAATTCGATGGGATAGAGTTGCTTTCGGATATTTGGCAACCATCCCCATTTTTTTGTTTTATTCCGTAAGTTTTGAAAATCATGAAAAAATGGGTTTACATGCAAAAATTTTATTCTAAAAACCGGTAGAAAGGAAATGTTCTCTAGTTTATTTTGTTAGTGGACCGTTTTTTATTATCTCTTACAGTATTCTCAGGAAAATTCAAAAACTGGGAGCCTCTTAAAAACACGGCGCCAGTAGTTCAGTAGAGCACACTTGCATCCTTGATTTTCAGCAAGTATATCATTTTCTAAAAATAGATGAAACATACCATTTAATAGCAAATTTTCTCTAGTTTGTTTTGTTAGTTAACCTTTTTCAATATCACTTACTGTAAACCCAGGAAAAATCAAAATGTACCCATCATCAAAAATTTTTTTTTTTAGAATTGCATTTATTTTGGCGTCATTCTCCACTTTAGTATTGGTCTATTTTACCTGGAAGCTTGTCAAATTTATCAAACAAACAAATTCCGTAAATTCAAAACTCGAGGAGCCCCCTTTAGTAGATATTTCTGTGGAAAAAAAGAGCTTGATAATTTGGAAATTGGACAAGAGTATCGAAATAATTTGGCTTATCACATTCTTAATTGTTTCAATTTTTTTACAGAGATTTCTTGATTTTTAAACTTATGGATTGATTTATTCTTGTTTTTTTTCTTTTGAAAATCACTTTATTATTATATTTTTTAAATTAAAAAAAGTTTTACCCGAAAATTCCTAGTCACAACAAAAATGGCAGAGCCATCCCATAAATCAACCCATAATTTAATAAATACTATCACATTAAATAAATCAATAAATAAATAATAAAAAGGCTAGAAATTCTAAGAATGATACAAAACAAAAGTCAAAAAATCAAAAGTGTTGAGGTCGATTTCCGAGAGATTCTCCACTTTTTGAGCGTCTCCGATGGGGGTCACACCACTCAAATCCGTCTTTTGGACACGTTTTACACCAAGTTTTAGAAGCAGGTTGAATAGCGAGGTCTGGAAAATAAGAGTTTGAAGTTTTGAAAAATTTGAAAAACAATTTTTTTTCCTTTTCAAAATTTTTTCAAATTTTTTTTTTGTGTGTTCAAAATGATGGTCAGTTTTTTTACCGATCAAAAAATGTATGGTCTACAGTTTTCTAACTGACAAATTTTTTTGCCATCTCTATTAGTTTCTTTTCAAAAAAAAATCAAAGTTAAAAAAAAATTATATTTTCAATTTTTTTCAAAATTTTTTAGAAAATCAGTTTTTGTTTTTCAAATTTTCGTTTTAATATCAATCGATAGAAAAATTTGCGTTCTAAAACTTTGAAGTCAACAATTTTTTGATATCTTTGACGTATCCTAACAATTTTTTGATATCTTTGATTTATCCTAATTTTGAAAAAAAAAATCTCTAGATTTTCTTACTTGATTTTTTTCTCAAAAAACAAGAAAGATATCAAAAAGTTGTCAACTAGTAAATTGTAAAACTCAAAAGGGTCTATTGAATGCATTTTTTGTTTTAATTTTTTAAGCTACAGTACCCCTTCCAAAAGGAAAGGGGTACTGTAGCAAAAATCAAAAAATTCAAAATTTGCTGTTTTTTTTTGTAATTTTTCAGGTTTCCTGTACTCAATATTTTTAAAAGCATGCATTGCAAATCACGTATTGTTAATTCAAAATTTTTCAAATTTTTTAAAAATTTTGAAACAGTAAAAAAAATTTTTTTCAAAACTTCAAAACTGTTCTTTTTCAAAATTTTGATTCACATTTTTTTGTTTGGAAATAAATTTCAATATTTTTAGAATTTGTGACACACGTAGAATTATCAATTTATTCTTTAAAAATTAAAGAAAAAATCTAGAAACAGAAAATGTTTTTTTTGTTAATTTCCAATTCTTCAAAAAAAAAAATTTTCGACTCGGATTTACAGTTTTTTTTGTTCCAAAATAAGCTTCAATATTTTAGAAATTGGTCAAAAACTTTGAAACACGTTAAGAATGTTCAATCTACTTTCCAAAAATTTTTTTAAAAAAGTTTAAAACAGGAAAAAAATTGTTTTTTGTTCACTTTCAACTCTTCTCAAGGGGTACTGTAGAAAAGCAAAATTTTTTTTTAAATTTACATTTTTTTTGTTTGAAAATTATTAGGTTGTGTCATAAGTAATGTGAATTTCTTTATAACTTTCTCGGGAGTTGAGCTAAAATTCTGAAAATTGGCACATAACTTGAGCAAACATTCAAGTTAATTCCTGCAAAGTTTGAAAATTCCTCGTTTAGTTCTGACAGATTTACAAATTTTGACGTGACTGCTGTTTTTTGGCGGAAATGGATATAAAAATCCCCAGAGTAGGTAGATTTTTTCTATAAAGTGGAATGATAAGCTCCTTACATCAGAACATGATTGCAATTTAGTTTGGAATTTTAGAGCGCCTCTCCGATTTTTTAAAATTATTGAAAATTTCAGCTTTGTCGAAAAATTTTTGTAAGATAACACATTATTTTCCATTGAAGAATGCTGGAAATTTATCTAAAAAGTGTTTTTCAAACAAAAAACATTTTTAGAAAAATTCAAAAAGTCAAAAAATTGAATTCAGTGGAAGAGGTCCAAAAAAGTGCAAAAAAAATGCGAAAAACGAGTCAAAAATGGTGATTTTGGGGACTTTACCAAAAATCGGAGAGGCGCTCTAAAATTCCAAACTAAATTGCAATCATGTTCTGATGTGAGGCGCTCATCATTCCACTTTATAGAAAAAATCTACATACTCTGGGGGTTTTTATATCCATTTTCGCCAAAAAACAGCAGTCACGTCAAAATTTGTAAATCTGTCAGAACTGAACAAGGAATTTTCAAACTTTGCAGGAATTAACTTGAATGTTTGCTCAATTTATGTGCCAATTTTCAGAATTTTAGCTCAACTCCCGAGAAAGTTATAAAGAAATTCACATTACTTATGACACAACCTAATAGTTTGAATTCTTATCTCATTGTAATTATCAATCTAATTTTCCAAACTTACATTAGAAAATAAATTTAAAACAGAGAAAAATTTTTTTTGCTCACCTTCAATTCCTCTCCACAATTGGCTCCATTCCAATCCCGTTGCACACAAGCACTGGCATGTCGGTAGAAAATCGCGAGTTGTCTGTTATCACTCAATGGCCTGATTGTCAACAATTGCACATCACAAGGGAACTCGAGACCCGAATCCTTATCAATTTCCTCCACATCATCCATTATTTCGACTCGAGAAATCAAAGAAATTGGTGGGTAGATAACTCGTTGAACTGCTTGTTGACCGTGTAGAGTGTGTGTTGAGTAGTGGGAAACTTGTTTTTGATCGTCTAATGACTCAAAAATTAATTTGAACTTCATATCCACTGGTTTTAGATCGATTGGAATCGAGTCATCTCCATATCCCAGTCCTTTTCCGTCATCTTGATTCAACATTCTATCGATATTTATCTCCACTGTACCCTTTTCCATAAATCGGGCGCCGTGTTCTACATTGGAGACGATAGAGATTCTGAAAAAAAATTAAAAATTTGAAAAAAAAATTTCATTTTTTTTTCAAAATTTTTTTTGAATTTTTGAAAAAATTTCGTTTAGGGTTACTGTAATTTTTTGGGCTAAAAAAATAAATTTGGTTTTCCCATTGATTTCAAACATTCCACTGATCATTTTTTCCATAATTTTTTATCAGAGAATTTTGAAACATTAAAAAAATTTTTTTCAAAAAAGTAATTTTTCAAAAATTAGTGAAGGATCATACTGTAGTTACTGTATTCAATGAACGTAGTCTGTATTTTTTGAAAGTAACCGGTTTTTTTGCTTAATTTCACCATAACGGTAGTGTAGTTTTTCGAAAAAATTTTTGAAATTGAAAATTTGAAACACAATTTTTTTTTAATTTTTTCAAATTTTTCAGATTTTTGAAAAATTTGGTTTAGAGTTGCTGTGATTTTTAGGACAAATAAATCGGATTCAAACATCTCACTGACAAATTTTTATATCAATTTTTATCAGAAAATTTTGAAACATTTTCCAATTTTTTTTTCAAAAAAAAATATTTTTTTCAAAAATTAGGAAAAGGGTCATACTGTACATAGTTACTGTATTCAATGAACGTAGCGTTTTTTTTTGCGAAGACAAAAACAGTTTAAACAATTTCTTCGAGAACTGTAGCGTACTTTTTCAAAAAAAAAATTTTGAAATAGAAAATTTGAAACACAATTTTTTTTTTAATTTTTTCAAATTTTTCAGATTTTTGAAAAATTTTGTTTAGGATTGCTGTAATTTTTTTAACTGAATATCACAAGCAATTTTATTTTTTTTCCTTGGAAACCTAACTTGGAACTGTTTAGTTTTTTAATGGAATTTTTAATCAAAAATTTTTGAAACCAATTTTTTTTCAAAAAAATTATGTTTCAAAATTTTTGTGAAATTTATTATATTGTGAATTGTTTTGATTTCAGAGTCTCTTTCAGTAATCAATATCCAAAAAAATACAGTTATCTGAATTTAAAAAATTTCAAGAAAAATAACTGCTATTTAGAATCCTAATCAACAAAAACTTCACATTTCATAAAAGTTTTGAAAATGTAAAAAATTAGCTTTAATTGAAAATACTGAATACCGTAATCCTACAATTCAGGAAATGCTAAAAGATATATTGACGGGTGGACCCAAATTCAAAACGGAAATTTAAAAAAAAAAACTTTTTTTTTGAAAAAAACAAAACCGTAAAAAATTTTCCTAAAGTAACCAAAATTTTTTAGCTGTTTGTTTTAAGCTACAGTGATTTTACAGTACCCTAAAAAATCCAATTTTTGTAATTCTATTGGCTTTGCACTAAATCAAATTTTGATTGATTTTGAAAATAAAAATTTTGAAACAAAAAAAAATAAAAAAAAAATTTTTTTTCAAAAATTTCAAAAAAAAAAATTTTTTTTTCAATTTTTTAAAAACTACCGTACCTCTCATTGGAATTCTCAATCACCGCCGCAGTAGGCATCGGATAATAGTTCTCTTGAACTGGCAATCGATAAAATTCCCTCCTCAACAACTGCATTCCAACACTGTCCGTATAGGTTGTTGGATGGTCCCATCCAGTGGAATATTGAGTCATTAGCTCTGTATTTCGATAAGAAGTGATGTCGATTGATAGGGAAATGTCCAGTTCTTCTCCACTGGGTCCTGAAAAAAATTCAGAATTTTTTTTTGGAAAACTGAAAAAAATTTTTGAAAAAAAAATTTTTTTTTCCGAAAAATTTTGAATTTTTTTCAAAAATCAATAAACATACCCTCAACATTTTTTACACTTGTTTTTTGGAATACAGTGTCCGACATTTGAATTATTGATTGACGAATTGGTCCCGACATTTTGAGCCATTGGAAATTGGTCATTTCCTGAAAAAAAATGTTTTCCAAAAAAAAAAATGTTTTTCAATTTTTTCAATTTTTTGAAGGAAATTGATGTTTTTCACCATTTCATTTTCTAATTATTTCCTCTGTATTATTATTTTCCAAATTATTTTCAAAAATTATCCATTTTTTGCTACAGTAATCCTTACCATAGGATTTGTGTGCAACTTCATCAAATACGCTCCTCCCGCAGCATCCCGGTACTTTTGCCATGTTTGTTGGAGTGTAAATGTGGATTTTGAACTGGTTTTTGTGACTTTCTGAAAGAAAAATCCAGAAAATGAGAGAAAAAGGAGAGAAATGAGACTTTTCTCTCTATTTTCTATCAAAAAATTTCTTACCTGAAGAGCCCCGGTTTCCAAACTGTGTGTAGATGTTAAGAATGGAGATTCCAATGATAAAATAGTAGAAGTACTAGTTTCAATGGTCCAGGAACTGAAAAACATCCACTTTTTCAAAAATTTCAATTTTTCATCATGTAGCCCGCTGCCCTACCAGCCGGCGGCAGCTGCCAGTTGGCGCGCGCATATCTACGCCCTGCCACTGGTCGGTAATTGCCGCCCGGTTAGCTCAGTCGGTAGAGCACCAGACTCTTAATCTGGTTGTCGCGGGTTCGAGCCCCGCATTGGGCTTACGTTTTTGCTTTTTCCCTAGACACTCACCCTCCAATATCCCAACTTTTCGGCGTCTTTGCTTCAAGTTTCACCACTTTTGTCATCCCATTCGAGTCTCCTTTTGCAATTTGAACCTTTAGAACACTGAGGGGTGGGATAGAGGCTCTAAAAAGCACTAGGAAGGATTCTGGGTCCGTTTTGTTCTTGATAAAGTAGGGTTCCACTTGAGCTTCAATAACTTTTCCATCAATCGATAATTTGACGTCTTGGTGGTTGGTACGGATTTGGAAAACATCGGTGGTCTTGAAGAGCAGGGAATTGAAGATTTTGATGACTTTATCCGATGTAGATTTATCAAAATCAATGATCGCCTTGATTTCGACTCCATCATGAACTCTAGGGTACTGATCCTGAAAGTCCATGTTAAAAAATGCAAAAAGTTTATGAAACGAACCAATTCTCCTTTCCCAAGAACCTCCAAAACCTCTTTCACAGCAATAATCGACGAATGCAGCAATTCCGAGTAGTTATCCATTACACTCACTTTTGAGGTTCCTAAAAAATTGTAAAATTTTTTAAAAAAATTCCAAAAATTTTTTTAAAACCTGTAATAGCATCGTGATGTTGAAATAGAGCCAAATTCCGTCTCGCTTTCTCCAATTTTTCCTGGTTTTCATCGATTTTTCGTTGTTTTAGAGAAGAACGGGCCATGGAGAAGATGACGTCGGCGGAGCGGATTAGGGACTAAAAAATAGTATAAGGGCTCAAAAAATTTGCAGATTTTTTTAGATAAGGTCACTTACATGCAACAAACGTCCCTGTCTCTTGAAAAATGGTCTAGTTGTGAAATAGCCGGTCCAGTAATCTCCAAGAGCACACATGTACGGGAAGAAGTCTCCGGATAAAGTGGGCGGAGCCAATTCTTTATTTTCCGAATACCAAGATTCCAAGTTATCGAAATAGTCCGTGAAGGTACCAAATCTGAATTTTAAAAAAATTTCAAAATTTCAAAAAAATTTTTTCGAAAATTTTTTTTTTTTCAAAATTTTTTTTCTTGGTTTTCATTTTTCTACCTAATTTCCACCCGATCTCCTTTATTGATTTCATCAAAAATCGGCAAAAAATTGTCATGGTGTTGGTGCCATTCCTCAATCATGTCGAACCTAAAAAATAAATTTTCTGAATTTTTAAAAAAATTTTTTATTTTTTTTAATACCTAAAGTCATCTCCATGCATCATCAAAACCACTGGTGCCTTATACATTTCTGCCATTTTTTCCAGAGAATTTATGAGTTTTTCGGCTCTGAAAAAAGGAAAAAAAAATTAAAATAGGCGTACTGTAGGTTTTTTGAAAATCTAGAGTAATATATTTTTTTAATCCGGAATTTTTTAAAATTTGAGTTACTGTATTTTTGAATTTCTGCAAAAATTTTGATTAGGAAAGTCGGAAATTCAAGGTGAATTGTGCGTGCAAGGATCATAAATTATCAAATTTCAAAACTACAGTAATCCCAAAAAAAATGAAACCGAATTTGTTAAAAAATATCAATGTAGTTAAAAAAAATTACGGTAGTTTTTTTCAATGATTTTAATCATTTTTTAATAAAATAAAAAAAAATTTTAATAAAATGTATTTTTCCAAATTTTCTATGTGCAATTTGGAGAAAAACTGCTTTTAAAAATTTCTCAAAGCAAAATTAATTTCCATGAAACCGAAAAAATTGAAATCTGGGTAGATTTGAAAATTGAAAAAAAAAATTTCCGAAAAAAAAAATTTTTTTTTGAAAAAATTTTTCCAATTTTCGGAAAAAAAATTTCGGAAAGCAAATTTCACAGAATTCGGATAATTGTAAAGTTCAAAATTCAGTAAGCACTGTAATAGCCGAATTTCAATTTAAAAACACCTAAGGAACAACTAAAAATTTTTTAATAACGAAACTACAGTAACCCTGATGAAACCGGAATTTAAAAAAAAAACCTGGGTTACTGTAGTTTTTTTTTGAATTTTTGAAATTTTTCAAACCCCATCAATCATTCAAAATTTGATAAAAATTACTGTAGCTCAAAAATCTAATTTAAAATTACAAAAATTTGAGATTTTTTGTCAAAATTGAAAAAAAAATTCAAAATTTTTTTTACTAATTTTATAAAATTTTTCCCTCCTACTCACTTGTTCTTGACATTCTCCTTTGTGGTATTAGTAGGTTTCGGCCCCGGACAACTCCAATGAGTCATTCTCTTGAAATCAAACTCGCAACAAGTCGCCGAATCGGATCCACAAGAATTCAGAATATCGTAATGGGTGTAAGGGAGCACTTGTGTCAACACATCATTCTCTCCAGTTGCATCGAAATACTGTCTCCATTCGAATGGAATTGCTTTATGGGATTGCAACACGTTTTTGAGTTTGTGGTGGATGCGGTTGATGACGTGGCGGTGGACTCCTGGGAAATGGGAAAAATGTGAAAACTTAGGAGGGAATAGAGAATGTTTAGGGCTGCATTTTGTTAGGTAGCAATTTTGTGATAGCGCTTTTGGTTTTTGAGATGAAAATCCTCAAAAATTCAAAAAAAAATTTCAAATTTTTTTTTTTTGATTTTTGGAAAATGGGAAACTGTAGGGGTCTGGGTGGTGGAGAAATTATGAAAATTTTTGGGGTGAGAGAGGACATTTAGAGCTACAATTTGTTTGTTAACAACTTTTAAGTAGCTGTTTTGGTTTTTGAGAAAAAATTCTTCAAAAATTCCTCAAAAATTGAAGTAAAAAAAATTTTTTTTGAATTTTTTTTTTGATTTTTGGAAAATGGGATATTGTAGGAGTGTGAGTGGTGGAGAAATTATGAAAATTTGAAAAGTTATAGAAGATATTTAGGGCTACATTTTGTTAGTTGACAATTTTTTGAAAGCTTTTTTGGTTTTTGAGAAAAAAATCCTCAAAAATTGAAAAAAAAAAAATTTTTTTAATTTTTAGGCAAAAATTTTGATTTTTGGTTTTCAATTTTTCTCAAAAACCATGAGACCTATCAAAAAGTTGTCAACTGATAAAATGTAGCCCGTAAAATTCTCGACAAGATCCAAAACTCAAATTATTTTTAAAAACCAACCTGCTTTCCTAAAAAAGTACGGAACAGTATTAGAATATCCAAAGGGGTCATTGGACCAAATGGTTCGGGGTTTGATGCCTAAAATTGAAATTTTTGCATTGAAAAATGGATTTTGAGTATCTACCAAAGTTCTGATCAATAAACTGGAATCCCTCAACAATATTATCAACAGAAACCGGGAAATACGGATTGGCTTCATCGGTCATGACCCAAGAGCCTGTGGCGAGTTCCAATCGGCCAGATGTTACCAATCTAAAAAATTGATTTTTAAATGTTTTTTAGCTCAAAAAAATTGTAAAAACATGAAAAACGTCAAATTTTTAAGCTAAACTATCAAAAAAATTCAAAAAAAATTTTTAAAATAAATAAAGAAAAAAACCAACTTTCTGACATCATTCTTCACTTGATCGGTTTGAAGTGACCACCATCGTTCAAAAAACACAAATTCCGCCCACATAAACCGCATTTTTTCATTCTTCATCATGAAATTATGCATGTTATCAAGAATCTGGTTGGTACGCTTGGTATAGCTCTCGAAGGTCTCCAGCCAACCTGAAAAAAAAAGAAAAAAATTTAGGTGATTTTTGAAAAATTGTAAAAAATTTGGGGTTGGGTTTCAAATTGAGGTGAATATATCAATGAATAGGCCTTGTTAAGGGCTATAATTTTGCAGTTGACCATTTGTTGATACAATTTTTGGTTGAAAAGATAAAAAATTTGAAAATATTAAAGAAAAAAAAAATTTTAATTTTTTTTTTCAAACTTTGAATTTTTTCTCAAAAACCAAAAGTCATAATAAAAAGTAATCAATTGCAAAGTTAGAGAACACACATTTTCCTATCATTTCCGCTAGTTACCTCAATTTTAAAACAAAAACTAAATTTTTTACAATTTTCCAAAATTTGCCTACCTGGATCCACATGAGTGAACGGCAGCACGAAAACCTTCAATTTCTCTTTTTTCCGATTTTTCTGAGCATTGGCAGCTACAACTTGTCCATTTCCCACTGTTTTTTCAAACAAATCGAATGTCTAAAAAAATTTTAAATTTTTTAAAATTGGGGTACGGTAGCAGAAAAGTCCGCAAACACCAGGAACGCTACAGTAACCCATTTTAGCCAATTTTTTGGGTTTCTGTGGCTTCAAAATTCCTTGTAAACCCGTGTAAAACTCACATTGAAATCCGTCTTGACCTCCAAAGGCGGTGCCTGACATTTTCCAGATTTTCTGGATTTTTGGTTGATTTTTGATTTTCCAGAAGGATCCAAAGACGAGAAATTGAGTTTGTCGGAATTCCAAGAATCTCGTAGTTGGATGATACGGAGAGAGTTGATTGATGGGCCATTTTGATCCTGAAAAAATAAAAAATTTCAATTTTTTCAGAAAAAAATTTTTTTTTGAAAAAAATTGGGTTACGGTAGGTGGAAAAGTCTGCAAACACTTTTCAACTTTTTTCAGGGTTACTGTAGCCTTAAAATTTGCAAACAGTGTAATTTAAATTGCAGAGAATTTTTGCTAGCTATACAAAGCTAAAAACGTTGAAAAACCATCAATTTTAAAATTTTCGGAATTTTTTTTGCAATTTTTTGCCAACTTACCAGGTTCAATCGATGATGATAAGCAAGAAGAAACGTGAAGAATATGGCGAACACGTAAACCGTCACTGTCCTCGGATTCAACAACACCTTCCGTTTGGCCGATACCGCAAGTCGGTGCATTTTTAGACGACACTGAATTTTGGATTGAATAGCGGGAATTTTGGGAGGTAAGGGGTGATACGGTGGAAGGGATTACGTGGAGGGGACAAGTTGGAAATTAGGAGGGAAAAAAGGGTAGAGTTCACGTGAAAAAATTAAAAAAATTTTTTTTTAATTTTTGAATTTTTTTGACGTGAAAATTTTTGGAATTAAAAAAAATTTTTTTTGAAAAAATTTCCTGATGTACAATAGCAGATTACAAACTTTCAATCAAACCATAATGAAAATAGTAAACAAAAATACGATCAAAAATTATTTGGTTCATTGAAACAGTGAACATTGATTCAAAGATTCTAAAGTTTTGAAGATAAAACTTTTAAAAATCATAAAAAAATTCATTTTTTGCTTGAAAATTAGGATAGACATAGCAATTGATAGACAGTTTTGTGCTCTACAATTTTGTAGTTGACCACTTTTTAAGAGTTTTTATGGTTGGCAAGATAAAATTGAATTTTTCAAGTGTATTTGGTATCACTTCGGGTGATTGGGAATTCAGATGGAACAGGTGTTTTGAATTTTTTTGAAACTGTGAAAAAATTTAAAAGATTTAAAAAATTAGAGAAACTATAACCTCTGGAAGAAAAACAATTAGAAAATTGATGAAAATGAAAATGAAACAGTGCTATTGCCAACCTGATCAAAACTCACTAGAAAAAAGTAGTTTTTTGAAATTTTTGAAACACTATTTTTTCAAAACTCTGTTTCAAAAGAGATTGAAAATGTTAGCATGTACATCGACCAGTTCAATATGGATAAGTGGAATAGAAATTTGAAAATCAAGAAAATCCCTGCTACTCCAACTTTTCGATAATTTGGGAAAAATTCAGAAAACCCACAATTTTTGAAAAAATACTGCAGTCTAAAATAGATCAAAAATTGGAAAGAATTTCCCTGTTTCTGTTTCAAAATTTTCTAAAAATTATAGAACATTTTTGAGACTTCAATTGCAGTATGATCTCAAAAACAAAAAAAAACAAAATGAATACAGGTCTGACCCAGTTTGGTTTTGAAATTACAGGAAAAATTCAGATGAGTTAAATCATTCAAAAAATTAAAAAAAAAATGTTTCAAAGCTTTTTTAAACTTTCATGAATTCCGTATCGGATTATTGCCGTTATTTTCGCGCCCAAAAAAACAAAATAAAGAACCAAAAAATAATTGTACCAAAAAAAGAATCTCGATCAAAAATTGAAAAATTGGCACTGTTTCCTGTTTCAAAAATTTTTAAAATTTTCAGAATTTTTCTAAAAAATTCAATAGGCTTTAGGGAATGATCAGAAATGTTTTTAAAAATTCAAAAATTCAAGTGTTTACTAGTCTTCCACAAAAAATTTCGAAAAATCAAGATTTGTGTGAAACAGAAAATAAATGTACCAAAAGTTTAATCCAAGTCCATAAAGCCATAGTCATAGTCAAATCCAAAGTACTAGAACAGAGCGGAGCTCCCGTTTTCCCTTTATAGTTTACGCAGCTGGATGACATGGAAATAGCGATGAGGGAGTGTGTGGGAGAAAGAGACGCAGAGAGGGACAAATACAGATACAATATGAAGGGGGGGAGGGAATTATGGAAATGTGGATTTGGAATTGAAAGAAAAATATGGGGAAAATTAGGAAAATAGATAATCAAAATAATCAATGGTAGGATGGTGACATTGAAGTTTTCAAAAATTTCAAAAATTTTCAATTTTTTTTCGAAACTGAAACTTTTTTCTAATTTCTTGTAATGTTTTGAAATTACCAGACTAAAATTTATGAGGTTCCTACAGATTTTTGCAAATTTTTGAAACTACAGTAATTCAAAAAAATATTTCCTGGTACTTCTGCTGTGACATTGAAAAATATCTAAATTTTTGATTTTTAACAATTTTTGAAACAGGAATTTCAAAAAAAACAGTGATTTGATTGAATAAAAATTGGATAAATTTATTGTTTCAAACCCTTTTCTTTAACCTAACGGTCAATTGAAATTTGTGCAATTTTCGAAAAATTTTGAAACCGAATTTTCTAGATTTTTTTTTTGAATTTTTTGAAATTTTAGACCAACGTTTATGGCTTTGGAGAAAATCATTGATTTTTTGAAAATTTTTGAAGCTACAGTAACCCAAAAAATATTTATTGAAACAAGCCCTGTGTCATTGAAAAATATCCGAATTTCAAAATTTCAAATTTTTTTTGAAACAGGATTTTAAAAAATTTTTCATAATTCCGCATGATTATAGAAATTGAAAAATTTTGAAACAAATTTTTTTTCTACAAAAAATCAATTCCCAATACACGTGGAAGATTGCATAATACACCCATAGCATTTGATCGGGAATATAAAAATGCGAAAGCGTTTCCAATTTTTTATACTTTTTGGGGAAACCAAACCAAACATGCATACAATAACGGTGAGGAGAGTATGGGGAACAATGTGGCTATGGAAATTTGATGGGAAAAATTGAAAAAGGAAGAAAAGCTGACTTCAAAATGCAGTGGCAAATTTTTTTTTTGAAAAATTCAATGTTTCACCTAAAATTAAAAAAAAACAATTGGAAAAAAAATGATATTTTGTACGTTCTTTTTTCGAAGAAAGAATTTTGCTGGTAGTAGCTGTAATTTTTGAAAAATTCTAGGAACAGTAAAAATTTGAAAAATCAGAAATTCAGTGTCAAAATCTCAAAATTCATTTTTTGAATTTTAGAAAACAGATTGGATGAATCAAAAAAAGGTTCTGTAGCGGTGAAAAATAGGAAAAACATTTTCAGGAGCAAGTTGAAAAAATTTAAAATAATTTCCTTTGTATGGCTACATCAGTATTCTCTTTTTAATTATCACGAAAAAATATTTCCTTGAAACAAAAAAAATTTCAGGAAAAAAAATATTTCGGAGAGCTGGATTACTGTAGCTACAGTAATCCCACAATTTTTGACTGATTAGGAAACGTAAAATTGAACACCAATTGAGTTAAAAAAAACAAAATTTAAAAAATTCAATTTTTGAAGCAGTCATTTTTCAGAAACATCGGAACGAAGATTGACTTTTTTGTTCCAATTTGTTGATAACTTTTCCTTGAAACAGAGAAAAAATTCCAAAAGCTCAAAAACGTAGTACTCTAGGTCTTCTTTCCCCTTTTTCAGAACTAGTAGTCATGACACTGACACCTTCCATCACCTTTTCGGACATGTACTAACTAACTACATGAACATAAATCCCTCGTGTATGATGTCTGTCTAGTTTATTTTTATGTGTGTAGTTGTCATTTTCAAATTCGAACGAAGAATTGAAAAATTCAAGTTGATTTTTGCTAGAAAAAATTTTGAAACAGGCAACAAAAAATTTTTTCTAGCCTCCTAATTTTCAGAAATTTCAAAAAACACATTTTTTTTGCTGTTTCAAGATTTAAAAAAATCTAATTTTTCCTAAACTTGATAATTCATGAGTGTCAATCAGATTGAAAAAATATTAGAAAGTTAAGAAAAAAAAAAGATATTTTCTAGATATTTTCTAGCTTCCAGTTTCGTTTTCTGACCTAGATAAATAAATTTAAAAAAAAATGAAAAACGGCTATTTTTCTTTTTGCTTTTTATCTAACGAGGAATGCTCCCAAAAAGCAAAAAAAAATTATAAATTTCAAAAAATAAATTTATTTTTGCTGTTTCAAAACTTTCAAAAAATCCAATTTTTTTTCGGAAATTGATAGTTTGTGTGTGTTAATCAGAGTAAAAAAGTATTGAGAAAATTTAGAAAAAAAACGAATTTTTCTAGAATTTTTCTACCTTCCAAATTTGTTTCTTGACCTAGATAAAATTCAAAAAATGTGATATAACTGCAATTTTTAGGCCTCAAATTCTAAAAAAAATAACCTTTTTTAACACTTGACTTGATCTTTTTTTGCATTTGTATCTATTATTTCAGAACGCAAAATTGGAAGCTAGAAAAATTCTAGAATTTTTCATAATTTTTCAAAAAATTTCTTAGAACTTTAGGCTTTTTGTAACTGGAACAAAAAATCACTAGCAATTCAAAAATTTCTTTGAAACTGTACAAAAAATTGGAAAAAAAAGTATAGAGCACAAATTTTTTTTCGTTGCACGAACAAGACCAACAGACAATTCTATAGCTGTTTTGAATAATAAATTTTGAGAAACAGAAATCAAAAGTATAATACATACGCAGTACAAGAACAGTGTTCGTTTCCATCACTTGTAAAACAATAAGAAGTACATAAAAAGGTGTTGACCCAGTTGTGTTTGATGTTCAAATTAGGAAAACGTATGGTTTCTGTGTTACTTGTTCGATGAAACTTTGCAATTGGAGGATCAGAGAAAATAAATCCGTTTGTATTCAGTTCAATTCAATGTTTCGACACCGGAAATACAGGAAACATTGGCGGAAATTGGGAGGGATTAGGCTGGGTGAATTTGAATTTTCTAACAAAAGGGGAACTTTTCTGAACAGAAAATTTGTTTTCTGTTTCGAAATTCACAAATTTTTGTAGTAATGCAAAGCATGTGTTTTCTTATGGTTTTTGAATTTTTTACAGTTCCAATAAAATTTCAACAGTTTTTCGAGTTTTTATCTTTAATTCGGGTTATATTTTACGGTTTATAAACTTCATCAGTTTCACCAGGATTTCAAGAGAGTCTTTTGAAAGTTGAAACAATACCAATAAACCTCAATTTTTTATTCCTTAAGTTTTAAAAAATTACAGTTCCAAAGCTTTCTCATAATTTCTAAATTTTACCAGCATCTAATCATACTTTCCCCTACGATTCAAAAATAGGCAACAGTTTCAAGAAAGTTTCAATAGATTTGCAAGCTTCTTATTATTATTAAGCGAGCGGTTACAATCTTGATCAATAATTTTTACAAACTTTGAAAAAAAAGAAAAAAAGAATGAAAAAAATTAGAAGATTTTGAAGAGCCTTTGCCGGCCAAAAACCTGATCCTAAGCCCTAAGCCTATTAAAAAAAAACATTACATTTTCAAAGCCTTCTTATCATTTTCACATGTTCCTAGTATCTAATCAAACTTTACCGAAAGACCCAAAAAAACAGGAAAGACAATGAAATTATTTTTTGCAGTTTCAAAAAAGTTCCTACTGTTTTTTGTATTACTAATTTTCGTTGCAAGGTGTGTGCTAAATTTTATCAAACTTATCAATATTTGATTCTTGCAAAAAAAATTCCTACAAACTCTGTAAAAATAATGAAGAATTTTTTCAAAAATTTTAAAAAGTGAGCCAAGTTAGAAAAAAACATTACAGTTTCAAAGCTTTTTTACAATTTTTATATGTTCCCAGAATCCAATTTTATGTTTCCGTTTACCCAAAAAAAAATTTCAAAGAAAAACTAATACATAAAAACAACTTTGGAAACATTGGAAAATTTCCAGTGGAAAAAACTGCAAAAAGTTTGAAATTTTTTTTGTTGAGAAATTTAAAAATTTTTTTTGCCGTTTCAAAAAAGTTCCTAATGTTTTTTGAGCTTCCTAATTGTAATGCAAGGGTCGATGACTATGATTTTTTCTATATTATCAATATGAGAATCCCTTGAAATTCAACATTACAGTTTCAAAACACCCTCTTAATTTTTACGTACCAAGAAGGACTAATTTGTTCGACCATAATGACCATAATGAAAATTTAAAGAAAAAAAACCAAAAAACAGCATTAGAATCATAAAGCAAATTCCAGTAGACTAATAAGAGTAGGAACTTTTTTTTGGAAAAATGCAAAAAAATCTTGCAGTTTCAAAAAAGTTCCAATAGATTTGCAAGTTCCAAGCTATTATTAAGTGAGCGGTCAAAAATTCAAAAATTCCAATGAATCTGTGAAAATTGGGAGTCTTAACATTACAGTTCCAAAGCCTCCTCATCATTTCTGCAAATACCCAGAACCTAATCAAACTTTCCCCTACGATCCCAAAAAAATAAAAATTTCATGAAAATAGAGGCAAGATAAAAACAAAGACAGCATTAGAACCATAAAACAAATCCCAGCAGACTAATAAAACATGGAAAAAGTTACTGAAAACATTAGAAAATTACCAGTGAACAAGAGTAAAAAAATGTTAAAAAACTATTTGAAAAATGCAAAAAAAATTTTACAGTTTCAAAAAAAATTCAGCTGTTTTCTGAGCTTCCTAATTGTATTGTTTGCATTGTAAAGATTGGTGACTATGATTTTTTTCAATCCTCAAAATGTCAACATTACAGTTTCAATAAATCTTCCTAATTTAATGTACCAAGTAGGACCTAATACCTAGATGGAACCAGAACAAAAAAATTTATAAAAAACCAAAAGCAACATTAGAATCACGAAACAAAACCCAGTCGACTAATACGACTAGGAAAAAGTTATTCCCTGGGGCTGTGACACGTATTTCGGGTCTCCATAACAACTGAAGCACAGAAGAGACTCAGAACGGAAAGGCCACGGAGCAAAGGGAATGAGCAAATGAAAATGAGTTTATTAGTTATTCCGGAAACAAGGAAAGGGGTCTAGAAAATGTGCTAAAGGTGGGAATTTGATTCTTGAAAATGGTAACCCTAACTAACTAGTAAAACAGAAAAATCAAAATTTTCAAAAACTTGAAAATTTTTTGAAACAGATTTTTTTTCCGAAAAATCAGTTTTGTGTAGAAATTTTTGGTCTACATTTTGAATTAGGCTTTAAATTTGAATTTCCGGCTTTCCCACTCATACTTCCTTCCGTTTTAGGGATTTTATTACTAAAAAGCCAAAATCCTAATCTTATTTTATCAGTGATACCAATGATGAAAAATGACGATCAGAAAATGCTCAATATCTCAAGAACCATCAAAGCAATCAAGAAGTGATCAACTACAAAATTGTAGCTCTTAAAATTCTCTACAACTTCTTAGTCAACACTTTTCCAATATCTCTTACAGTAACCCAACTACAAACCGCCAAACCTACAGTAACCCAAAAAATCACGCCAAAACGAGCAAAAACTTCAAACTACGCTTTTCCTACAAAAATGATGCTTATTTGACCTATATTTCTGTTTGATCTTTCAATTTCCCCTCGGGAAACGCCCCATTGATAAGAAAAAACTTGAATTTTGAAGAATTCATGACAAATTTTGTTTGTTTAGGTGGGGAACCTTGGAAAGTTATGGGAAAGGTCGAAATGGCAGGGGAAAATGAGAAAAATAGCTAGAAAAAGCAGATAAACTAGCAAAAACATGAAAAAAGCTTAGATTTACAAAGTTCGCTCTCTTTTTGACCTGTTGAACAAATAGTTGTTCATTTTCTTGATTTTTTGACCTTTATCAGTGCAATTTCTAATTTTTGAGTGTTTTCAGGTATTTTGATCTTGTTTTTCATTATTTTCACATTTAAAAATCTTTAAAATCTCTTCAAAACATCGTTTCCCAGCTGTTTTTCCAGAATTCCTCGCAAAAACCTGAAAATCCCGTTTCAAACTACCGCCGCTTTGACATTCTCAATGGAGCGCGTTTGCATTATTACACATTTTTATTTTTTTTTCACGGCGATTTTCACCTCATTTTTTATCATTTTTCCAGCCCCAAATGTCGTCTTCGGACGGTTTTTCGTATTCTCAGCCATCTGGAGGCTCTCCTGAAAAAGTGGAGCTTAACAATGAGCAAATCCATGCGTTGCTGAACAAGTTATCGAGTGATGAACAGAAGGAGCTGACGGATATGATGAGAAATTGCACTACTGAGGTAATTTTTCATTTTTCTCAGAGTTTTTTGAGATTTTGAATGTTTAGGTGACTACTACACGTGGATTACCAGTCACTGCGGCGGTGTTGGGCAGTTTGTACTTTGCGAGAACTCGCTTGCCAGCACAATTTCATTTCGGACCGAAGGGATGGCCGTTTTATGCGATTATGGGTATTGCGTGAGTTTTTCTTGTGTTTTAAATAATGAAACACGTTGAAATTGTGCTAAAAACTCTGAAAAAGCCGCAAAAATTGTAAAAAAAAAATTTTTTTCAAAAAAAAATTGAGTTTCAAAATTTTTAAAAAATTTTTAAATTTTTTTAAATTTTCAATGCGAACTTTTTTTCCATACGTTGCTTATCAAAAATCTACATTTCCAGCTCTCTAACCGCCACAAACTTCATGTTCATGGGAACTTGTCGCGACCGGATCAAGCCGAGAATTGATCAACTCTGGAAGAAGGTATTTTAAAAATTTTTTATGTCAATTTTAAATTTTAATATTTTTTCCAGTACGACATTGCCAAATCGTCGACAAACTACGACGAAATTCGTCGTCAAAACCGTGGCGGAGCTCAGGGACAACCACCACCGGGAAGCACGGAGAATGCTCCCGTTCAATTGCAACAACAGGCGCCGAGGGTTGAGGTGGGATTTTTTAAACGCAGATAGCTATGTAATTGATGAAAGTAGATAGAAAAATTTTATGAAAAACACTTGAAACAGTAAAAAAAATTCAAAAATCGAAATTTTAAAAATTTCAAAAAATTTAACGCGATTTTTTTCTAATTTTTTCTGAAAAATTACCAATTTTCCATCGACTGGACTAAATTTCCCAGCTCTAAAATGAAATTGGGAAATTTTGAAACTGCAATTTTTTATCATTCTAAAAAAAATTTCCGTTTCAAAATTTTTTAAAAATTGATGTTGATAGTAATCAGGAATCGTCTTCATCTATCAGTCATTAATTCAAAAATTCAAACAAAGTTGATTTTGAAAAATTGGAATGGAAGAATGTTTCCCATTAAAGTTTACAAAATTAGGAACACCATTTCAATTTTTCTGAAACTGTAAAATCCGCTGAATCATTAATTTTCTAAAAAAATTCAAATGTTAGCATCAATTTTTTAGAACCATCACCAACCAATCAAATGTATTTTAGTGCTAAAAATTTTTGAAAAAAATCAGGAACAGTAATAAAATTTAAAATCGCTAGAGAAATAATAGAAACCGATCAGTTTCCGTTTATACTAATGTTACAAAAATTCGATACATGACGCCTAAAATAACAATCAAATTGAATTTTCATAAATTTTTGAAATTTTCTGAAACAGGAAAAAATTAAAAATCACTAGAAAATTGTAAGAATCCATAATTTTCGCTGATAAGAGTTTTCAAAAATTTCTAAAACAATCCATAACAACGAATATATATTGTTACAAGCCTGTCTGCCCGGCTTCGCCGGCATCCAGTCTTGGTTTGAGCCTGCCTATATGTTTTTTGACTGGTGCCGGCTACGCCGTCACAGGTTGGCCGCCTACGGCGTCCGTTCATTCTTTTAGACGTGAAAAACCTTTATTACACTCATTTGAGTGTCTACCGTAGGTTAATACGATAAGAACTGATACTACACTTTGAAATGAAGACGGACGGACGGACACACAGAGTCCGCACAGATAAACATACAAACAGACCCCACGTGAATTTTATTTAATAAGAATGATTGAATCTCTCAAAACTTTAAAAAATTTCCAAAACCTCAGAAACAGCGAAAAATTTGAAATTTCAAGAAACATCTTATCACTTATTTTTCAAAAAAAAACCTCCAAATAAAAATGAAGAAAGAATCCAAAACCACTAGAAAAATCGTATTTCGTAGAATATCATGTTGAAACATTGAATCTTTCATAAATTTGTAAAAATTTCCAAAAAATTTGAAACCGAAGAAAACATTCCGAATTTTCAGAAAAATCCGTAAAACCAATAGATTATCGCTGAAATTAATAGAAAAATTAAAAATAAATTCGAAAACATATCCACATTGAATCTTCCGAAAATTGAAAAAAAATTACAACTTTTTTGAAACCGAAAAAAATCCAAAAAAAAATTTTTCTAATTTTATTTTTTCAGAAAAACCCGTACGACTACACGTACAATCCTCCAGCTCAGGACACCTCTTCCTACGGCGACTCGTTCACCACGTACAAGCCATTGATCGGTGAAACCTCCGAGTTTTACCAGGAGCCAAAGAGAACTCGTCGTCCGCCTGTATCTCCAGGAAGTCCATTTGCTCCAGAAGATTCGGGATTCATCAGCGGAACACCATCTTCTTCTTCTCAGAAGCCGTCTGGAGATCAGGGATACACATTTTCCTAATTACAAATGATTGAAAATTGCAAAAATTAAATAGAAACATAAATTTAGTCTCGAATGTGATTCATTCTCGAAGAAGAGATAGTGTTTGTGAGGCGGAGAAGAAGAGAAAAAAAAGAAAATAATAATTCAAGGATAAAGGGGACCAATTGGTACACACAAGTTGTGGGGGGGGAGGCCAAAAATTTGCAAGAAAAAATTGCAAAAAATCCAAAAAATAACCGAAAAAGAAAAAGTGATTTGAGACAATTCTGGGGGGTGAAAAAAGGCGGAAATCGATAAATTTAGCTTGTTATACATTTGATAATATCACGGGAGAGGGAGAGAGAGAACATTTTGAGATGAAATTGAAATTTGTGATGGGAAATTTGGGGGGAATTTGAATTTTTTTTAATTTTGAAAAAAAAAAATTTTTTTTTCAATTTTTCAAAATTTTTAAAAAATTCAAAAAAATCTGGAAGGGGAAAAATAAATTAATCAAGGCGACGCAACGTTAGAGGGGAATGGACGGATAAAACGGTGGTAAATTCGAATTTTTTAGAGGGGGAAAATTGAGAAAAAATCGACGAATTTTCGACGATTTCTCGTTGTGATATATAGTACACGCATTTCACTGAAAACATGAGATAACCCGCATTATCACACAGAAAAAAGAGAAAAATAATAGAGAAATTTGAGATAAAAATCGAGAAAAACAGAGTGAGGAAAGTGCGCTCTAATGCTAATTTCAAATTTTTCGAAAAAATTTTCTGAAAAATTTCAATTTTTTTTTTCAAATTTTTCAAAAATTGAGCGCATTTCCTTTCTCGTTTTTCACGAAACAAACAAAAATGGGTAGATGAGGATCAGAAATCAGAGATAACGAGGAGAAAATGGAAGAGAAAGAGAATCCTAGGCCACGGCCGTCGTCAGAGCACCGTCGTTTTGAGCAGCTTCACTTAGCGATCCGTTTGTTGTCACTGATGTTTTGGACTTGTCGAATCCGTTCGTTAGACACGTTCGTTTTGCGGGTGGTGGGGAACGGGATTGCTGAAAAAAATACAGTTTCATTGAAAATTGATTTAGAGATGGAGAATTGAAATTTCAATTTTCTGTCGGTTGTTTTGACTAGAATTTGTTCAAAAAAGCTTATGAGAATTCTGGATTACTGTAGTTTCAAAATTAATCAGTTTCAAAAATTTTTGATTTCAAAATTGGAGTACTTCAATTATTACACCGATTGATTTCAATGCTTTCTTATTTTGAAAATTGACAAGAGTACTGTAACTATTAGTTCGATAAAACTTTGATTTTCCTGTTTCAAAGTTTTCTAATTTTTATAACTGAAACGCATTTCGCAATACATCCAACTCTCTTACAGGTAGAAAAAAAAGTACTGAAAATCACGAGCTTCAAAAATGAATCCAAAATGTTTTTCAGTTTCAAATATCCATAAAATCAAAAGAGCAACTTGAAATTTTCAGTATGAGCTTTCTGACCGAAAATTTCTTTTTGATAAATTTTCCTTCTAAAACAGATCTAATCAACTTCAATATTTGCATCATACTAAATCGCCTGATAAAAAAAATTCCTTAAAATTTACAGTATCCTATCAGTTTCAAAATAGCTTCAAAAACATTTTTCCGTTTCAAATTTTCAGTAATTTTTCGAAAAAAAACACGAAATTCTCAATACTGAAGTTGCCGCAGTCTTTCAAAAATTATAATCTGTTTCAAATTTTTTAAACAAAAAAACAGAATCCCCAAATTTTAATATTCGTTGCTTTGGGGTTTTGGAAACAAAATAAAAAGCCTAAAATTAAAAATTTCTATCAATTTTTTCCAAATTTTTAATTCAAATCCAACAAAAAAAATCGAAAAAAAAAAGTTCAGTTTCAAATTTTCTGTAAATTTCAAAAAAAGCATGAAAAAATTCAATGCTGCAGATCGTATCTCTCCGGAAAATAAACAGTTTTAAAATTCAAAAAAATCAACTAACCTCATCAATAAGCGCAGCTGTGGCCGATCGTTTTCCGCACTTGAGTGACTCAGACTCGTAACCATCACACGATTCTCCCTCGTCTGTCACCTTCTCCTTTTCCTCTTCATTCTGATCATCATCTGGAGGTGCTGTTTGGGATGTTGAAGCTGTCGGAACATCAACTTCTGCAGAAACCGTCGCTGCAGTCCCGTTATCTACGGGCGACGAAGTGGACGCCCTGCTTGTTTCCTCCTTCTGATTTTCCTGCTGTTGATCCTCCGACACTTCCACCTCTTCCTTCTTCTGCTCTTCCACTGCTGGTTCCGTCACTTCCTCTTCCTCTGGTCGGTATCCTGGAAAACGCTTGAGGATACGGTGAGAAATACTGTAAAAATGGGGTACTGTACCTTCAGAATAGGTAATCTTGAGCGGTTCGGGCACTTCCTCTCCAAATTCCTTGACGTACTCTTGGATTTCAAACAGCGTGTCGGCAATCATTCCGGCAACGCGCGAATCCATCTGGAACATCTTGGCGAGATTAGTGAAAGGTCTTGGAAAATGAGAATTTCTGTTTCAGAATTTTTGAAAATATTTTTTAGGAATTTGAGTTACTGTTCTGTAAAACGTCGATCTAAAAAATTGGTTTTGGAGTTTTTGGGTCTCAAATCAGTTTTTTACTCCAAAATCCCAGTTTCAAAATAATCACTTTTTTTCTGAATGTTCCATTCAATAATTGATGTTGGGTCACAGTGGAAAATGAAGAGATTACTTTTCGGATTATTTTTTCGATACTGGCAATTTGTTTGGTATAAATGAAAAAAAACGGCGCTCTACTTCTTCGAAAAATTGATTTTCTATATTTTTTTTCCGTTTCAAGCAGATCACAAATTTTCTCAAGAATTTTAATTGATAATAAGACGGAGGGCTGATACTGAAAAATTAGCAATCAAACTCTATTCCTAATTTTCAAAAAATTCCGGATGGGATCTGCTTTTCCAATTTTAAAAATTGCAGTTCCAATTTTTTCTGAATTTTTTGAAAATTCTAATCGAACATTGAGCGAGGTGTTTTATAGTCATTGCAAAAAAATTGAACAGCTAAATTTCAGTCGAACAGCTTTCCCAATTTAAAAAAAAAAATTCGTTTCAATTTTTTTTAGGAATTTTTGAAAATTTCTAATCGCTTATTATAGTTCACTTGTTCAAAATTTAGAATCCAAATCTCATAGAAAAAATTTCAATTCACGACTCAAATCAAAAAGGTTCGCAATTTCAGCTTCAATTTTTTCTAGTTTTCAGTTTCAATTTTTTCATAAATTTTTAAACATTGCTTGCTCGGTACTCTTTCCGGTCCGTACCTAGCAAATTCAAATTGAGCAAGATTGCCTTTTCTACTCTCTAAAAATTAAAATACACTTCCACTTTTTTTTAAAAATTGCAATCTTTGAATTTTTTAATCAATTTTGTCTTTTCTTTTTTTTATCGAATTTCAAAATTTTTCAAAAAACTCAAAAACGCACCAGCTGACTCATAGTAAACTGCAGCAACCGTGTCTGATGCTTCATGAATATCCGGTAGGCCTTTGGCACTTTGACGAGCAATCGGAGCATCGAGGCGGCACGTCGCAGCATTCCGACACTGGTTCCCATGAGTTCGGGGTTGTCGCGGAGGGCGTTCATTCCGTGTGCTTGCATCACTTGGTGCATGTTTTGATCGGCAGAGTCGATGAACAGGATGAGGTGGGCGATGCACGAGGTTTCCATGGAACAAATGTAGCAGACGGCCTCGGAGGCAATGCACATGGCGTTCAAGATCACGATGGCGAATTCTCTGGAAAAAAAGGGAAATGAATTGAGGGTTAGCAATGTTTTCAGTTTCATAAAATCCAATTTTAAACTTTTTTTCGTTTTTTATCAGTTCTGCCTTGGTTTTCTTTGGCTGTACAAATCATTTTAAAATAGACACGACTAACAGAACGAACAGTTTTTTACAGTTTCATGAATTTTGCAATTTTTTGGAAGATTTATCTATTATAGTTTCATAGTCAGTTATTTAGCTAGTAGGTTTTGAGAAGAAATTGAAGAAAAAAATGTTTCAGTTCCAAAAAATAAACAAAAATTAGGAACTTTGATTTCGAACCAATTGATGATTTCTCTTGTCTACAAATAAAAATTCACAAATTCGAAAAATCTTTGGATTTTTTCATTCAAAAATTCCGATAAAAATAATTCAGTTTCAAATTTAGTTGATGAGTTCAATTTTTTGATTCGGGCAATTTTTGCACGATTTTAAAAGGAAAAAAATTCGGTGTCTAAATTTCCAAAAAATTCAAAATTTCTGATAATCACAGTGCATAGTGTTTTTCAAGTATTTTTCAAAATTCCTACTCTCTTCCAAAATTTGAAATTTCCTATTTCTGTTCCAAATCTATTCAAAATTCTGATTTCTGATTCATTACAGTGATTACTGTCTTCGTTTAGGAACATTTTTATCATGAAAGTTGAGTTTTCTATTTTTTTTTAATTTTTAAAAATATTAATTTTCCGTTTTAAAGTTGTCGAAAAACTTCACAATTAATTCATTTTCTCAGTAACTCTCTCCATCAGTGTTCAACTATTGTTTTTGGAAAAAAAAAACAGAAATTCTAAATCGAAAAAATTCAATTTCCGTTTCTAATTTTCTTAAAAAACGAAAACTTCTCCTGTTTTTAGTAATCGTGCAATCTTATTTTTATTTTTTCAAAAAGTGGTCACTGTTTTTTTTCACAAAATTTAAAAATCGCAAAATTCGAGTTTTTCAATCTCAAAAAACTGTTAGAAAATCCAATTCCCGTTTCAAAATTCTCTAAAAAATTCCTGATTGCTAATTTGTTCAGTAGTTCTTTCAAAATGCCATGAATGATTTTTTTAAAAAATAAATTCCCGTTCCAAATATCCTCAGAAAAAATCGAAAATTTTTCTTGAATTTAGTACTCTTCACATGTGTTTTTCAATTTAAAAATTTCCAAAAAAACCCACCGATAATGCGTCTCCTCATTCATGGTCAGCAGTCTTGCCAAGATATGAATAAACTGCTCAACTCTGGCCCAGTGTCCCGTGGAAAGGAACATGTCAACATTCCGCTCAATGACCACCATTTTGCACATAATCTCCAGCGAATAGTCTCTCGGCGACACGGGAATGGGGGCGGAGCAATCCGTGGCTTCCGGAACTCTCGATACAGCCCAAGAGAGCAATCCATCGTAAATCGGATAGGCGATAGTGTCAGGAAGATCGAAAAGGTTCAGTGAGACACTCATATGCGTCAACATCACAAAAGCATCGTCTCGGAGTTGAGCTACCGTCTCCACCATCTGAGTCGCCGTCGCATCAAGATCATCGAGTACAGCGAGTTCCTTGGCGTGTTTCTCCTCTGCCGATAGCTCTTTTGGCTCCTTTTTGAGCTCCTCCGAATCCAAAATCACTCCGGGACGCTTCGAAACAATCTTTCTCTCGGTTATATTCAATCTGAGGAATCTACCGACAATGTACAACAATGCCTCGTTGCGAGCCATCAGAGCATCACTTCCAGGAACAAACGAAAAGCCTCGGAGTATATTGGAGAGTGATAGAGCTCTGTTTGCGAGTTCCTCCATTGCCGGGCTCTTCGGAGAGAGTGCTGCGGTTCGGGGGAGTGCCAGTTCCATCTCGTGCTTGCAATCCGACAACTCTTCTGGTCGTGCTCCTCTCATCCAAAGTTCTTGTTTCTCATCTTCCATCACTTCCTGTTTGATCTGCTTCTCTTCTAGTGGCTTCTGCTGATTCTGATTCTCCACCTCCTCCTCATCCAAATACTTTGAGAATACGGGTCTTGGAAGGGTCTTCTCATGAATGATCATGTCCCTGAGCCGAGTCGCAAGTCGTTCAGCAATTCCACCTCCGAGTCCCAGCGTGTTTCGTTCTGCTACGTATTTTGAACTGATCGTGTGATCCTGGATGGTCAGATCCTTGTCAGTGTGCTCTCGGGTGATTCGTTTGCGGAGAGAGGCTGGGATAGCGTCGTCGCGGAAGTGGACTTGGAGACCGTTTCGGGATTGCTGAAAGATGGGAAAATTAGGAATTTGAATGGATTTTCTTTGAAGTTTTGAAAAAATCATTCCACCTTTGAACTAATGAAGAAAAACTCAAATCTGGAATTTGAAAATTTTCTGAAGCAGAAAACGCACAGAATATCGACTTTTCATGGATTCTGGCTCAAAACGAATAGAAAAACTTGTAAGAAATCGTGGAAATCAGAAAACAGACAGAATTGAAAAAACAATTGGTTTTTGAATTTTTTGAAACAGAGAATATGCCCTAACAAGGTAAGAAACAAAAAGTGAAATTTCATTAGATTTTCGTTCGAAATTTTCCCTTCGATTAGAAAAAAAGCGAAATTCGAAATTTGCAAAATTTCTGAAACTGTAGATGCATTTTTTTGCACAAATAGAAAATTTTGTTACTGAAATTAATTAGTTCAGGGAATTTAGAGGTAGAAATAACCGACCTATTGAATAGAATTTGTTGTTGAAATTTTTTTTTCGAAAACTTGAGACTGTAGAATAAGCGAAAAAAAAAACCGAAGTGGGTGAGGAAAAATTGAATTTTTCACAGTTTCATGAAAATTTTGAATAGAAATTTTCAATTTGTGAAATACTTCGTGAGCTCCTGTGAATGTCAGAGACTAATTCCTTGATATTGAGAAAAATTGGAAACTCCAAAATTAGAAAATCTATTTGAAACCGAAGAAAAAATTCACCGTTTCAAGGCAAAATCAGCTAAATTTTTCAAATTGTTTAGTAATTTCATTTTGAATAACTTCATTTTTCATACAATAGACTTCCGAAATCGGTTGAAAATAGAAATTCAAAAATTTCAAAAATCATTTGAAACCGGAAAACAAAAATTAGAGCTCAATTTCATTTTTCACAGTTTCAAAAATTATGTTTTTGCGAAATTTTTCTTTTTATTGAGTCCGTTCTCCAGTGCAGTAGATCCTAATTCAAAAATTTTGAAAAATATTTAAAAACACGAAAAAATTCAGTTTCAAGCCAAAATAGCTAAATTTCTCCAATTTCGCAAAAATCGTAGAAATAATCGTTTTCCAATTTTTTCAATCAAAAATAAAATACTCACCATAGTAAACGTGGCCGTCTTATCACTTCCCTTTCTCGGCACCACTGGCATCTTCTCAACAATCGTTTGCACTGCTCCATTCTGTTCTACGGATCCCCGGGTCACAATGCTCTCCACAATATCCTTCGAGTCCTCCAAAACCACCAGTTTTCCAGGTTCCGCGAGTGGAAAGTGTTCCGGGAAGAGGATGGAGAGTGTCGCGTAGAGGTGTTCCACAATAACATTGATCAATCCTGGCATTTGTTGAAGTGTCGGTTGCGGATTCGTGTCATCGTAAAGCAAAACGTTCAACGCGTTGATCGCCCATATCGCCTCTGCATCCAATCCACTTCGAAGAGCCATAACTAGGCGTCGCGGTGTCGCATTGATCAGTTCTCTCGCGTACATTTTCCTCCGTTTCACGTGTGTTTGTGCAGCGGTGATTGCTTCGACACTTCCAGCTGGATACTGATGTTGTGGTGGTGCCTGCGAGGATCCGAGCATTTGAGGAGGTTGCTGGGGAGCTGATGGTTGAGGTGGTGGTCCAGGAGTGGCTAGGGTGCTGGCCAGGTATCCACCGGGAGTCGGAGCAGATGGTGGTTGGGTGGAAGTGGATGGTTGAGGTGGCATTGGGAGGGTTGCGGCGAGTGGTTGAGGAGTCGGAGCACCGCCTCGGGATTGAGTTGGAGCGGAGGCTGAAAATTGAGAGGGTTGAATAGGTGAAATTTTGCTGTTTCAAAGAATTTTGAAATGTTTTGGAACTTTAGATTGGTGTTTAGAATGGCGAACATTGCAGAAAATTAGAAAAACAAACTGTTTTTTCTAAAATTTTCCAGTTTCAAAATTTTTAGGAAAGTTTTGGAACACTAGAAAACGTAATGGATCTGTTTTCCTCTTATAAATTTTGAAATTTAGATCATTCTAGTGTTTGAAAATCAGGAAAATTGCGAAAAATTAGAAAAACGAGAATTTTTTTTTTGATTTTTCAGTTTAAAAATTTTAGACAATTTTTAGATCACTAGAAAACGTAATCGGATGTTGATCGACCGTTTTCTGATTAAAAAGAATTAAAATTCTAATTATTTTGGGACCCAAAACTCTAGTAAATTGGAATTTCGAACTGAAGTTGAGATTTTTCAATTTTTTGCAGTTTCAAAATTTTTTGGAAAAACTTGGAACACTAGAAACCGTAATCGGTCGTTGAATTAGTCTCTTTATTATCAAAATTGAAATTTGGATCGTAAATTTTATATTTTTTGCCGTTTCGAAAACTAGGAAAAGTTCTGGATCATCGGGGAGAGTAATACTGCGACTATTAGCCCATCAAAATTTTGAAAAACAGAAAATTAAACATTTTATATTCATGAGATTCCAAAACTGTTCAAAACCTGCTCAAAAAAGTCCAAAAATTTCTAAAAATTTGGGAAAAAATCACAATCTTGGCTTGAAAAATCTTGAAGAAAATCTACTTTTTGTTCCATTTTTAAAATTTTTTTTGCAGTTTCACAAAAATCCCAAAATCTCCAAAACTTTGATAAAGTCGATATATCGTGGGCTGTATCTACATAGATTGAAAAAAATCACAAATTTTCCATAATTTTTTGTTTGGAATTTTCAAAAAAATATTGCTGTTTCAAAAAAATCCCAAAATCTCCAAAACTCTGACGATAGCGATAACTCCTTTTGATCGTTAGGGAAAATTTTGAAAAAAAAAATCACAAATTTTCCACATTTTTTGGAATTTTTAAAAAACTTTTGCTGTTTCAAAAAATTTTCAAAAATCCCAGATCATTCATAAGAGCATTGGGATCACTGGTATTTCAGAAGAAAATTTAAAAAAACGGAAAAAACTCACGCGTCCCATATCTCTGCTGTTTTCCTGCCGGTCCTCCTGGTCCAGGTGCTCCAGTCGACGGCGCTGGCGACGGCGCTCCTTGCGGCGGTCCCTGCGGTGGCATCCTCTGCGGTGGTGGCTGCATTCCAGGCGGCATTTGCGCTCCAGGTGGCGGTCCTCCGGGGTATCCAGGATAGGGAGGTCTGGGAGCTCCAGGGGGTCCCGGCGGTCCTCCAGGGACTTGTCCTTGTGCTGCTGCTGCATGATAGCGTTGTTGTTGCCACGCAATGTACTGTTGATGCTGTGGGTGTTGCGGATGACTCGGATGGTAGGCTCCTTGGGGCGGGGCTCCGGGCGGGTAGCCGTAAGGGGCTCCAGGGGCGGGGGCGAATCCAGCAGGAGGGCGCATTTGTGGTGGGTAGCCTGGGTAGCCGGGGTATCCTTGTGGGGGTCCTGGAGGTCCTGGGGCTCCTGGAGCTGCTCCTTGAGATCCTGGAGGTCCTGGCGGTCCAGACGGCGTCGGAGCACCACTAGTCGATGGAGCAGGGGCTTCTGGGGGTCCTGGAGCTGGAGTGGAACTTCCCGCATCTCCAGTCGGCGTCGGTGTCTCACTAGCGGGTTGCGGAGCGTCTCCTCCACCGGCACTCAACCTCGATACACTATCCGGAGTGGCACTGGGTCCTGGTCCTGTTGAGGGTGCTCTGCTGCCAGCTTGAGAGGTTCCTTCGACTTGTAGAGTTGCTGCGGATGGGGTTGGTGGTTGGTTTGAAGCTGACGGGGTGGCAGGTTGAGTGTTGGCTCCACTGGAGGAAGGGGCTTGTGGCGGAGCTGCAGGGGCTTGTACTTGTGGAGCTGGTGGAGCAGGAGGAGTTGGAGCAGGAGCCTGGGGTCCCTGAGCCTGAGCTGCAGCTTGAGCAGCCGCCTGAGCAGCAGCCTGCTGCTGCGCGTGATGATGAGCCATTGCCTGATGATGCGCTTGCTGTTGTGCATACCACTGTCTCTGCTGCTCGTCCATCTCGTGTTGCTGCATGTGTTGTGGCATCGGAGCTCGCATCGCTTGGGCTCCTGGAGGTACTTGACCGGGTGGCGGTGCTCCGGGTGCTCCTGGAGGGAGCCTCTGATGTCCTGGATACTGTCCGGGCGAGAAGGCGGTCATGTGTGGTGGCGGGTGGTAGCCGGGGTGTGGAGGCATCATTCCGTGTTGCTGGTAGTAGTGGTAGTTCGGGTCCATGCCAGGGTGTCCGGGGAATTGAGGAGGAGGGGCTCCGGGTGGTGCGCCAGGGGGGCCTTGACCGTTTCCTGAAAGAAGGGAAAATTAGAAATGGGATTTTGGTTGTTTTAGTGGATTTTAATCTAGATTGACCCAACCCAATACTCTTCAATTTGACCCAGGGAACTCATCCTGCTCTTTTAAAACTCTTTTTTTTTCTCATTTTGATTGAAAATTGAGCTAAAAATCTGAAATTTGACCGTGTAGAAAAATTCCTGGTTGTTTTGAAAAAGAACACAAACTTCCAGCACATTAAAAAAATTTGTTTGAAATTTTGAAACACTTGTCCGATTTTTTAGATTTTTTTTAGAAATTTTCTACTGAAATTTCAATTTTTTTCTAAAATTTGGAGTGAGATTTCGAAAATCAGTGAAAAAAACTTGATTTCTAGCTTTTTCTGGTAGAATTCTGTTTCATGTATGTGAACCCGAAGAATCAAAAAGTGAGCAAATTCAGAAAATCCAAATTTTCAATGAAACCGAAAAAATCAGAAATTTTTTTTTTTGAAATTTTCCAAATTTTTGCAGTTTTGAAAAATTATGAAAAATTCCAGAAGTTCTTGGGAAAATGATGACAAACTGTGTGTCCCGTTAAAAAAATTATGAAAAATAGGAAAACTGCTCCAAAAAAAAATAGCAATTCAGGAAAAATCAAATTGAATTTTTAAAAAATTTAAAATGAGCTAGAAAATTCATGCAATTTTTTCTAACTTTTTTTTAGAATTTTCGAAAATTTTTAACTCGCTCAAAAATTGAAATTACGAGCTCTAAAAATCCCGAAAATTCCGTAAAAATCAAATCAAATTTTCAAAAATTTTACTATCATCTAGAAAATTCTTTTCAACCCTTTCTAGATACCTGACATCTGTCCAAACCCAGGCGGATAAAATCCGCGACTCCGATAAAACTGTTCATTCCTAGAAGGCGGCGGGTATCCGCCTCCACCCAATCCAGGATACCCATAACCCGCAGAAGGGGGTCTCTGGGATCCTCCAGGCGACAAAGACATTGGGTCTGGGGGTCCAGGAGGGACTTGGAGGTATCCTCCAGGACCTCCTCCAGAAGAAGCCGGCGGGATCATCCATGTCGCCGAGGAGTGCGCCATTCGGATCAAATCTTGATGCTGATGCATCTGTGTGGGTGGTGGGACTGTCTCGAGTTGTGCTTGTAGGTGGGGAGGCAGGACGCCAGAGGTGGAGGGTTCTGAAGCACGGGACGACGAGGCTTTCGAGCGCCTCCCGCGCCCGCCACCACCACCACCCTCGCCACGTTTGCCTTTTGTCGACACTTTGAGCAAGGAGTCTGTGGGGGAGTTACCCTAGAGAGAAAGAGGTGATGAAGAGGAGTGGGATTTGACGGAAAACGATACGAAACAGAGCGGAGAACAGGAAAAGCGAGTGGAAATTGATCTAGAACTGTAAAAAAATCTGAGAAATTGTAAAAGTCAATTGGCATGGTGCGAAAACTGTCACCAGAAAACTGATAAAGTGAAAAAGAACTCTAGAAACCGACAAAAATTGACAAATTTTTGAAGAATTGATGATTATGAGCAACTTATGTTAATGGAACATTATCAATCTCAGACAGCTAAAGAGAAAAAAGAACTTTAGAAACTGAAAAAATTCGAAAATTGGAAAAACGCAGAGTTTTCTGATTTTAAAAGCTAGAATTTGGAATAAAACAGGAAATTTCATAGAGAACAGCGAACCGCAATTGAATTATCCCCAGAAGACTGCTAAAGTAATCAAAATCCCTAGAAACTGTGAAAAATTGAGGAAAATGGAGCGAATAAGTGGAAATTTAGATAGAATCGAAAAAAATAAGCTAAAAAGTGAGATTTCAGTTTGAAAAACGCCCTGGAACACGAGAATCACTATCAGAAAGACTAGAAAAGTGATAAAGAATTTTAGAAACAGTCAGAAAATTTTTTAAAAAATCGAATTTTAGGAAATTCAAACCAAAAATCCGGTCAAAATTCAGAAATTAAACTGGAAAATCGAAATTCAGCTACAGAAATTTTAGAAAAATTTGGAAAATTTTTAAAATTTGACGAGATCAAAGCGCACAAAACTATCCCCAGAAGATGAAAGAAATAAGAAAGAACTCAAGAAACCGCCAAAAATTGAAATTTCATGACAGAAACCGCCCAGTTTGGCGGAATTTTCGGGAATCTAATGGAATTCAGAAAAATGCACAAATTTCAGCTTTTGAAGTCAAAAATTCACTAGAAAACTCGAAATTTAAAAAAGATCTGATAAACAACTCGAAATTATTAACAAAAATCCTAAAAAACTGACAAAAAACCCCAGAAACCGTAAAAAACTTCAAATTTCTCTTATTTTTCCTCCAAAATTCCCAAAAACCCTCAAAAAAAGCAAATACTCACCACCATACACTGACCTATAGTTATAATAGTAATAGGGATCTGCCATTGTGCCAAAAATATCGAAAATTAGTAGATTTTCGTGAGAAATCGCCGAAAATCCCAGGAAAATTAGCGAAAAACGCTCAATTTTCGCCAAAAATGGAGGAAAACCGGGCGAAAAACAAATTTGAAAAATTTTGGCGGTGAATCGGGATTACGGTAGGTCAAATTGTCAATTTGTGATCTACCTAGTCTAAAAAAATCTAGAAAATTTTTAAAAAATCAAGAAAAATTTCTAGACCATTTTAAAAATTCTAAAACCCTATCATCCTCTTTTAATTTTCAAAAAATCATTTTTTGAGCAAAATCCAATTTAATTTGAGCCTAAAATAGCAAAAAAGAGCCCAATCCAAGGCGCGAATGCTCCAAAGAATCCAAAAATCCATATACCACACACATAAACGTATATATATATGCCATATCTCGAGACTAGGCCCTAGCTAGGAGAGAGACGGAGAGACTACCGAGAAAAGGGGCGGGGCTTGAAATGGCGTCGAGACGGACACGGCAGAGACGGTGTGCTGCTGGTGGAAGGAGAGAAGGAGACAGATAGGAAAGAAGCGGAGTGGAGACAAGGAATGATTTACAACTCTTGCGGTTTCAAGTTGCAGTTATTACTGTAGGGTACAGTAATCTGTTAGTGACAGAGGACATTGTACAGAAATTTTTCGAGTTGTTTTTTCAAAAAAACTTATGAAAATAGGTTTCAGAAATTTGAGAAAAGGTTTCAGGATCTTGTTTTTATCAATTTGCTACCAAAAAGCCGAGCTAAATCGATGAAAAACTTCAATTTCCAAAGATTTTCGCGGTTTTGAATCAATTTTGGTAAGAAAAATGAACTTTTTCAATCATTTTTCTTTAAAAATCGCTCAAAAACTCCAATTTTCCGAAATTTTCACGGTTCTGAACCGATTTTTGGGTGTTTTTCGAGGAAAACCTTCAGAAAAAAAATGGTTTGGACTTGAATTTCTGGTTTTTTGATCAAAAAATCACAAAAAAAACCGTTTTTCCATCAATTTCCATAGGAAATTCAATTGTAAATCTTGATTTTTTAAACATTTTTTTGAGTCCAAAATTTTTTTTCAATTTTTTTCATGGAAAAACTTTAGAAAATTAGTTTTGAAATTGGATTTTTGGCAAAATTCCATCATTTCCTATCAGTGTTTATCAAAAAAGTTTGAAAACCATCAGAAACAAGGGTTTTGGGACTAAATTTTGAACGAAAATTTGCTAAAAAACCACAAAAATATTCTGTTTCTATCACTTTTCATTAAAAAAATTGGTCGAAAACTTTAATTTGCGAAGATTTTTTTGGTTCCATATCAAATTTTTCCCACTTTTTCAATGAAGAAACTCTCACAAACATTATTTCCTATAAATTTTCTAGTCCAAAACTTTCCAAAAACGGTCAAAAATCACTCTAAAAAACCCGAAAAGAGCCCGAAAATGCCAAAAAACACCTAGACCCCAAATTTTTCTGAATTCCATTATCATTCTCATTACCTGTTAGACCCCTCTTTTCTCTATTTTCTCTCTAGCTACCTCCTATTTGCAATTTTCCTCTCCCTTCCTTCCAATTTCCTCTATATTGTGAGCCATTTCCCCATGAAACCAGAAATCCAGGACTCCCATATGAAGAGAGTATAAGCGGATTAAGTGTCACCTTTGAAATCCCCATGTATACGGGGGTTTCAAAATAGATTAGAGTCCGATTGCAAGCTGGGGGGACACATCTAGCTCAACAGCTCACGGAGCAAAAAGGGGGCGTGGCTTAGAGCACTTTTAATGAAATCTCGTTTACTCTGCTCCCACCTGAAGGAAATTGAGCTCTGTTAACTAAATTTGATAGAAAAAGGTGTCTAGCAATTGGAAAAGGACTCAATTTGCTCTGGAGAACCCGCAAAAAGAGCA
This sequence comes from Caenorhabditis panamensis, assembly GCA_900883565.2. Lineage (NCBI taxonomy): Eukaryota > Metazoa > Nematoda > Chromadorea > Rhabditida > Rhabditidae > Caenorhabditis > Caenorhabditis panamensis. Next base: position 1,101,814 of record LR538082.1, on the reverse strand, counting down.
AAAATATTAAAAACCATTAGAAAAAAGGAAGAGAGGCTAATGAATTTGAAAATGGCTTTGAAATGAGCTAGACAAGCCAAAAAAGTCCAGATTGTGCTCTTCTAAACTACAGTAATCCTTTCGAAACGATTTCCTGCACTTTTCCTTGTTCTCTCTCAATTCAAATGATATGATTCAAATGAGGAATGTTTGTTTAGTCGAGGCAACTCGTGGACCACAGGACTGTACTTTCTGATGAATCACCCCTTGGCTTCTGGTCGAACTGACCCCCCGATGTGTAACTTTGACACTCTCCAGTTGTACTAGAAGGACGGCTGGGAGACGGAAATTCAAATAGAAAAAAAATGGAAAAAAGAGAGATTTTTGTTTTTCCTTCTTTTTCTCTCTCGCCTAGACGCTAGACCCCTTTTTTCTGTTGGAAAGGACGGTCTTTTTTGATTGGATTTCGAAAGGTTAGAGAGATGGGAGGTGCAGATAGGAAAAGGGGAAAAATTCAAAAAAATCAACAAAAAAATCCTAATTTTTTGGAGTTTTTGGATGATTTTTAAAAATATTCAAATTGAGTTTTGACTTATTTTTGGTTAAAAATTGAGGAAAAATGGGCACAAATTGGAAGAAAAATTGCAAAAAATTGGGAAAGATTCAGAAAGTTTTTTGAAAAAATTCAGGAGAAAAATCGAAAATTTTACCTAATTTTTGCTCCTTTTCGGATTTGAAAAATTGCCAAAAATCGCAAAAAAGCTCCGAAAATTGAGAAAAAAAAATCAGAAAATCAGAAAAAAATTTCAGAATTTTCGGAGTAATTTTTTAAAATTTTCAGAGCAAGAATTCACCGAAATCGATGCAAAAAATCACAAAAAATTAAAAAAATTTTTTAGACTTCTTGGATAATTTTGAAAAAATTTCAAAGCGAATTCTAACCTAATTTGAGCAAAAAAATCGGAAAAAACCTAGCAAAAAATCCATGATTTTCCGCTCATTTTTGGGTTCAAAAAATTGCAAAAAAATCGTAAAAAAACCAGAAAAACTCAGAAAAAATCCAGAAAACCAATAAAAAATTTTTTTAATTTTTGGGGTAATTTTCAAATTTTTTTCAAAGCAAAAATTCACCTAAATTGAGCTAAAAATACTAACTTCTTCAACCTCGATTTAGCCTATCTCTCAACCTCAATCTCAATTTCAAAACCCCAAAAATCCCTTTTCCCCCAATTTTTCCCTCTCCAATCCATTCCCCCCTCCCTATCAGTACATTCTAATTCTCTAGTCCCTATCAAGTATCAAAGAGAGTATGACGATGATGATATTTCACATCATCATCATCTAAAAAACCTGGGGAAAATAGAAAATAACACGGCCTTGTGAGTATCAGGCAAAAGAAGGCCGTGAAGTGAAGGAGAAGCGAAGAACGAGAGAGAAAGAAGAGAAAAACCTTGGTGTGTTAGGGAGGGAAGGGGTGATATACTGATAACGGAGAGGCAGTGGGGAGGAAGGCAGCTCTCTCTCCTCCACAAAGGGTCTGATAACGAGAAAGAGGGAGAAGCAGCCGAGGGGAGAGGCCGATATGAATATGCATATGGTTGTCAAGCGAGAGCCGTGTGACCAAGAAGAGAACGAAGAGGAAAGAAGACCGTTGATTGCACAATACACCCAGAGAAAGCGGGCAGCAACGAGGCCGAGAAGGAGGGGGATGTTGAAGTGGGCGGAGTCGGGCAGGCGGGACGCACACCCCGAGACTCCGAATCGACCCGAAAATCACGGGCGCTCTCCTCCCTCCTCTTATTATTATTCTATTTGGGACTGCGAACGAACTACTCTTCTCTCTAGATGGATGGTAAGGCGTGGGAATTTTTTAATTTTTTTGTACAGTATTCTGGGTAGGATCTAGATCGGGATACTCGATTTTTGAGAAATTGATAGGAAATTTGAAACTTTTTGGTTTCCATGGTTTCCATGGATACGAATCCCATTGAAACAAGGATTTTCTATTCAAAATTTGAAAAAAAAAGAAAAAATTCAGTTTCAAAATATTTTGAAAAATTTTCGGGTTTTTGAGGGTACAGTGCTTCGTACACTAAATCCCAAAATAGGAAAAATTGAAAAAAACTACAGTAACCCCAAATTGTTTTCCTTTGGTACTTGAATTACTGATCTTCCAAAGTTAGAAAAAATTTAAAAAATTAGGAAATCAATTTTTAAAAATTCAAAAACTACAGTAACCCAAATTTTCATCTCTGGGCCTACATTACTGAATTTTCGGAATTTTTGAAATTTTTTTAAAAATCAGAAAAAATTCCAAAACCTACAGTAACCCAAAAATCGCTTCGGGACCCAAATTTTTCCATTTTTCTAATTTAAAAAAAATTTCAAAATTTAGGAAAAACTGTCCAAAAATATGAAAAAATTGAAATTACCGAAATTTAAAAATTCCCGTTTCAAAATTCAAAAAATCCTGACTGTTACTAATTTTTCTACTACCGCTAATTTTGTCATGGATCACTTCAAAAACAATAGAAAAGAACTCCAAAAAATCAGAGAAAAAAAAATCCGTAAAACTACAGTAACCCAAAAAATCACTCCTTGTCTCACTTTCCTCAATTTTAAATTTTTCCAAATGTGAAAAACTCGAAGAAAAAAAATCCCGTTTCAGAATCTCCAAATTAAAATTCAATTTTCTACAGTTCAATCTTGTTGAACGGCTACTACAAAATGTGAGTTTTAAAAAAATCCACAGTCCCCCAAAAATTAAAAATCCTTGTTTTCAGGACCCAACCCAATATCAAATCCCTGGCCTTCTGGACACCCTTCTAGTCACAAATCCATCCAGAATTGAGCAGGTGAGTTCCCCTACCCCAAATTTCCCCTATTCCAATTCTCACCTGGATACCCCGCGGGCGGTGGTCCTCCTTGTGCTCCACTGGCTCCGGGAGCTCCCGGTGGCTTCTGTTCTCCTTGTTGAGCTGCTGCGGCAGCTGCAACCGCGGCAGCCGCTGCTGCTCCGCTTCCAGCCGCCGGTTCTCGTTTCCTCTGTCGTTTCATCTTGTCCGCGAATGCCACCTCGTCCTCTGGATTTCTCCCAGTTTCCATGCATTCTAGCATGAGCAAGTGTCGTTGATAGTGTTTGCGGAGTTGGTATCCGGCTGCCGACGATTCCGCGAGGTCCGGATTCGCTTCCGTGCACAGATTCTTCCAGTACTTTTCCTTCGTCACCGCTTGGAAACCGCCTTTCCCACGCACTCCAATGTAGAGTCGATGCAGATCAATGCTTTGTTTTGACACTTGTGGGACCTAAAAACCGAGATAGGAGTCTCTCTTTCGAAAATTTAGGCCGTTACCATAGTAATCGGGTCTCCGTTGCGTTCGCAAAAGTCGATGAGTCTCTCAAAGAAGACACGTCGCTCATGCATCACATGGATCGGGTTGTGAAGGGTGACAGGTCCGACGAGCTTTTCGAGGAGCTCCACTTTGCTGAGCACTTTTCCGGAGACTTTGGGTTGTTCGGAGGGGGTTACAGGGGTGGCGGCGGCTGAAATTTAGTCGATTAGGATCGATTTGGAGCGTTTTTCAGTGAAATGAGATTTTTGACATTTCCTAGCTAATTCGGGTTCATTACACAGCTTCAGGGCTCAATTTCCATCAAAATCCAGGGCGATTAGAGTTCTTTCTAGGCTTTAGAAGCTGTTTTTCAAGATTTGGCACAGTGCCAAGTGCTCCAAACTCTCGAAAATGTCAACTCTATTGAGATTTTCGACATTTTATCAAGCTCTGGGGGTCAACTTCATGTGTTTTATGTGATTTTGATATCAAAATTCATGATTCGGAGCCAATATTCCAGATATTTGGACCAAAAACTTCAGAATTAGACAATTTTTTGGGGTCTAGAAGCTGTTTTTCAAAACTTGGCACAGTGCCAAGTACTTCAAAAGCTGGTTGAGCCGGGTTAAGCCAAGATTTTGTGAAGAAAATGTCGATTCTAATGAGTTTTTTGTCATTTTCTCAAGCTCCCGGGCTCAATTTCCCGTGTTTCATGCGGTTTTTGCATCAAAACTGATGATTTCAATCCAAATTTTCTAAAAAAACTCACAACTAGCCGGTGTCTGCGGTGGGGGTGGTGCTCCCGGGGTGTGCGGCGGCATCGGCGACATCATTTGTTGTGGTGGCTGTTGTTGAGGGGGTCCTTCTGGCATTTTGGTTCCTGGTGGCTTCCCGTCCATGGATTCCTCTGCGATCGACGATGCTGACGGTGATGGAAGTGGTTGGGAGACTGAGGAAGGGGTGGCTGGGTTGCCGTTGGGTCCTTCTTTGGGTGCGGGGGGTGCTCCTGGTCCTGGTTGAGCTCCTGGCGGTCCCTGAAGTCCCGGCGGTCTCTGTGCCGCTTGTTGAGCAGCCCATTCCGTCGGCGTGGGTCCCGGTGGCATGCGAACCATCTCTCCGGGCGGCATGACAGGTGGACGCATCATATGTGGTGGTGGATAGCCATAGGCTCCAGAAGGCGGATAACCGTACGGATGTGGTGGTGGTGGATATCCGGGGTGATGTCTTGGAGGTGGCATTCCGTATGGAGGGTATCCGTATCCTGGCGGCATCTGATCTCTCCATTCCATCGGCGGCATTCCTGGATGGTGTTGTTGTCCTGGAGGCGGTGCGAAACTGTTTGGAGGCACTTGGTGGTGTGGTGGCATTTGGGGAGGTCCTGGTGGACCTGGGGGTTGTGGAACGGGAGCTTGAGGTGCTCCAATTGGTCCGGGAGGTACAGGAGGTCCGGGAGCAGGTCCTGGAGCCGTCGTTTCGTCTTTCTCTCCTTTTTTACCTCCACCTCCTCCTGCTGCAACTTCGGCTACCGATGCGGCGTATCGATCGGCACTTCCGCCCTGGAATAATGAGGAGAATTAGGATTTTTGAAGTTTTGCTTTTATTTAGAAAGCGCGCTCTTCGTCTCTTTTGCCATTCTTTTATTGAGAAATTGAAAATTTTTTATCTAGATAACCGCACAATTACTAGCCTAAAAATGAATTTCGAAATTTTTCGAAAATTTTTGAAACCGTCAAAAAAAGTTTCCGTTATTTTGCACTTTGCCAAAAATTCCCAACGGTTTCAGAATTTTTTTTGAATTTTGACACCTTATTTTCACGATCAACTATAGTCACTAGAAAAAATACAAATTCCCATTTTCAAAAAAAAATTGAAACCGTCAAAAATTTTTCCGCGTTCTGAGACTGATAGGAAATTTTTAGCAGCCTTCAAAAATTTTTTTTTTGAAAATTCATTATCTCTAGTTTGACTGGTAACAGCATCTTAATAAATTCAAAATACAAATCCATTCTCCAGAAATTTTTCGAAAATTTCAAAAGCCTCTAACTTCTTCTTTTGTCTTTGGAACTGTACAAAAAAAATTTTCTAAATTTTCAAAAAATTCTGAAACCGTCCAATTTTTTTTTCTTTTTTGACACAGTGCAAAAATTCCCAAAACCTCCGGGAAAATTTTTTAAAAATTCAGAATCCTCAATTTCTCCATTTTTGCCACAATAACTAAACAAATAAAAATCCTAAATTTTTTTAAAAAATTCCGAAACAGTTAAAAAAATTATTATTTCACTTCCCTCTTATTTCATCACTACCGTAATCCTCCCCCGCCTCTCCCTACCTACTCCCTCCACATGTTAACTCAACCAAAACCGCTAATTAGACGCTCCTTCTCCTCTCTTCTCTATTCCCATGCCTCTCATTATCAAAGCGGCTCGGTGAGCCGCTTCGCTCCAAAACACCGTGAAATCCTCATCTCTTTCTCCGTCAGAAGAAGAGGGATCCTCGTCGTCATGAGTACCTCTCCTCGGATTAGTATACGTACATCTACGTATTCTTCGTCTTTTTCTGCTATTTCCACTAATCCTTCTTATCTTTATCCGTCTTTCTCTCAATGTCAAACGTCACTATTCGATCACCTTTTGGAGCTCTTTAGAGCTCCAAAACTGCTCTTTAGAACCCCGAAACAGAATAGCTGACAACATTTTCCTTCTGATGATAATTATAACCCAAAAGGTTCCGAAAGTGCTCATTAGCTCCTAGAGTGCACGTGTAGTTTGAAAAGGACAGGTTGGATTTCAATTCCCAGGGGAATTCAAAAAGTTAGGGATCAAAAAAATGGGGGATCTAGGTTCTTTTTCGCTTCAATTCTTACGATAGAGAAATTGCTCCAAAAATAAAATTATAACTTCGAAATTTTCTAGAAACCGTGATATTTCATGTGTCCAAAATGTTTTGATTTCTGTTTCTAGCTATTTTTATTTTTCTATGGGGGATTCTAAACTCTGATCTTTCGAATGTGGCCACAGCTACAATTAGTCCAAAAACTTCACATATCTAGAAATTGAAAATTCCGTTCAAAACCTAAAAAACGGCTACATTGATCTTGTTTTCGACTGTTTTTTTACAGAGATTAACTATTCTAACTTTCATAACTTCAAATTTCAAGAAAACCTAGAAACATTAATTCAAAATTTCTCCGTTTCAAGACCCGAATAACTCAAAATCCTTGTAAATCTACAGTACTCACTCTTGTTGAAGGACAGATCAAATAATTCTTATTGAAACTTTGTAATAGCTACAGTAATCTTGTTTCCAAGGTATATATCGTAGCCAGATCGCAAACAGACTATTCTAAACTTCATGACTTCAAATTTTCAAAAAACTAGAAACAGTACTCAAAAATTTTTCCGTTTCAAGACCCAAACATTTTAAAGCATTTTGAGAAGCTACAGTACCTCATGAAGTTTTTTCGATTCTCCTATTTTCTCAAAAACACGTTTTTATCTAGTAAAACGTCGACGACTGAGACTAATACCACAACATTTCGAAGGTTACTTTTCAAAAAGTTCTGCTACAGTAATCCAAAAGTTCTCCGTTTCAAGATCCAAAAATCTCAAAGAATCTTGTAAATCTACAGTACCAAGTCCCTCTTCCTTTTGAATCCCTAAACTTCACGAATCTTTCAAAAACCCCCAGCTACAGTACCGTAATCTAAAAATTCTCCGTTTCAAGACCCAAGCATCTCCAAAAATCCTGTGAATCTACAGTGACATATCCTCCCGTTTTGAGTCATTGGACCCCCCAAAAACACTTCAGAATCCCTCTAGCTACCTTCAATTCCCCACTGAATCCAAAAATGCTAGGGACCCTTCAATACCTACAATACCGTGTTTCCTTTCATTTTCTTCAATTCCCAGATCAAAATGTCTCCCCTTCAATCCGTCTATTCCTCCATTCCTCCAGCATCTCTCCCCCTTCTATTTGTCTTTCCTGGGGTCTAGTCTAGTCATCATAATGATGACCGGGAGGGGCGAGTGTAACGAGCGGAAATGTTGTTGATTTCTTTTTCTTTCCAATGTTCTCTGATCTTTCTGCCGTGTTTCTCACGCCTCCCCCCGAGAGTCCATCCGTCTGGGCTGCAGCCGTCCGAAACGAGAGAATGACGTCATTTCTCTCTGCCCCCCGAATCATACACAAATTGTTTCCGATCACAACACATTTGACCGAAAGAGTGAGAGGGAGAGAGATTTAGAGGACAAACAGACAAAAAGCTTCTTTGATTCTGATGACGTCAAGGGGAAGACGTCAAAGGACAAACACACTTGACGATGGATGGGGATGGATGGCCAGAAAAGAAAGAGGAAAAGAGGAGGAAAAGCACCGAAAAAAAAACGAGAAAAGGAGGAGGAGAGGTCTCCTTTTTCAGTCCTCTTTCTATTTCTATTCTTTATTCTTGGTCTTTGTGTCTATTTTATTGATGTTTCGTGGGTTTTTCTTCTAATTTTTTAGATTTTTGATTTTTCAATGGTCCTGACTTCCAATACGGTGGAAATTTTCTAGAATTCAAAATTTTGTCTAGATTTTGAAAAATTTAACTTAAAATTTTTCTAGACCCAAATTTGACTCTAAAAAATCAAAAAACGTTCAAAAATGTCTGTTTCTTTTCCAAAATTCTTCTAAATTTTTAAAAAATCTTTCTAGTGCTTGAGTTCTATTACTTATGCAAAAAATTCAAAAACCTTCAATCAAAACCACCAAAAATTTTGTTCATAAAATTTCAAAAATTTAAAATGTGTTCAAAAAAATTTTTTTAAAACCTTCAAAACTTGCCAGAAAAAATTTTCCCAAGCTTCCAAAAATTCAAAAAATGTCCGAAAAAAATCAGAAACCCTCAATTTCTGTCAAAAAAAACTCTGACCCTCAAAAAAAAATTTCTAGCTTCAAAAAACCGTTCTAAACCCACTTTAGCCTTTGAAAAATGCTCAAAATAATCCTTTAAAAATTCTAAAAAAATTCTAAAAAATCCCCTGCACCTCGCATAACTCTATTTTCATGTCTAACTATAACAAAAACTTCACTTTTTACTTTTCCGTTTCAAATTCCCTTCTAACATTCTCAATTCCCTCTAGATACAGTCGCATTTCTTCTTGAGTCGGTAGCTACAGTAAAAAACCCAAAATTTCAAATCCCCTACTCATTTTGATCTTTGCTATCAGAAAAACAACACAAAATCAAAAATTTGCCTTGCCTAGGATCTTTAGCTACCGTAATCCGATTCTCTCTCTTATTTCCCATGTCCTTGTTTACCCTATCTGCCCTTTGCCCTTTTCCCCCTGATTACTAATCAAAACAATCTAAAAACCTTGTCTCATTGTTTTGATTACCACCTCCTCTCAATGTCTCCTCTCACCAGACACAGCAAAAACAACACAAAATCATAATCACCGTCTCTGCTCCCTCCCATTCCCTCCGATTCGTCCCGTTCGCATCGGGTCGTCTCAAAATGTCCGTCATGCGGCCCCGTCGTCGTTTTGCGAAAGAGAACGAGGAAAAATAGTGTGTATCGGAGAGAGATACCAGAATTGTGTGTGTGTATAGAATGTATAGCCGACGTCGCAGCACACACACAGCCCTCTCCCCATCGCAAACCCTTCCCCAACCAACCATCGGAGAAATAGTGTGTATCGGAAAGAGTGCTCCGTCAAGGCCACGTCGTCGTCCGTCCGACGGGAGGCTGCTGCGGCCGCGGCGATGAATGTCGACGAGGAGAGAGTGTTGTACGGGGAGATACGCAGTGGAACGCCTTTGACAAGCCCCCGGGCGGCCCCGAGAGAACCCATTTTGCCGAGGAGATGTTAGAGAAAGCAGAGAAAGGATTCAAATGCGCTCCAATGGCGGGAAGGCCATTTATCCAGTCGCCTTGAGACACTGAGGAGATGGAAAATGGAGAAAAAACGGAGAGATAGAGAGCGCTGGAGACGAAGATGCGCAGTTTTCGCCCTGTTTTTACCCTTTTCTCATTTTGCTGATCGTCTGCAGGTGCTGCTGGTGCCGATGGATCTTCCGATGGTGTCGATGTGGTGGGCTGGAAAAGATTTTGATGAGGGTGGGAATTCAGGAGCACTATTGGGAAATTAAAATTTTCAGGATTTTTAGGAAATTTTTGGAACAGAAAATATTGGAAAATTGTTTTTGGGAGTGGGAATGGAAAATTAACTTTTTGAAGGGCCAAAATCCATGTTATTGAGGAAAATTGGGAAATTTGAAAATTCTAATGTTTTGAAACTGCAAAAAAGAGTTTGCTGATCTTTCCTAATCTTCTAAATTTTGGATTTTTTAGGATCATCTAGGTTTTCGGGATTCTTCGATTCTACAGCTCCAGAAGCTTTTTCTGATCAAAATTTGGGGTTTAGTGATTTTTTAGAATTTCCAAAATTTCAGGTTTTTTTAAACCACACCTGGATTAAAATTTTTAGCATTCTAAAATTTCAGAAAAAAATTTCAGAGCGTTTCAAATTTTTTGAGGAGCATCCTGCTGATGGAGCATCAAAAATTTTAAAGCTCCCTAAAATTTTTAATTTTTCAGAAACAGAAATTTTTTAGAAACCAATTTTTGAAAAATCAGGAAAATTGTTGGTTAGCTAGAAATTTACAGGAATTACAGATGCTTCAGAACCTTCAAATTTTTAAATTTTAAGAAATATGAAGGATCAAAAAAAACTTCAGAACCTTCCAGAATAACACTTCTACTGTTCATCGGTGCAATTCTAAAATTTTTAAATTTGCAAATTTTCTGAAACAGAAATTTTTGAAAAATTCTAGAAAATCAGGAAAAATCTTTGAATAGTCAAAACTTTTCAGAAATCCACCGAAGTTTCATCAAATTCGAAAATCATCAAAATTTCAGCTGTAGAAACTTCAAAAAAAATTGCAAAAAAATTTTCTAGACTTCCAGAAGCTTCAGAATTTTTTCCAGAACCTTTCGGACCTCAAAATTCTTCAGAATCCTTCATTTTCAATCTAAAAAAGCCTCACCAGTTCACTAGTATCCTGCGCAACCGCATTCTCTTCACCCGCCATATTCTCTCAATTCGGGGGTTCGGGAAATGAAGATCGGGAAAGTCTCTCGCTCACTTGGTACGCTGAAAAATCAATGAATTACGTCTAAAATTTGTCAAAATTTCTGAAAAAACTCACAAATCTCGCCGACTCAACCATAAAACCAGCGATTTTCCTTGATTCTCGTGTGAAAAGGCGACGAAACGCGCGTTTTCTCTGTAAATATAAAAATTGAGTTTAAAAATTCAAATTTGGCGCCAAAGTTATGATTTTCAACAATTTCCGCTTTTCCCCGTTCCTTATCACCTTGTCTCTGCGTCTCTACCCATCTCTAAACATCAGTTGATCACTATCATTCCAGTTATCACCCGATTATGATCGTGTCATGTCCATTATAAAATGACACGGAAAGAGAGAGAAAGGAGACGCAGAGACGAAATAGAGGTTCGGAACTGGGAAAAACGGACAAAAAAGAGAGAGAAAGAGGGCTTCCCGTGTTGTTTCGGGATGCATCGGAAGAGGAGAAGAGGGAGTACTGGGGGTTGGGGAGACGCAGATGGGGAAACGGGGAAAAGCGGGAGAGGAACATGAACTTTTGAGTGGTCATTTTTTTCTGTTTTTTCGGTTTCGAAGAACTTTGAATTTACAGGTTTTTTTTTCAAATTTTTGATTAGTCGGTATTTTTTCATCAATATTTTTCAACTGTTTCAAAAAATCCAGAACCTAAAAATTTCCAGAATTGAAGTAATTTCCGAATCGAAGTCCTAGTTTCGAAAAATAATCAGATATTTCGATTTTCTGTTTCAAAAAATTCAAAAAGCCCAGAAAAATTGAATTTTCACATTGCGCAACCGAAATAGTTTGCTTTTTTCGAATGGTCTGATTGTCAAAACTTGAAAAAAAAAACCTAGAAAAAATGTATTTTCACAGTTTCAAAAAATTCAAAATTATGTACAAAAAAGTTGTTTGAATTTTTTTACAGTTTCAGAAAAATAAAATAGCTAAATTTTGACTTGATATTTCTTTCAAAAAAAAAAAACATTTTTACAGTTTTTTTTAATTCAGAAATTACATGTTTAGAAGAATTTGTGTTTACAGATATGCTCTACCAATTTTTTTCAAAATTCAAATTCGAAACACTTGTGAAAAATTCATGACAGCAGTAAAAATTTACAAAAAAAATCGCTTTCAGAAATTTTGGAACAGAAAATTAGGAGGCAATTTTTCCGGTATGTCAGTTGATGTATGTATCAGGAAAAATAATAAAAAATCTGAACTTTCCCGTTTCAAAAAATTAATGAAAAACTGGGAAACTCGAAAATTTTAGTCATTCGAGCCTGACAGATCAGAATTTTTGCTGCTTATAGAAAAGTTACTTTGAAGCGAAAAAACTTTGAAAAAAACCTTTACAGTTTCAAAAAATCAACTTCAAACCCTATCACGGTAAAAATTCACTATCGTTACTTCTCCGTTTAAAAAAAAACAAATCCCCAACTTCTCTTTTTCCCAAAGTTCCCATATTACCCCAAAAAAGGTGTCAGAAACTCGTAGAGAAACTCGAAAAATCCCACGCTAATCACATTTCCGCAGAGAGAGAGAGAGTGACCAGTGCAATTTCTAAATTGCATATTACGCAATTCCTAATGAGACCTGAGGGGAGAAGAGGCCGGGTGTTCAGTGGAAACTGGGAGGTGGCAGATGTTTAGAAGAATGGAAAGGAACAGCCGGTGCGGAAAAACGGAAAAACTGACGGAAAAAAAAGACGGGTTAGGGGGAAAAAGAAGGAGGAAGATACTGTCGAGAATGATATCAAGAAGGAAAGTAGATGCGAGGTTCAGTGAAAAAATTGAAAAATTGCAAAGTGACATTTTTTTTGAAGCAGAAAAATTCCAAAAATTCTAAAAATCCAGAATGATAAAAATTTGGAATTTTCTGAATCTGGAGCTTATTTTTAACAGAAAATTGTTAGAAAATTAGGAAAAAATTTGAAAATTGGAAAAATAAGTCCAGAAATTGAAAATTGAACGGGATTCAAATTTGATTTTTCAAAAATTTTCCGGTTTCAGAAAAATTCAGAAAGTTTTTGGTTTGCTAATAATCATGATGACTGATTTAAAAAATTCAAAATTTTCTGGATAAAATTTTTTTCAGCTTTAAAAAAAATCCCAAAATTCCAAAAATAAAAATAATCTCATTACGTTACTCTGAAAATTTCCTAAAAATTCGCAACATTACTAAAAAAAAATTTTCCATTATTTTTAACACCAAAAATAAAATAAAAAATCCCGTTTCAAAAAATCCAAAAATCCCAAAACCTCCAAACTCATCATTGACACCACAGGAATTTATAGAAAAAATCTAGAACTCTCTAAAAATTTCTCAACATTTTCTAACCCAAAAAAGGTGCCACACACTTATGACACCCATTTGGGGGTAATCAACAGGCATCGTAAAACCTTTTAAAAATTACCCTCTTATACAAAAAATGAATAACACATTATCCATTAAAAACACCGAAAAAAGAGAGAGAGAGGCCATAAGATGAAGAGAGATAGAGGAGAAGAACGGAGGGAGGAACCTCTCATTCTAACGTGGCTTGGTCCCAACCAAATGCCATATAAGGAAGGAGGGGGGTCTCTTTTGATTGCCCCTAGTGGTCAAGGGCTTGTGTGTGTGTGTGTGCTGGAGCAACGCAATGGGTGCCTTATTATGGGTCCTACGGGTCTCTGCGTCTTCTCTCTCTCTCTTCTTGGTTCTCTCTCATTCAAATGGGGAGGAAGGGGCGCGCGCGCCTCGGCGTCGCATCGAAGGGGGGAGAAGAACGAAAACCGAGAGAGAGAGAAAGGGGAAAAGAGCCTCCGAATCTCTCTTGGAGGGCCCCCGACGACGAGACATCCATCGAAGAGACCGCTGGGGTCGTGGAGAGCATCGTGTATACACCATCCCGCCCGGTCTTTGTGTGTGAGTGACACACACACATTGTGAAATAGTGTGTGCGAGACACACGACGGCCTCGTCGCGTCTCTCCGCCTATACGGCCCTACACACACAGAGAAGAATCGATTGGGAATGCGACGGGGCCGACGAAGGAGACGATGGGGTTCCCTCTTCTCTTCTGAAGAAGAAGAAGAAGAGAAAGGAAAAGAAGAAGAAGACGTGCGTGGAGAGGAAGACCTTCCCTCTTCTTCTTGTTTCTTTCGGATAAAGTCGCAGAGAGAAAGGGGCGGGGCTTTAGAGTACGGTACAGAGGGTACTTTCGACGCACAATCGAGGCGATTTGAATCTGTATTCAAGTGGACGATGGTGGGGAAGTGGAGGAAGAGGAGGTGATGATCGGAACATAGGATCAGAACTTTGCCTCGGAAGGAATAAGGCATCGAATAAACCGAGAGGATCATTGATTGTCTGATGTTTTCCAGATTGGAAGGCATAGTTACAGTGACAAGATGATTTCTCATCACTAATGTTTCTGGAGATTTTTTAGGCAGAAAAAAACGAACCTGCATTGATAATCTGATGTTTTCTAGATTGATAAAGTATTTTAAAACGGTAAATTTTCAATCTGAACCTGAATTTTCAAATTTTTTGACTGGATCTGACTAATTTCAAACTTTGGATAAGATTCAGCAAACCAGTGGAACTGAGTGAATAGACAACCTCAAACTTTTTTTCTAATTTACAGAACTTGAAACGGAAAACAGGAAAATCGGAGCGAAAGCCATCTTTCCTGCTAATTTTCAAAATTTTGAAGAAAAGGATCAGAGAGAGGTCGAGTTGGATATCGGATGTTAGCATCGAAAGACAAGATCAGAGCTGATAAGATATTTTTTATCATTGATCTTTCTAGATTCTTTTCAGAACTTACATTCACGAAGCATTGATAATCAGAAACTTTTCAGATTGATTAGAAAATTTGAAGCGGTTAATTCAAAATTATCCCTGAATTTTTCAAATTTGATAAAATTCAAATCAGTTGAAGAGTGTGAATAGACGACTTCTATTTTTCTTACTAACCTCTGGAATTTGAAACGGAGAACAGGAAAATCGCAAGCAAAACCTTTTTCTGTGACAATTTTCAAAGTTTTAGAGGGAAGATCAGAGAGAGAAGGAGATGAAGATCAGAACATCGCATCAATATAGTTAGAATCTTATATTTTTACTGTTAAAAGACGAAGGAGGATTAAAACTCTGTTGTTTTTCAGTTTGATAAAACAATTTGAAACAGTAAATTGAAAATTGAAAATGGGATTTTGAAATTTTCACATGGATCATGGATCTTACAAATATAGAGCTTTGGAGGAACTTCAGAAAAAAAAAACAAGGAACTCTTATGCAGCAATAAAAATTTCGAATCTTTCTTTTTGTAGAAAACATTTGAAACGGAAAAAAATTGAGCTAATGTTAATTTTTTCTGCCAATTAGAGGTGAAAAACGGAACTTCGGATCGGAAAAGGCAGAGTTATCAGTTCTTATTACTGGATTTTCTGGAGATATTTTTGACTAACGACGAAGCATTGATAATCAGAAACTTTTCAGATTGATAAGAAAATTTGAAATAGTAAATTCAAAATTTTTCCTCAATTTTTTGGATAGAAAAAAGGACAAACAAGCTCAACTACTAATTGACTTCAAAACTTCTGGAATTTTTGAAGAACTTTGAAACGGTACAAATTCGAATTGAGGACACATTTCTAGAGTTTCTCAGCCAATTTTCAGAGTTTTAGAGAGACGGATCAGAGAGGTGGAGGTGAAAATCAGAATCTAGGATCAGAAGTCAAAGAGCAACAGAGTAACAAAATGTTCCTGTTCCTAATTTTTCAAAGCAATCCGCTCACGATGGTTCAAACATTGCTGATAGGAAACTTTCTTTGACAATTAGTGAATTCGAAACAGAAATCCTTGTCCTCTAGGACATTTTACCATGAAAAGAACAGATTCTCAAAGCTTTTTTGAATGAAATGTGACTGGCCTATCATAACTGATGATTAGTATCAATAAACTTGAAATTTTTTGGCTGAAACGGGAAGAAATAAATGTGGAGCTGAAGATCCAATATTTTCAAGCCAATCTTTGATTTTTGAGGATTCAAACACAGGAGCATTGTCAATAGGAACGTGAACCTAATGATAAGGGAATTTGAAACGGAAATTATAGAATTCTCGCTTGAATTATAAAGAAATTAGACTACGATCTCAATAAATTTGGGATAGCAGACACTTGAAACAGTGAAAATGAGAAAAAAAAAGATTTTTAAAACAACAAGATATTTCAATGGAATTGACTACAAAAACTCAAGAACCTATACGACATTTTGGAGAAACAGAAAAGTTGATAATGACCCAAAGCAGAAAAAAAAATGTTCGCAAAAAGATCGAAAAATCTGAATTTCAGAAGGCTGATAGGAAAATTTGAAACCGGAAAAAAGCACAGTTGAAGCCAAATTTTCAAACAAATACCAGAACGTATCGTTTTAGAATTTTTTCGAATACAGAGGGAATATCATCGGCTGCTCAAAATTGACTCCGATGATGAGAGAAATTGAAACAGATTTTTTAAAATTTTTGAAAATTCAAAATTGCGCCCAGATTTCTTCTCTTATTTTTTTCAATTTTTAGAACAAAAATTTACCTCCGAGATTCTTGTCGAGACCTTCAATTCCTTGTGCAATTGACTGGAGGCTCCTAAAAAATTGTAGAAAAATTAGAAAAAATCCTGAAAAAAATACAGAAATTTTAGAAAAATTCAAGGCGCTGAACGACCTATCACAGGGAATTTTTAAAAGTAAAAAAAAACAGATAAGTATAAATTTTAAACTGTACATTCTTGTAAAAAATTTGTAGGGTAACGAGATGAGAACTTGGAGTTAAATTTTCAACTTTTTACAGCCAAATGGATTGAAAAGGCACGAAAAAACAAGGGTAATTGGATGAGGAAATGGAGGAATTCAAGTGAAATAAAGCGCGAATTATGGAAAATTTTGGGAAAATCACTGCGACGGTCTGGCCTTCTTTCTGGGTACTGCTGAAGACGTCGACGGCTCATTGGGATCTTCTGGCTGCTCTGTGAACTCTTCTCCTTCTCGTTTTTTCGGTTTCTGATCCTTTTTCGACTTGCGAACATCCTTCTCGTGTTTTTCGGGTAGCTAAAAAAATTTTTTTAAATTATTTTTTTCAACCAAAATTTTGCGAAATTATTTTAAAAAAATTCTAGATCAATCTAGCAAGATTACAGGGCATTCTAAACACTGTTTTGATATCTTTTTCAATTTAAAAATATTTCCTACCACAATTCCAAACTGCTTCTCCAAGTGCTCAATCACACACGGCGTACTGGTGCCCTTGATCTTGTAGCTCTCTCCGTTGTTCTCGCCCTCGCAACTCCGCTGAACGACGCCTTTTTTGCGGTGGTGAACGATCTGAAATACAAAAATTGGTTGAAAAAATCTATCATTTCCGAAGAAAAATTCACCTACCTCTCTGCTGGGGATGAATTTGGAGAAATTTGTGGGATTCACCGATGGCCACGGCTTCATTGTGAAGCTCGACATTTTAAAGACGATTTGGACGCTTTCGAGATCTGAAAACATACAAAATGTTTGGAAAAATCATCGAAAAAACGCGAAATTGAACGAAAATGAAAAACCCGTCGGAAAATCAAGATTTCAAGCATAAATTTTAGAGAAATTGGGTGAAAATAGCAAATAAACACTGCATTTTCAATTTAAAACACGAAAAACCAGAAAAATTAGCAGAAAAACCAGAAAAAAGCAAGAAAAACAGTGAGAAAATAAAATGTTTTCGGCGAAAAAAAAATCATCCAATTGTGCGTCAGCAAATCGAGAAATGCGTCAGTGAAGGTTGCTGGCGCGTTTCTCGTGCTATCCTTGTTTTACATCTTTTTGTGCAACCGACACCTCGCGGGCCACAATTTTGGCGCGGTTTCGCTTTTGAATCTGCTAACCATTAGCACCCATATCGACCCGTTCCTTACGAGTTCCCAGGGGCACTAATATATAAGGACCCTTCGTGCAGGCAGAGACGTGCGCCCTCTTAGCCTTGCGGATAAGAGGGTCGACTGGGAGTCAATCGAATCCCAGATATACCCCAGGTTCAATCCCTGGGGGTGGCACAGGAATTTGACGGGAGGAGTCCCAAAACCCTGATCGGGACGCGTCAAAGCGAAACATCAGTTGGAAGGAATCGACGAGGAGACTCGACGAGGAGGACCGGCGGGATGGATCGACGACGACGAGGATCGAGGAGGGAGGAGAAAGAAGAGGGGGCAGGAGCCCCCGGCTTCAGTAACTAGGAACCAGGGGGTTTTGTTTTAAAAAACCAACCACCCAACCAACCACCCACCCAACCAACCACCCACCCAACCAACCAACCACCCACCTCTTCATTTCCTTCGGCGACGAGAAGCAGCGACAATGGATGGTTGGATCGACGAAGGATGGAGCAGCGACGATGGATAGAGGAGGATCGGCAGGGTCAGAAGGATCAGCAGGATGGGAGCAGCAAGCAGCGACGGGATGAATGGATCGAGAAGAGAGAGCAGAAAGAAGAGGGGGCGTGGTCCCCCGGCTTGAGTGACTCGAAACTAGGGGGTTTTGCGAATTTCAGCACTAATTGCCCAAATTTTCAAAATCCACTGGAAACGATGAAAATAAAACTTTCGATCTGAACAAACTGATGATGGAATTTGATAAATGTGTTAATGGACTGTATTCTGACCAATTTTCAGCTCAATTGAACAATTTTCCAACTCACAATTCGAGCTTGAAGTTTCTGACACTTTTCAGTTGAAAAATCATAAAAAATCAGAAAACGTTATTTTTGCAGATTTCACTTATGGATATGTTTAGAAGGTCCCTGGAGCACATTTTGACACTATTAAGACCTTCTGAAAAAATCTAGGAAAAAAATGTTCACCCCCATTTTTTGGATCTTGAAGTTTCGGATAACGTGGCTTATCAGTGATAAGAGGAATCATTCTCAAAAACAGATAACACATAACTGATCCCTTCTACTAACATTCCTCCAAAGATGAGCTCAAACGGACCATTTTGAGCAAAGTTATGACTGTTTAAAAAAAGGTATATATCTTTTCGCCCGCTACTGTATTTATCCAAAAATTTATCCAATTCACAAATGTTCCTTCTTTTTCCAAATTCTAATTTTTCTCAAAAACCTTGTTTTCTTTTCAGAATCCTTTTTTTTTTTAAATTTTGAATTTTTCAAAGTTCCTATTTATCCAAAAATTCTCATTTTCTTCAAAATCCTCATTTTTTAAAATAAAAATTCCTGTTTTTTTTTCAGAATCCCTTTTTTTTAATTTCCATTTTTTTTTAATTTTTGAATTCAATTTTTTTCCAAATTTCAATTTCTCAACTCAACATGTAAACAAAATTTCTCATGAAACACATAGTGAGAGAAAAACCATTTTTCACGCCGTCGTCTAACATTCTGTGTCTCCGAGTATCCCATTGGTCTCTTTTTAACATTAGCAAGAGGCGCCTGGTCACTTGACTAGGGGTCCCAGAAATGTTTCGTATCTTGGGTTTTTCGTGTTTTCCACTGATTTTGAATAGATATTTTTGATTTTTCTTGTTAAAAAACAATAAAAACACAAATTTTGAACCTGTAGACAATTTATTTTACCAGGATTCCGCAGATTTTCATTGAAAGTTTTTTTTTCCATTTTTTTTCTAAAAAAAAACAATATTTTTTTTCAGAAATGAGTTCCTCTAGTGATGATGATGAGCCAATACTTGCTGTACCACAAGCGGCTGGTTTTCGTAGTGATGAGTATGTGCCACTTCCTCCTGAACAGTGAGTAAAAAACGTTCAAAAACTGAATAAACTTCAATTTTTCAACTTAAAAAAAGGAAAATAAAATTCAGAAAATATAAAGCGCAAGGAAGTTGTACAGTACTTCCAGAACAACAATCGCTTGGATTTCGTAGTGATGAGTGAGTAGAAAATGTTGAAAAACAATTGAAAATAATTCTTTAGTGTTGATTTTACTATGGGACTAGCGGCACTGCGGTCCGGACAAGAATGGGAACACAGAAAGCAGTAAGCACCTTTTTTGAATTTTTTCTAGGGTTACTGTAGGAGATATCAAAAAACGGTCAACTAACAAAATAAACTAGAAAAAATTTGCTATTCAATAGTGTTTTGACACATTTTTTACAAAGATCCTGCTTTCTAATAATGAGTATGCAAGTGCGCTCTATTGAACTCTTGGCGCCTCGCGTTGGCTTCCAGTTTTTGAATTTTCTGTAAAAGATAGCAAAAAACAGTCAACTAACAAATTAAACTAGAAAAAATTTGCTATCGATTGATGTAATTCACTAATTTTTAAAAATTTGCTTAACCTTAAAAACGGTATGCAAGTGCGCTCTATTGAACTCTCGGCGCCGCGTCCTCAAAGTGGCACTCAGTTTTTGAATTTTCTTGAAATTCCTGTGAAAGATATCAAAAAACGGTCAACTAACAAAATAAACTAGAGAAAATTTCCTACAGATTGATGTAATTCACTAGTTTTTAAAAATTTGCTTAACTTTAAAAAAAAGATGTGCAAGTGCGCCCTGTTGAACTGTTGGCGCGGCACCCTCAAAGTGGCACTCAGTTTTTGAATTTTCCTGAGAATACCATTAGAGATATCAAAAAACGGTCAACTAATGAAATGAACTAGAGAAAATTTGCTATCAATTGATATGTTTTACAAAATTTTTGAAATATTGGAATAGCTAAAAATGGGGTATGCAAGTGCGCCCTTCTGAACTCTTGGCACTGCTCCTTCAAAGTGGCACTGAGTTTTTGAATTTTCCTAAAATTCCTGTTGAAGATATTCAAAAACGGTCAACTAACAAAATAAACTTGAGAAAATTTGATATCCAATAGTGTTTATGAACATTTTTTACAAAAATCATGCTTTTCAAAAATGGGGTATGCAGGTGCGCCCTACTGAACTCTTGGCATCGCGCCTCAAAATGGCACACAGTTTTTGAATTTTTTTGAAGTTTCTGTTAGAGATATCAAAAAACGGTTAACTAACAAAATAAACTAAAAAAAATTTGCTGTTGATTGGTATGTTTCACCAATTTTTTGAATCATTGGAACCGCTAAAAATGAGGTTTGCAAGTGCGCTCTATTGAACTCTTATCAAAGTGGCGTCCAGTTTTTGAATTTTCTTGAATTTTCTGTGAAAGCTATCAAAAAACGGTCAACTAACAAATTAAACTAGAAAAAATTTGCTATCGATTGATGTAATTCACTAATTTTTAAAAATTTGCTTAACCTCAAAAACGGTATGCAAGTGCGCTCTATTGAACTCTTGGCGCGGCGCCCTCAAAGTGGCACTCAGTTTTTGAATTTTCTTGAATTTCCTGTAAAAGATAGCAAAAAATGGTCAACTAACAAAATAAACTAGAGAACATTTCCTATCGATTAGAAGTTTCAATCATTTTATCAGAAAACCAAAATGCCCGAAAATTGGGTCACAAAAAATATCATCAATTTTTACAGTCCGCGTCCTGGTCGTGAAATGCACTTTGAAAAAACACTTTTTGATTATGAAAGAATGGAGATAATTAGAAAACAGTACGTTTTTTTTAAATCAGAAAGTTTTCAATTTTTTTTAATTTCAGAAAAGAAAAAGTGGAAGCTTGGCAGGAAATTTTTCCGGTTATCAATTACAGGGTAAAAAATTGAATTTTTTTTTGAAAAAACCTACAAAAATTTTTTGTTTCAGATTTTCGAAAATGAATTAGACGCTCTCAAAGACCAAATCAAAGAAGATTCGGAATTTTTAAAAAACGTCAAACAACTCGAAAAATTGGTTTTTTCAATTCAACACAGTTACAGAAGACTTTTGGAGGGGAATCATGTTGGTTGAAAAAATTAATTTTTTTAAATTTTTTAAAAATTTTATTCAAATTTTTAGGGCTATTCTGGTGCTTTGGAACTTGCTCAATCTTATCATTTAGCGTATTTAGAGGTTTTACAAATTCAAATTCACAAAAAATCTTTGAAAAATCTAAGCGAGTTGGCTTTTGGTCCAGAGCTTCGAAGGTCGGTTCAAAAATTTTTTTATAGTTAAAAAAATTTTTTTTTCTATTTTAGAAGCTTCGAAATCTTTGAAAACACTGCTTCCTGGCTTACTGATGAATTTCAAAAATTCCACAGCATCATTCTAGAAATGTCCAGAAAAAAATTCGACGAGGAAAAAGAAATTTTTAAAAATTCATCGACCGAAAAGAAGATAGCGGTGGTTTCTCACTATGTAAAATTGGAATTACTACTGGAAAAATGCTCAAAAAACCCAGAAAAATGGCAAAGGGATCAACAGGAAAATTTTAAAGTTTTACCGGAGGAAAAGCAATTTTTGATCGATAAAACAACAACTATGGTGAAAAATTTGAAATCAATTTTTGAAGAGCTCCAGGGGCATTCAAGAATGGATAAGAGTCCATTGTTTATTGCAAATTCATTGAAAAAATTGATTTTCTGCGGATTTTCAATTTTGACCACTAACAATATGAAAGGATTCGGAAAGAAAGAAAGTCAAATTGAGGAGTTTTTTGGAAGACTCTCTCCTTATTATTATTGGATTCGAGAAATGATTTTTTGGGCGTTTTTAACACTGGGGATTATGGAGGTGGGTTTTGAAAAATTGAAAAAAAATTTTGGAAAAAAAAATTTTTTTTTTTTGAAAATTGAAAAAAAAAATTTTTTTTCAGAAATCCACAACTTCTCCTACTATTCAAGAGCATTTTTACAAGCAAGGCTATGAATATTTTTGCGAATTTCTCTGTAAAAGATTGCCTACACCTCCTGATTTTTCTGATTAATTTTTGAATTTTTTAAAAATAAATAAAAAAATTATTTTTTTTTCGTTTTTTTTTTAATTTTTGGTGTTTAAACACTTGATTATCGATTTTAAAACTCCAGAGCATTTTTACAGTCTTTTTAGAAATCGAATAATGGGTGCAACAACGTCAGATATTCCTGAAATTCCCGAAGAAGAGGTTTTTTTTTAAATTTTTCGAAAATAAAAAAAAATTAATTTTTTTAAATTTTAGACGCCTACAGTATCAGATATTGAAAACTTGCTTACACAGTATCAAACAATAATTTCAAAACTCGAGGAGCAAAATAAAATCTGGGTTGATAAAATGGACAAGGATATTTTGGATGAGAAGGTAAAAATTTTGCAGAAAAAAAATTTTTTCAAAAAAAATTTTTTTTCGAAAATTTTTTTAAATTCAAAAATTCAAAATTTAGGAGCAAGCACTTTTAAACTCTCTCCGAGTGATTTTAAATTTGGTAACTGGAGAAGAAGAAGCTTTTAAAAATCGATTAAACTCCATAATCAATAACGACAACCCAGATACCCCAGATTTCAAGTGGAAGTTGAGAGTTATCAATGAAGATTTGTAAGAAAAAATTTTTCCTCAATTTTAATGATAAATTCCTATGAATTTCAGAAAGAAATCAATAGAGTTCGTTAGTCTAAAAGTCGAGTTTATTGTCAAGCGATCTTCAGAAGTTTTCCAAAGAAACTCGAGAATGGGGGTTTTGGAACTTCATCAAAAAATTCATAATGATGTTTTGGCACCTGTTATCAGAGTTATTGAGTGTCTGGGAGCGATTAGAAAAATTGTGAGTCACTAGTTTTTCATGTGGAAAAAAATCTGAACATTCAAAAATTGACGAGCATAATTTTTTGACATTAAAGGAATACTCTACCCTATTTTGAACTTTTTCTGATTTTGTGTTCAAAAAATTCCCCGTGGTCCAATTAGTCGGTCCACCAAATTTCATGACACAATTTTTCATTCTGGCTCCGTTATGCTCCAGAATCGTTTTCATTTGAACGCGGAGAATCGGGTCGTGCAATTGCACGGTGTCACGGCAAAATGCACCATGCAATGCGCAAGATTGCACGCGCAAACTTTTTCCCGTGCAATTTCGGATTTTCAACGTGAAAAAATCCAAATTTTGCGCGTGAAATTGTGCACATTGGGGTACGTGACCGAGAAAGTGTGTTGTACGCATTTTGGCGTGCATATGCACCCGCGTTCAAAAGAAACCGATTCTGGAGCATAACGGAGCCAGAATGAAAAATTATTTCATGAAATTTGGTGGATCGACTAATTGGACCACGGGGAATTTTTTTAACACAAAATCAGAAAAAGTTCAAAATAGGGTGGAGTATTCCTTTAAAAAAAAATCGCAAAATTCAAATTTTTTCCAAAAAAAAAAAACAAAGAAATTTTGAGTAAACTAGTTATAAATAAGTTCAAGTTTTCTATTTCCGATGGATTTTGTCTAGAAAAAACATAAAAATCGATTCAAAACTTCCTCAAAACTTCAAAATCATTTCCGGAGTGAAAATCGTAACCTGTCGAATTCTTTGTAATTTCAACGTTTTGGGTCAATTTCTCAAGGTTTTCAGTCAAAAATCAATAGAAAAAGATTTTAAATAATTCTACACAGCAAAAAAACACTTATTTTCCGCAAAAAACTTCTATAAAAATTGGTCTGAAACAGACAAAAACTTCAACATTTATTTTCGTAGTGAAACCTATGAAATGTCGGCTGCTTGGTTTTTCAATTTTTTTTGGGCTTTTTGATGGAAATCAATAGAAAAATGTTTGAATTATGTTTTTGCTAAAAAAATGTAGCTGTTTTTTTGCAAAAAACCCTAGAAAAATTGGTCCAAAAACCATAGTCCAAGTGAAACCCGAGAAATGTCGGCTGCTCGGTTTTTCACATTTTGAATCAATTTTCATAGGCTTTTTTGATGAAAATCAATGTAAAAAAAATTTAACTAAAATCTCTACTGTATCAATTTTTAAATTTTAACAAAAAAAAAACAAAAATCGGCCTAAATCCGATGAAAAAAAAATTTGCAAAAAATTGAAGAAAAATAGTTGAAAAATCCCAAATTGTCAGCTGTTTGGTTTTTTAAATTTCCAGAATATTTTTTTCCACATTTTTCAAACTGTTATCGTCCAATTATCTTTGTTTAGAACGAAGAAGCCGGTTCAAACAACACTGGAACCAAGGAATGCGAAGCAATTGTCAAGGACTGGACCATGTGTAATCTGTCTTTTGGTCTCGCTGAAATCACTTTTTATATTTGTGCATTGCAATTGGAGTGGCCAGATGAACGATGGCTTCCGAGTTTTGAGGTTTAGCTGTTTAAAAAAAAATTTTTTTGCTAAAAATTTTTTTTTCAGGAATTACTAGAAAAAATTGACAAAGTGAAAAGTGTGGATTGGTTTTTCCAAGTTGTCAAGGCAGTTGCGGTTAGTTTTTTCCAATGGTTTTACTGTAAAAAATTGAAATATTTAGAGTGGAAAAAAAGAAAAAATTCGACAATTTGACAAGCAAATCGAGGATCATCAAAGTGTTCTTCGAAATTTACTACCAACTTTTCAAAATTTATTGGAGACTTTGAGTGGATACAATTTTTAATTAATTTCTTTGTTTTTTGCGTTCTGGATCTCATTTACACAGACAATACTTTTTTTCTGTTTTTATTGCAAAATTTTTTTAAAAATTTTTTCAAAAATTCAACAAAAAAAATTTTAATTTTTTCAATTTTTTTCTCTTTATTTCCACGTGGCCTCCTGAAATGAAGAAGCTCACGGAGGAGACGTTATCAGTTATTTTGACCTCTGACCTTCCCTGTTCTACTGAACTAGGGGTATAGAAGAAGGGGGAGACAGTCATTCCTTCATTCTTCTCTTCACTGCGACTTCAACTCTCCGAGGGAAAACGAGCAGCTGCGGATGGATTCGAAAGTCTAGGAGGTTAGTTTTGGATCCCATAAGCTTGTAAGATGAAAATTTTGGTTTAGAGGACCATCCGGCACCGAGAATCGGCACCGAAAACCAGCGAGAACCGATGGCACCGACATTCGTAGAGTTCGTGGATCGAGGAGGTTGGTTTTGAATCTTGTGGGCCTGTAAGATGAAGTTTTCTTGTTTAGAAGACTTCTGAACACCAAGGAATGGCACCACGGCACCGATTGACTCCTGCACCGCGGCTCCACCGGCATCGACGACAGCGACGGCACCGACAACAACTTCAACGACTAATCGGAGCAGAGCCGGAGACGGGCACCGAGACGCTGACTCGGACAAGTTAGTTTGTGGGTCCATAGGTTAGCATAGAACAATTAGGTAGCTCTCGAAGATAGCCGGTCGTTCTCCGGAGGTCTAAGAGGACAAAACACTGTTGTCGGGTTAGCATAGAACTGTAAGGGAGTTCTCAATGATAGCCGGACGTTTTCCGGAGGTCATTGAGAACTTGTAACTGTCGTCGGGTTCACATAGA
>LR538082.1:1018772-1073064 GCA_900883565.2 Caenorhabditis panamensis | reverse complement strand
AACTGTCGTCGGGTTGGAATAGAACTGTTAGGTAGCTCTCAATGATAGCCGGACGTTTTCCGGAGGTCTAAGAGGACAAAACACTGTTGTCGGGTCAGCATAGAACTGTAAGGGAGTTCTCAATGATAGCCGGTCGTTCTCCGGAGGTCTTTGAGAACTGGAAACAATCCCTGGGTTAGCAGAGGTTTCACCGGGTTTTGAAAAGTGAGAATTTTGAAGAGTTTTGAATAAATATTTTTGTGTTTTTTTTCTGTATTTTTTCCACTGTAAAGACTTTGACTCCTCAAATCAATCGACACCTTTCATTCAAGTACCCCAAAGTTTGCAAAAAAAACACTCTAGTCAAAAATCAAAAAAAATCTCAATTTTCTTTTTATTTTTTCTTCCCATAAGTGTAATATCCAGAATTGTAACCAGGATAACTGTAATAATAGTTATTAGCTGGTTGTTGACGGAAGAATGTCCGATCCACAGTGGCACCTCCAAGAGCGACGAGTCCGATTTTTGCGGCCGTGCTGAATTTTTGAATTTTTTTTCAAAAACATCATTAAATACCAATTTTTTTTTAGTTCATTTTGTTAGTTGACTGTTTTTTGATATCTCTTACAGAAATTCTAGGAAAATTCGAAAACTGGAAGCCATTTGAGGGCGCGGCGCTAAGAGTTCAATGGAGCGCACTTGCACACCTTTCTTGAAGTCAAGAAAATTTTTTAAAAATTGAGAAATAATTCAGGTTTGTAGCGAATTTTTTCTAGTTTATTTTGTTAGTTGACTGTTTTTCAATATCTCTCACAGATATCCCAGGAAAATTCAAAATGTGAAGACTCACCTCAATTGAGCATTGGCCACGTCTGAAAAAATCCATAAATTTTAAAAAATTTTTGAAAATTTTTTTAACTTACCAAAACCACATCCAACTATAGCAAAAACCATGAAGAATACAGAAAAAATGTTCATTTTCAACTGGAAATTTTTTTGAATGACCTGATACTTCTCCCTGATCTTCCTCCCCTCTTTTATAATGTCTCGAGTCTTTTGAACAGTTCAATTTGCCGAATAAGGGCTAGAAACCTTTTGTGTTTTGTGTGTTCCTAGCCTTGTCTTGTAGCCAAGTGTTTTCTGCGTCTCTTTGTTCCCATCGTCTTTTTCTAGGCTACTTTCAATGATCCGCTATTCTAAAAGATCATTTGACCACGACCACTTGGGAACAAAGTACAGGGAAGGAGTGATTACTGTTTCAAAATTTTCTGTATTTCTAACTTTGTTTAAACAAATTTAGTTGTACGAAGAAAGAGTGGTCATTAAAATTTATAATGCTTTATTACAAAAGCTTGCATGACGAGCTCCGATTGCATTCAGTTTTTTTTGGTTGGTTTTTTCCTTTTTTTCGTCATGCAGCTTTCAAAATATTTTGAGATATCCGAAAAAAAAATCCAAAATAGTTCAATTCTAGATAAGACCCGATCATGATGCTTCCCGTCTCAAAATGAAGTCTGTAAAGATTTTTGTTAAAATTAAAAATGAAAATTTTCACGTACTAGAATACATAACCAGTGAGTGTTTCCAAATGTCCTAGAATTCGTTGAAGGATCTCATCAAGTTCTAATCGATATTCTCGAAGGCGGGGTAAAAAGTCTAATGCATCATGGCGTCTATCATCCTAAAAATTGAAGTTTTTTTTACTTTGAAAAAGAAAAAAAAACAAAAAAAAAATTACCCGAACAGTGAGTACGAACTCGAAGAACCAATCCGAGTTGTTGACTCGTGCTAGATCTTTCAAGTGGTCCTGGAAATATGATGGGATTGAATTTTTGTTGAAACAAGATGAAAATCGTTTGACAAGGGAACACCGCCACTCATCAAAATTAAGAAAAAAAAATCAGGGTTATAGAGAAAAATGAGGAGAATTCATTGAGCTTTTCAAATTTTGTTGATGATTTTCTGGCGATTTTATAATTACATTTTTCAAAAAAAAATCTACCCTTTTCAAAAAAAATTTCAAAAAAAAATCTACCTACCCTTGGAAATTTTATTCGGTTTTCGCCAAAAATCGGGGAAGACGAAAAAATTTGTAAATCAGTCAAAAACCGAAGATGGTCAGTGAAATTTGACACACATTATTGTGAATAATTTTTCCATTTTTATGCCAAATTTTAGAATTTTAGCTGAACTCCCAAAAAAGTTATGCCAAAATTGCGATTTCTTTTACACACCCTCATAGTTGAAAAAACACAAACTTTGAAAAATTTTATAAAATCGCCAGATACTCATTATTAGAATTTGAATAGCTCAATGAATTCTCCTCGTTTTTCTCTATAACCCTGATTTTTTTCATACTTTTGGTGAGTGGTGTCCTCGCGGTGTTCCCTTGTGAGACTCTACTTACCAGATTTTACCAAGACCTCCCAAAACGCCCAGGAAAATCCACCAACCTCAAACAACGCCAGCCAATCTAGTCCTACAACTTGACCACTAACTGAACGTATGTAGAAGGCGGCGTTGACTAAACCACTTTGCAAACTGGAACCCGCCAAAGTGTCAATCTGAGGTCGGTATTCCGCCAATCCTTTGTTGTTTCCTCCTCGCTCAATCTTCAAAAAAAACAAGAAATCAGTTTTTCACTGTTTTCTAGATTTTCCACCGATTTTTTCAAGTTTTTTTCTATGAATTCGGATAGAATAGAAAATTTGAAACTGGTCGATAGTATAGCTGGAAACCGGTCAGAAAATAAAGGTTCGAGTTCAAACTCGGTTAACCGGTATTTCACGTTTTGGGATTTAAAAGTTGACCGGTTTCGCTCAAAAAATAATGAAAAAAGTCAGAAACGTGTACTACTCCTTCTGGGGAAAGAAATAGTGTGGGAAACAAAGAGAATGTCTCTGATTTTCACGCAAAAATGAGCTTATTTTTCCAGAAAAACTGTTTTCGCAAGCTTTTTCATTAACTCGATTGACTTTTTTCGCCGTGAACCGGTTAATGCGGTTAACTTGCAAACCGCTTTGACTCGTTTCAAACTCGAAAAAGTTTAACCGGTTTCCAGCTATAGTCGATAGTCAGTTCAATCAAAACTTTTCAGTTTTTCAGCTAAAATTTTCAGATTCCGTGTTTCTTTTTGAAAATGGGTAAATTGCAAAGAAAAACTCAATAATTCCGGTTGAATGACCTATTTCTAGGTTTCAAATTCTTTTTTCTATCCGTTTTCATTAGAAAAAATTCGAAAAAGTTGACCAAAATCGAGAAAACACCGAAAAACCGAATTCGCGGCGAGACCCGTCGACGATTTGGGGCATGCGCCTTTAAAGATACAGTAACCCTTCTTTCCAATTTTTTGCGGATTTTCTCGAATTTTGATAAAAAAGACAGAAAATAGGATTTGTGACTTTAAAATGTTTTACCAGATTAGAGAATTTGAAACCGGTTGATAGTCAGTTCAACCAAAACTGTTCAGTTTTTCAGCTAAAATTTTCAGATTTCGTGTTTCTTTTTGGAAATGAGTAAATCGCAATGAAAAACTCTATAATTCTTATCGAATGAACCATGGTTAGGTTTCAAATTTTTTTTCTATCCGTTTTCATTAGAAAAAATTCAAAAAAGTTGGTCCAAAAACGAGAAAACAGCAAAAAAACCGATTTTCATAAGATTCGTATTTCAAGACCTACCGCGTACAACAGACCATCCAATGATTCCACCTTGTCAATCAACGGACCAATTACTTCTCTTCGAACAGTCCCATCCATTTCCAATCTTATTATCCGGCAAGTCGGATGAAACCAATGTTGATAATCTTCGCAGTAATTTTCCACCAAATCATGAAGATTCTTGATGGTTTCCGTTCTGAATATTAGACTGCTGACTAAAAAAAATTTCGGGTTGGAATTTCGAAACATATTTCTCTGATTTTTTGAGGCAACATATGGGTGGAATTTCAAATTTTACTCTCAATTTTGAAGTGAATTTTGCCTTCAAAAAACTCACTTGTAGTCCTCGATTTCAAGGCATTTCTCACATCGTTTGCCAGTATGAGGTTTACGGTTTTGCTTCCATATTTCAAGCATTTCTTCAATTCTTAATTTTTCATTGTCCATGCGTATGAGCAGGTTCTCTCCGTTACCCGTCAAATCGGCTTCCTGAAAAAATTGTGAAAATTAGAAAAAAATCGAAAAAAAAAATTACATTTTGATCCAACAGGATCCCATCCCTTATCGTCCTGAGCATTGTCAAGCATTTGGTGATTCGCTCCTTGTGTCCTTCAATTTCTCGAAGAACAGTCCGAACAACTGTTACCGCTAAAGCGGTACAGATAACAGCTTCCATGAAAACAGCTTCTATTATAACTTCGAATCTGAAAATTCTTGGGCGAGATTGTTAGCTATTATCAGGTCGTGTCATTATGTGAATTTCTTCATAACTTTTTCGGGAGTTGAGCGAAAATTCTGAAATTTGGCACATGAATTGAGCAAATATTCAAGTTAATCTTTGTAAAATTTGAAAATTTTTCGTTGAGTTTTGACAGATTTAAATTTTTTTAAAATTTTCTTTTTTGTCGAAATTGGTTGAAAAATTCCGGTAACTCAAAAAAAAATTTTCGTGTGTTTTAAAATTTTTTTAAAAATATTTTTGAAATTTGCGCCAAAAAGTGGAATTTACTTGAAAATTTTTAAAATTGTCAAAACTAAACGAAAAATTTTCAAATTTGACAAAAATTAATTTGAAATTTTGCGCGATTTTTTTTGCTAAATTTCAGAATTTTAGCTCAACTCTCAAAAAAGTTGCAAAAAATGCACATTTCTCATGGCACGACCTAATAGACGAGAAAATAGAGAATAGAAGATGAATGAGACACAAATAATAATGAAGGTATTGTCGTGTATGAAACACGTGGTTTAAAAAAAGAAAACGTTCAAAAACTGAATTGGTATTTTTTTTACAAAATATCAAAAGAATCATTGCCCAAGCTATCATTTTCATCGAATTCTCGATTCTGAAAAAACAACAAAATTTCAATTTTTTTAAACCCGCGTTACCAACCTGAATAACCATGAATTTCCAGAAAACCCAATTCAAACACTCTTTCATTGAATCAAATGGGATTGTTGTCGAGAAGTTGGTGCTCTCATTTGATAAATTTCTGTAGCTGTTTACAGCTGAAAATATCCAATAAGCCACTCTGATCAGCGCCTTTTCAACCGTTCCGTTTTCAGGATTCTTTTCTGAACTGAATATTTGCTCCACAATTTCTCCAATAGCTCTCAAAGATGTTTCAAGTGAATTTTTGTGAAAATTGATAGCCACTGGATTTGTAGAAAAGGTGTTGCTGGTCTCGCTCCAATCACCGGATGGATTCTTTCGAAACTTTTGCACAAGCAGCTCGATTTCCACATGATGAGCCACCAAAATTGATCGCAATCGTGGAGACAAATCTTCATTTCGGGTTTTTTCTTCTTGAAAAAACTCGTGCGATTCCTTCAACACTTTCCTGATGAAATCTTCCAATGTCGATCGGAAATTTGTTAACTCTTGTTCCAGTTTTTTGAATCTTCTTTCACTTCTGAAATTTTAATTAAAAAATTTTGATTGATTTTTTAAATTCTGAAAATTGGCTAAAAATTTAGAAAAAAATATCCAAGCTAAATTTAAAATGTTTTTTGTCATTTTTTTCATTCATTTTTTGAAATTTTTTTGAAGAGTTTCTACAAAATTTTGAAAATTTTTGAAACTCAAAAACAAATTGGAAGCGTTAAAAAATCTTTTCAATTTTTCAGAATTTTTTTCAATTATTGGAAATTTTCAAAAAACTAAATAATTCAATCTTTTTTCAAACAAATTTTTAATTCTGAAATTTGCCATAAAAATTGAAAAAATATGCGAGCAAAATTTTTTTTGAAATTTTTTTGTGACAGTGATTTTTTTTTCAAAAATTGCTAAAAAATTTCCTAGGCTAGATAAATTTTTTATATTGCAGTTTAGCCTAAAATTTTATTTTGCTTTTCTGATTTTTTTGAAAATCTCAAAAATGTTTAATTTTAACCTAATTTTTTGTAAAAACTGTTGTCACAAAAAAAATTTGTGAGTCAGCCAGAACTCAAAGATAATTAGTAAAATTTTGCAGGAATTTTTTTGGATGTTTCTTCAATTTTTGTGCAAAATTTCAGAAATTCAGCTCAATTCCCGAAAAAGTTATATTTAAAAAAAAACTTACGGGTGCAACATTTGACTCGTCTCTTCATCAGTTATTGTTGTTCCTTCAATTTGAATCGCCCGAATTGCCGAAATTGCAAGTATACATTTTTCAAAAGCTTCCACATTCTCACTTGCCGCATCCAACGTGATATCCTAAAAAAAAGTTTTTAGGAAAAATTTTTAAGATTTTTTTGTTGCTTACCTGCTCCATTTCACACATTTCCTTAATTTGATTCACTCTCAATTGTGTTTTTTCAAAGGTTTTCAGCATACTTCGTCTTTTTCTCAGCAGTGACTCGGTTGGCGCGGGTTCTGTTAGGACAATGTCTTTGGATCTATAGAAAAAATCAAAATTTAAAATTTTTTGAAAAAAAAACTCACGAATCACTTTTCTCAATGTCCTTCCGATACTCTATCATCCTTTCATGTCCTCTACCAATCTCTCGCAATAAATTCATTGCGGTGCTGAAATTTTTTAAAAATTGGAAACCTAATTTTTTTTTTTGAATTCAAAAAAAAAAATGGAAAAGCTGATTTTTTTTTGGATTTTAGAATTTTTTTAAAATTGGAAAACTGAAATTTTTTTCTTTCGAATTTGGAATTTTTTAAAAATTGAAAAAACTCAAATTTTTTTTTGATTTTGGAATTTTTCAAAAAATGGAAAAACTGAAATTGTTTTTTGGATTTTGGAATTTTTTAAAATTTGGAAAAACTGAAATTGTTTTTTGGATTTTTTAATTTTTTGAAAATTGGAAGAACTGAATTTTTTTTGTCATTTTGGAATTTTTAAAATTGGAAAAATTGAAATTTTTTTGGATTTTGGAATTTTTTAAAAAATTTCTTCAATTTTTTAAATTTCCTACAATTTTTTAAAAATTTTCAAAAAACTGAAATTCAATTTTTTTCAAAATCTACAATTTTCCAAAAAAAATTTTTTCGAAATTTCAGAAAATTCCGAATTTTTATAGGAGTTTCTACAAATTTTTGAAAAATTTCCAAAAACTGAAGAAAAATTCAAAACTTTTTTTTTTGGAAAAACTCACTTTATAGCTGGTACCGATGACAGGGCAGCTCCCATGATGTGTGACGTTCAATGAACTAAACATTTCTTATCAGCAATCAGTTTTAACTTTAAAAATAACAGGACGGAGGAGCGTTTCGAATTGATGAGGAAGAATGAAATAAATGAAAAGACGAGGAAAAGTGAGAAAGACGATCGGAAGTATAGCGGAAAATTTGAGGAAAAAAAATCAAAAAATCACAAAAAAATCACAAAAAATTTGGAAAAGTCCCGAAAAAACTTTTCTAACAAGTTCGAGAACAAAAAAATTGTATTGCTACTTTTAAATTTTCAAACAAAGATTCGAGAGTCACCTGCACCTTATCAGTTGTGTCCATTGACTCATTTTGATCAAAATCATCGTCTTTTATTACCCCTGACCTTTATCCAAGAATTTGTGGGCGTGGCTTGCTAATCATAAAATTGGACACTGATCTCACAGTGTAATGTTGCGTAATTCTTGTTGCGGATGTTTGCTGATTTTTGCTCAGGGTGGCCCGATTTCCGTGATGATAATTGTGACTCATTGTTAAGGAATTCAAGTTTAGAACAGTCAAAAAAATTTTATTCATCTAAATAGGAAAAAAAATTGAAAATTAAAAAACAATTCTGGAAAATATATTCACCTCCATCAGATTTTTTTCAACTATTCCATGTCATTAAAAAATTCAAAAAATCGGAAATCAAAAAAAAATCAGCATTCCTCATCACTATTTTCCATAACTGACAGCATTCATGGGAGTACAGTAGTTCCACTGATAATTCGGTGGATACGGATAACAGTCACAGTAGTAACGGGGAGTGTTCCCAACATAATCCACCAATCGGGATACTGCAAGTTTTATTGTTTAGCTATTTTTCGAAAATTCCAAAAAATTCTGGAAATAAAAAAAATTAAAAAATGTTTTTTTGAAATTTTTTTTTTCAATTTTAAAAAATTTCAAGAACATACCTCTACAATATCCATAGTAGTTTTGCCGATAATAATAATTTGAATAATTAGAATATCCAGAATTGCTGGGTCTTCTAAAGAGATTCCGAAGCAATCTTCCAATTGCAAATCCAGCTCGATAACTGCTGTTATACCGACCATAATAACCACCATAATAACGAGATTCAATTGGGAAAATTACTGTAATTTTTTAAAATACTGCAGAATTAAAAAACCCCTTCGAAAAAACTCACCTAAACCCGAAAAAATCACTACAATAACCAGAAAATTTTTAAGAAAATTTGAAAATTGCATTTTGAAATTTTCCCTTTTGTATTTTTCAATTTTCGGTGGTTTTATACCCATCTAGATACATCGAAAGGTCGAAAATTACACTCCATTCACGAAATTTTTAATTAACTTTTCGGTTTTTTTTTGTTTTTTATGTCGTTTTGTCGTCTTGTGGTTTGTCGGTAGGTTAGAAAGGAACCAATTTATTATGATAGAAAATTGTGAAAAAAAAGGAAAAAAGAAGCAAAAAAAATTTTGTTCCAAACTTTTTACAAATTTTTTGAACCAGGAATTTCGATGTTTTTTCATGGAAATCTTTTTGTAATTCACTCTTTTTTATCAGGAGGTGGAGGTTCTCAGTAATTTTTAATTCCCAAATAAAATTGAAATCAAAAAAAGTCAGACCAATGAATTTCAAATGGTAATAGAAAAAAATTTAAAAATGTTTTTTTCAAAAAGTTTTGAAACAGGATTTTTGGTTTTTTTTGAATTTTTTGAGCATAGATCGATGAATTTTACAGTTTGAGTTGATCCAAATCCAATTTTCAAGTGAAAAATTGAATTTCTATTTTTCTGTGCTGCAGAAACCTTGAAAACCTAGAGAAATCGTCCTGAAATTTTTTTTTCAAAAAATTACACTTTTTTTTGGTGATTTTCTGTTTCTTGAAATTTTTATGCAATGAAAAAGATTTTGATGACAATGGTCCCAGGTTTCCGCAAATTAAAATAATTTGAATATTTGATTATTATAAATTCATTCATTATTTGTACCAAAAAACAAAAAATTTGTACTGTAAAATCAGGTCAATAAAATCAACAACAAATCAGTTGCCACGTCATCAATAAATCCATGAAAAAATCAGAAATCCATATCACTATTTTCCATAACTGACAGCATTCATGGGAGTACAGTAATTCCACTGATAATTCGGTGGATACGGATAACAGTCACAGTAGTAACGAGGAGTTGTACCGACATAATCCACCAATCGGGATACTGCAAATTTTATTTTTAGTGGTATTTTTAGAAATTTCAAAAAATTCTGAAATTTGAAAAAAAAATTTTTGAAAAAATTTTTTGAAAAAATTTTGTTTCAAAATTTTTTTTTTCAATTTTCAAAAACATACCTCTACAATATCCAGTGCCTCTATTGTAGTAGTTATTGTAGTAATTTCCATAGCCATATCCATTACCATAATAGTTGTATCTTGGACGATTCCATCCAAACAACAGGCTCAACAAGCCAGGTCCTCCACTGCTTCCAGAAGATCCAGAATAGCTGGATCCGATACTGGTGTCAGTGTAATGGTGGTGGTGGTGATGGCCACCTCCATGATGATCGTGGTGATGGGATCCACCACCACCACTATGATGGTGGCTACCGCCACCACCACTGTGGTGATCGTGAGCTGCGTTGGTAAAGGAGATGGCTGAAAATTATAAAAGTTGTTTTTTTATGTTTCAAAACACTTCTAAAATTTGATAATGATTGAAATAATCAATTTACCGAGGAAAATTGCTAGATTGATGTTCTCTAATTATATTATCATTTTTTTTATGTTTCAAAAAATTCTCAAAAATCGGAAGATTTTGAAAGGATAATTGGAAGACGTCGGATAAGCCTAAAAATTAATGACAAATACTATCAGATAGCAAATTTTCTTTAGTTTATTTTGTTATCTGACCAATTTTTGCTATCTTTCACAGGGTTATTAAGAAAATTCAAAAATAACATGCCACCTAAAGGCTCACCGCCAAGAGTCTAATAGGGCGTACTTGCATACCTTTGCTATTGCACGAATTTTTTTTTTCTGTTTCAACAAATTTTTTAAAATTGCTAGTCCGCAAATTCGACATTGCTAGACAAGATTGAAAACTAATGTTGTCTATTTTTATTATAATTTTTCTTTGTGTTTCAAAAAAATCCCAAAAAATCGAAAAACTTTGAAAAGATTATTGGATGAGACTGTGAGTTTTACAAAAATTTACAAAAATGTTCATTAGATAGCAAATTTTCTCTAGTTTATTTTATTAGTTGACAGTTTTTTGATATCTTTCACTGTAAGTTTAGGAAAATTCAAAAACTGAGCGGCACCTAAAGGCGCCGCGCCAAGAGTTCAATAGAGCGCACCTGCATACCCTTATTTTTGAAGGACAGCAAATTAATTTTTCTGTTTCAACAAATTAAAAAAAATTTCTATTCCGCAAATTTGATCAATCACTAAAAAAATTCAGAACCAGATAATGTTGCCTAACTTTATTATCATTCTTCTTTCTGTTTCAAAAAATTTCGAAAAATTATTAGTCTTTGAGAGGATTATTGTAGGAGATATATGATGTGTCTAAAAATTAATAACAAATACCATTAGATAGCAATTTTTCTTTAGTTTATTTTGTTAAATGACTATTTCATGCTATCTTTTACAGGAATTTCAGGAAAATTCAAAAATTGAGTCCCACTTGAAGGCGCAGTGCCAAGAGTTCAATAGAGCGCACTTGCATACCCTCATTTTTGCAGGTTAGCATTTTTGGAAAAATTTATGAAACTTGCCATTAAATAGCAAATTTTCTCTAGTTTATTTTGTATGTTGACTATTTTTTGCTATTTCTTACAGGAATTTCAGGAAAATTCAAAAACTGAGTGCTACCTGAAAACGCAGCGGCAAAAGTTCAATGGAGCGCACTTGCATCCTTTTTTTTGCCTTTCAGAATTTTTGTGAAATTTTTGCAAAATACCATCAGATAGCAAATTTTCTCTAGTTTATTTTGTTAGTTGACCGTTTTTTGCTATATTTTCTAGAAACTCACCAAAAACCGCCAAAACAGCTACAACCATCAGAATAGCATTGGAATTCATGTCTAGATCTTCTGAAATTGCAATTCAGAATCGTTATTTCTTGTTTTCCAGTTGAAATCCGTATCTTTTTATACCTATTTCCCTATTTTGCTTCTTCCAAATCCGCCGAACAGTTTGTATTTTCTGCTTTTCGCTAGATGGTTTAGGTAGACTCCGCCCCTTTTCTCCGAATAGACAATATTTGATCTTGGAAAGAAGGAGACGAAGAAAAAGATGTTAGGATGATAAGAGAGATAGTGAAAGACCAATAGAACAAGATTTAGACCATTCTAGACCAGACCAGACACAATGTAGCCAGTCAGAATCAGAATCAGAAGAGAGAAAGTTCAGAGAATGTCCGATTGTGTAAATTCGCCAAATGAAGTGGGAAAATGAGACAAGAATGTGGATGGATAAGGATACAGTTTGGACAAGCGTTTGACTAATAGGAAGATGCAAAGTTCTTGTTTATTATATTCCCACGTGACAATTTTTGTTTTCTGGGAATTTGGAAATTTGGGTACAGATTTGGGTGAGTCATAGAGCATTGGGTGCAAAATTTCAAAAAAAAAATTTTTCAAGATTTTTTTTTGACTTGTCTGTTACTGGAATAGGAGTAACAATGAGAATTAGATATAGAGCTTGAATTTATGATTTTTTTGAAACAGAAGAAAAAATAAATTTTTTTTCCAAATTTTTCTGGTTTTTCGAAGTTTATTTGATCTAGACTAGGCTTGAAAATGTAGTTACTAATACAAAAAATAAAAAATAAATTCAGAGCATTTTTAGAAAAATTAATGATACAGTAATCTACAGAAATCTGAATCTACGAAGTAAATTTTTACAGTTTCAAAAATAATTTTCGGAGCAGCTTATTGTCCACTAATTGCCCAAGTCACTCGAAAATTTAGAAAGAAAATTTTTGAAACAGTGAAAAGTTTTTTGGGGGTTACTGTAGCTACAGTAACTCAATGGTAATCCAAATAGGCCAGCCAAAAAAACACGGAAGTTCGAAATTTCACTATTTCAAAAAAAGTTGAAACTGAATCAATTTTTATTCGGTCAGTTCTTCTTTTGATTGACAACTTTCTTACGGAAATCATTTTTGCCTGGCACTTCCAGGATTACTGTCCTACAGTACCCGTTTGAATTCAGAAATTTACTGTTTCAAAATTTATACAAGTTCAAGAAAATGTTTCCCAGCCAATAATCCTACAATTCTTACGTAATTTAGAAACTTCTCTATTTTCTGTTGAAAATTTGGTAGTGTGGTAGCTACAGTAACCTAAAAACAAACAAAAAACTTCTTAAAATTCAGTTTCAAAAAAATCACAGAAACAAATTAAAACAAGCTATTCCAAAAGTGTCAATAGGCTTACGGACAGGAGCCGAAATGTTTTTTGATCGGGCTGATATTTTGCATAGAGGTAGTATAGGGGTATGTAAGTCCGAAATAGGTACTTTTGGAATTTTTGCTCACGGGCTCCGGGAGCCAGATACCAGAAAAGGTCCAAAAAAAAAGTTGAAGTTACGGTCTGAAACTTTTTGCCTGGGGGTTTTCTAGGCCGTAGAGCACGAATATCACAATAAAAAGTTACAAAAAAGGTTTTTTAGATAGGCTGCAGTACAAAATTTTTGATTTTTTGAAGTTTTTTTGATTTCCTGAAAAATTTAACGTTTGAGGTGAATGAGATTATTGCAGATTCGGATTCTACGCCCCAAAATACATCTATACTCAAAAAATAACAAAAATCGTAGGGGTAATAATTGACCAAAAACTATATTGTTTGTCTCGAAAAAGTACTCTTTAGATTTTGGTATTTTTCGAGTACTTGCTCAACTGAACTTTTTTTTGTTTTAATTTTACATTTGGAACTGGGAAAATTACCAATCATTTGAGCCTAACCACATGAAGTGAAATTGAGTTTCTGATTTTTTAGGATTTTTCAAAGTTTTCATGAAATTTGCACCATGTATAGGGGTACGTGCCAAAAAACCGGAAAAAAAAGTTTTTTGAAAAAAATCCATAATAATTTCTAAAAATGTTTTTGAGTGAGAAACATACAAAAAACCACCTAGGAATGAATTTCAGCAAAATTTATTTTTTTGACTTTTTCTCAACGTACCCCTATACGTGGTGTCAAGATCAGAACTGGAAAAATCGAAATTTTCAAAAAGGCGTTTTTTCACCTGAAAACTGTTTAGTTGGTCAATACATACCGTAAAACACTGTTCAGCAAATTTTTGAAATTTTTTGAAAGTTTTCGAATTTTGAAAATTTTTCACCACGTATCCCTATACGTGGTGATGATTTCATTTTTGTCATGAAAACTTGAAAAAATCGTAAAAAATTCGAAAATCACTTTCACTTTTTTTGGTTTTGTTTTTATGATTGGTATTTGTCCCAGCTACAAATTTGTAGTTAAAACCGAAAACGGTCCAGTTGATCGAGTACTCGAAAATGCCAACATTTGAACTTCATTTTTTTCAACATTGAAGGGGCTGTTTCGTCAATTATTACCCCTTTAAATTTTGATTTTTTAATTTTATCCTATGTATTTTTGGCCGTTAAATTCGAATCTGGAATAATCTCATTCACCTCAAACGTTAAAATTTTCAGGAAATCCGAAAAACCAACATCATAGTACTGAAAACGGGGTAAAAGTGCTTGGATGGTCAATTATTACCCCTACGATTTTTGTTATTTTTTGAGTATAGATGTATTTTGGGGCGTAGAATCCGAATCTGCAATAATCTCATTCACCTCAAACGTTAAATTTTTCAGGAAATCAAAAAAACTTCAAAAAATCAAAAATTTTGTACTGCAGCCTATCTAAAAAACCTTTTTTGTAACTTTTTATTGTGATATTCGTGCTCTACGGCCTAGAAAACCCTTAGGCAAAAAGTTTCAGACCGTAACTCCAACTTTTTTTTTGGACCTTTTCTGGTATCTGGCTCCCGGAGCCCGTGAGCAAAAATTCCAAAAGTACCTATTTCGGACTTACAGACCCCTATACTACCTCTATGCAAAATATCAGCCCGATCAAAAAACATTTCGGCTCCTGTCCGTAAGCCAATGGCCATTGTTGACACTTCTCAAATAGTGTGTTTTAATTTTGGTTTTTTCAATGTTCCCTTTGCGCTACTTTACAGTGATTCTAAATTTCCAAATCACTGTAATTACTAGTGTACCGTCTCGAAAAAATAAATTCTCAAAACTTCGAGAAATCGAGGAAATTTTCTTCATTTCTAGTCTCGTTCATTCTCAAATATTCTCGATTCAATTCTCAATTTTCTCATTTCTTCTCGGTCTGTCTCGATTGAAATTCTCAAGTTTTTCTCGAAATTCTCGAAATTCTCGAAAGGTCACGCTTTCAACAGAGTTTGTCTGTCGACGGCTTTCATTTTCCACGTGTCGGGCATTTTTTTATTTTCCGCGTGAACTTTTTATGCTGTTTTCAAGACAAATTTCGAGAATTTCGAGAAATTCGAGAATTTCGAGAACGTCGAGAAATAATCGAGAAATGAACCGAGATGAAATGAGACGAGATGAGAAAATCGAGAAATGAATCGAGACGAGATGAGACGAGACGAGACGAGAATTTTTTGAGAATGAGAATTTCTCGAACGAGTCTCGGACCGAGAAGACACACTAGTAATTACAGTATCCTTCTAAATTTTACAATTCACCGTTTCAACTTTCGGCAAAAATCTTATACAGTAAGTCTAAAAAAGAAAAAAAAACTCGATTTCACTGTTTCAAAAAATTCCCGAAAAATCAAAACTGCTGATTTAGTCAGTGTGTGATCTACCTTCCATTACTCCACGACTTTCAGATTACTGTAACTGTAGCTACAGTATCCCAATAAATCTAAATTTTTTGGAATTTCCAGTTTCACTTATTTTTTATTCAAACTTCAATTTCTGTCCAAGTTAATAAAAAGTTGTTAGGCGAACAAAATTACAGTAACCTCCATATAACTGACGGATTACTGTAACTACAGTACCCCCCTAAATTTTGAATTTCACTGTTTCAAAAAATTTCCAAATAAAAATTGATTTTTTTGATTACTGTTTTCTCGTCTATCCATATTATCAAAATTTACAGTAATTCTTTCTCAATTTTTTTAATACTACCGTACGAAGGTAATTGTGTTTTGCTGTTGTTTTCCTGGTCAAAACTAGCTATGTATCATCACATCATTTTTTATCACTTATTTCGCCGAATTCTCTCCATTTCCAATTGGACTAGACTATCTTTATCTTCATCTGTTTTTTTCGTACAAAAACGTGTTTGCAACCAGTTTTGTCAATTTTTGTATCTAAAATAAGCTAAAAACACCAAAAAAACGAACAATTTTTTGAAAAAAAGTTTATTACATAAAAAACCGAAGAAACATTGAATTTTACAGAAGATGGGTGGGAAAGGGGGATTTTTCGGGGACAAGTTATTTTTTATCACAGTTTTAAATGAATAAATTACTAGAAAAAATAAGGCAACCAAGTAACCCAAATGGACAATTTTTGGGATTTTTTTGAAAAAAAAAACAGAAAAAAATTTCCAGAAAAAAAATTTTTTTTTTTGAAATTTTTTTTTTCTGAACATAAAATTAATAATTTTTGGCATTTTGACAAGAGGATTTCCATAAAGAATTTCAGAGGGGATTATCGATTTTCTAGCGGGGTTTTTATCAGTTTTTATCTAGGTCATTCTCATTTGATAATCGCCATTCTGGGTGACATATCGGACCCATGGAAGTGCTTGGTAGCCGGATTTCTCGATGATTTTTAGGTAGCGGACCTGGAAAAAATAGATGGATTAGGGGTTTATTGATGTGGTACTAATAAGAAAAATCTGAAAATTCGGATCTCGCAATGAAAAATTTGAAAAAAAATGTTTTTTTCGAAAAAGTTGAAACTTTTTTTTTGGAATTTTGAATTTATTTTTTGGAATTTTTTTTGCATAAATCGCTCGCAGATAGTATTTCGATTTTCTTGGGAATTGAATCAATTGCAAACATGCTAAAAACTTAAGTCTCGCATCGGAAAATTGAAAAAAAAAATTATTTTTTTTTGAAAAATTTGAAAAAAAAAATTTTTTTTTGGGCGGATTTTTTTGAATTTCTTCTAAAATCATCTGCAGATAGGTTTACAAATTTTTATTTTTGTTAGATTTAATACAAAAATGCTAAAAATTTGAGTTTCGCAATGGAAAATTGAAAAAAAAATTTTTTTTGAAAAAATTAAAAAAACAATTTTTTTTTTCGATTTTTGACCGATTTCTTGAACTTTTTTTGTAAAAATCAGTTGCAAAAAGCTTTAAAATTTTTATCTGTATTAATTTCATTGCATAAAGTTGTGAAAATTTCGGTCTCGCAGCAAAAAATTAAAAAAAAAATTTTGAAAAAAGTTGAAAAAACAATTTTTTTCAGGGTTTTGGACCGATTTTTTCAAGCTTTTTTGTGTTAAAAAATTGCAGATAAATTTCAAATTATATTTCTATTAGTGTTATTATGAAAATGCTGAAAATTTAAGTCTGGCAACAAGAAATTGAAAAAAAAAATTTTTTTTTTGGAATTTTGAAATTTTTTTTCAATTTTTCAGGGGTTT
Organism: Caenorhabditis panamensis; assembly: GCA_900883565.2. NCBI lineage: Eukaryota > Metazoa > Nematoda > Chromadorea > Rhabditida > Rhabditidae > Caenorhabditis > Caenorhabditis panamensis. The sequence goes on along the minus strand of LR538082.1, from coordinate 1,056,155 downwards.
GGATGGATTGTTTTGAACTTTTTTGTGAAAGGCAGTTGCAATTAGCTTTAGAAATTTCATTTCATATCAATTTCCATTCAAAAATTCAAGAAAATTGGTCCAAAACCCTGGAAAAAAAATGAAAAAAAAAATTTTTTTTAATATGTTTTTCGAAAAATATCTATGTAAAACTAACCTGAAGCCCAGAAGTAGTGTAATAAGGAATCTCAAACTTCACATTAATCGGTGGTCTTCCCTCAACTTCTTCGGATCCGATGGATGGGAGCATGAATGAGGAACGCATTATGTATTCGCGACCGCCTGGAAATTTTTAGGGATTTATTTGGTTTTAAAAAGGCTCAAAATGTCAAAACGCACGTATCAAAATGCCCAGTAATTTATTATTTTTTGAAAAAAATTTGAAACAGAAATTTTTTTTTCCGAAAAAAAAAAATTTCAGAAAAAAACATTTTTTTTTGATTTTTTTTCTAATTTTTTTTGAAAAACCGACTAACCCGGGAAACTACGAATACTCCAAACAATTGCATTGAGCTCTGGCATGTACTTGGCAGTTCCTGCTCCAGTTTTGAATTTTGGAGCACTGACATCTGAAGGAACTGGAATGATGACTTCGACGTGGTTGGCGACGGATTGACGTTTGAATTGGGATTTGGCCTGGAAGAATAGATGGAATAGAATGAAACAAGAAGACTTTAGTAACTAATAGTAGCTTGCTCAAAAAATTTCTAAAAAATTTGAAAATGAAAATTTTGAAAATAAAATTTTGTTTGAAAATTTTCAAAATTTCGAAAGTTTGAATTTTAGGTTTACAGCAAATTATCAGGTTTATTTTTATAAACTTTATTGTTTTTTCTAGACATCTTGAAATCAAATTATTGATTTTTTAACAATTTTTCAAAATTTTTGGATTTTTTGACGGGTCTCGCAACGAAATTTTATTTTCGGTGTTTTCTGGGTTTTAGATTTTTTTTGAGTTTAAAAAAAATAACTTGAAATTGAGGTTTTCAATCTATTTGCAGTTGTTTTACTTTGAAAATCTTGGTTTATTGACAAAAAAAATTTTTTCGATATTTTTCAAAATTTTTTTTTTTGAAAATTGGCAATTTTTCCAGGAAAAACTCAGTAGTTCTAACAATTTTGAAATTAGAAATTTGTTTTTCATCTGTATTTATCAGAATTGTTGCAAAAAATCTATTCAAAACCGCACAAAAAAAATTTTCGATTTTTTTTTCAAAAAAATTTTTTTTTTGAAAATTGGTTTTTTTTTTGAAAATTTGCAATTTTTTCTGGAAAAATTTATTAGTTTTGATGAAGTTTATCAATTTTAAAACTAAAGTATTGTTTTCTATTTTTTTAACAAAAAATATGTCTGTCCAAGTCCAAAATCAAAAAAAAATTGCAAAAAAATTTCAGTTTCAAAAATTTCAGAAAAATTTTCAATTTTTTTTTCAAAATGTTAATCATCCCATATCAACACAAATTGTACTAACCTTAACCATATACTCAACCCTGGAATGTGCATGTCTCTCCACCGAAGCTTCCACCCAGATCAATGGTTTCACTTGAGTCGTCAATCGATAACTCATCAGCTCAAATTCTCCATCAGGCGGGATAAACGAGATGGTTCTTTCCGAATCGAAACGAGACAATCGGACGCATTGGTGGAATTTGATGTCTTCGAGTTCCACGCCTTTTCCACTGTTTCCGCGTCCTGAAAATTTGGTTTTTGATGGATTTTTGAGGGGTTTTTAGCGTTTTTCCTGTTTTTTCTTAGCGAAAATCTTTGAATAAGACTAATAAGACTCACTAGAACTTGCACCAGCTTGCTGGAAGAACACCTTGTCATTCAGACCCAATCTAAGCTCTGGCATTCCTGAAAGAACCACTCGGAATCGAATGGATCCGACGATTTCCGATCGGAGCACTGTTCCTTGCGCATTGGCCTAAAATTAGAAAAACAGTTTTCTATGGGTTTTAAAGGTGTTTACCAGCATATTGACACTCTCAATGACATCCAAAAACACCTCATTCTTACGGTACTTGATACCTTCGGAACGCCACGAAACCGCATTGGTCACAGCCATTGGAGGCCGTGGGGCACTTTCCAGACGGTTTCCTTGTTGGGTTATGAATCTGGAAGGTTTTTTGATTTTTTAATGAGGTTTTGGATTTTTTTAAAAATTTTGCAGCTTTTTTGAGCCAATTTTGTAAAAATTTTCAACAATTTAAAGTTTGCGCGTCAAATTAAATGCCTAGTACGCAATTTTTAAAAAACTGAATTTTGGTTTTTTTTTTTCATTAAAAAAGCTAATTTTTCAGCAGATTTCTGTTATTTCTTACAAATTTTGAAGCTAAATTTGATGTAAAATACTCTTTTTGCCTAAATTAAGGCTTTTTCTCGAGAATTTCGGGCTTTTTGCCGATTTTCTAACTTTAAAAAGTTTGCGCGTCAAATGAAATGCCAAGTACGCAATTTTCAAAACTCCATTTTTTGCTCAAAAACTGGATGAAAAACGTTATTTTTTCCACATTTTTCTGTAAAAAAAGATAAATTCCGACTCACTCCTGCAAAATCTTGCTCTCCGTGGTCTGTGGATACCCAAAATCGAGCATCTCGTCGAATAACTCATAAATGATCACAAAGTTGTCCCTGACAGCCTCTTCTTCCAGAGTTTTGAAGTATTCACAGAAGACCTCGACGATTTTGTAGAGCGCCGAGAGGACCAGGATCACGTTGGTGTTCTTTTTAGAGACTGTTACCACTGAAAATCGCTACTGTAACCAAGTCCAGCTACAGTAATCCTGATAGACTTACAGTAGACATTCATGTACTTTATGTAGGTGTAACTGATCCCTTGATGCACTAGAACCGGTGATGCACTTCCCTCATCCTCTTTTTCCACTAGAAGTGGCATGAACTTCTCGATGCAAGTCATATCCACATCTCCACGGTAATTTCGACTTATTACCACCTGGAATGAACGGATTTTTATAAATCAAAGTGTATTATAATGTTTGAAGTGTTTTCTTTCCATTTTTACAAGAATTTTCGAGAAATTTGAACCAAAACCTTGTTTTCTAGACGTTTTTAGTCGGTTTTCCAACTTGCGCGTCAAATCTGATGCCGGGTACGCAATTGCAGACTTGACTTTTTTCGTTGAATTTTGAAACAAAATTTCGCTTTTTTCTTGGCTTTTTCTACTTTTTTCTCGGGTTTTTCTTGATTTTTAGAGTTGAATTTGATTCTTTAATCAATTAGGCGCTCTATTTCTGCTTTTTGTCACTCAAAACTAGATAAAACTTGCAAAATTTGGTTTTAAAAACTCACATTTCCTTTGAGGTCGAGAATGAAGAGTCCGGAAATCGACATGTCGATTTCGTGGGATTTTGGTAAATTTCCTGAAAAACAATAGAGAGTTTAGTTGCAAGATTTCGAAGTAAAGGCGGCCAAAAATTGCGAAGTTGGAAAAATTAGGAAAATAAGAAACTTTGTGAAACAGAAATTTAAAAAATTGAAAATGAGGAGTTTAGAGAATTTTTGGAGAATTTTTAGTGTAAATTAGAAACATTTAAAAACAAGGGGCAGTGAATATTGATATTTCCTGTAAAGTTTTAATTTTAAAATATTTTTGAAACCGGAATTTTTTTCGAATTTTGAGTTGAAATTTTCTGGATCATTGAGAATTTTTGTATTCATAGTGCGTACGAAACAATAGTTATAGCTGTAAAACCTCTATTTTTGTTATTTTTTGAAGCTGGATTTTTTTTCAATTTTTTAATTTTTTTTGAAAATTTTTTCTATACGAAAATTCGAAAAATCCATATTTTTCGGGAATGTTAATTTTTTTCCGGTCAATTTCTTTTTTTAGCAGTTTTTGAAACTATGCCACGTGTCTGAAAGTTAGGCAAACAAAAACAATATAGGAAGAATACGAAATCGAAAAATTTGAAAAAAATTCCAAATTACTCAAATTTTTGAAACAGTTAAATTTTTCTTGGTTTCTCTTTGGAATTAGAATTAAAAAATTGCTGTTCACGCCATAGACGCATCATCAGACTCTTCAAATCCGAAAAGTTCAAATTTTCTTGAAACAGAATCGAAATTTTTCAAATTTTCGAAATTCGAATCAAAAAATTTTTATTCGCAAAATTCTGAGAATCTAGCTAAAAAATCACTCAAAAATTGTAAACTGCCGCTAAAATTTCTCTATTCTCTATTGCCAACCATCTGCCACGTAGCATTTTTTAAAACCACCCCTCTAAAAGCTCCAAAAAAACTCAAAATCCACGAAAACTCCCAAAAATTCTAGCAAACTCCACTAAAAATTTCACAATGAACTGTGGCTGTCCCCCCTCCGGCCCAATCACCATACGTGGAAGATAGGAAGAGAGTGTGTGTTTGAAAGAGACGCCAGACAACGAGACAACTGATAGGAGAGACTGACTGAATGGAGATGAAATTGGACAGAAAAAGAGGAAAAAGAGAGAGAGAAAGAGGACAAATATTGTATTGTATGCGGGGTATACGGGGAATGGAATCGGCCAACCATTCAAAGTTTTTTCTCTGCGTCTCTCTCTTCTTTTTACACTATTTTTCCGAAGTTTTCTCTACTTCTCTATCTTTTCGGGTACCTGCGCCTCGGTCGGTACTGTCTCTGTGTGTATGATCATGATCATGATTATCGATTGATTTATGGGAAGGGGAAATGGCGCTCTAGGGAGAAGTTGGGGTTTTTGAAATTTTTTTTTGCTAGTTTTTTTTGAATTGTGAGAGCAAATGGAGATTAGGGAATTTCGAAAAAGTAAAAGGTTAAAACATTTTTGAAATGGGGATTTCATTTTTTTTTTAAATTTCTGTTTCAAAATTTGAATTTTTAGAGGGGTTTTCTGGTTTTTGGGTTCGGATTCGGAATCTTGTTGCTTTTTAAGAAATTGAAAATTGAGAGAAAATAAGAATTTCAGAGGATCTTTTTTAATTTTACCGATTTAGAAATTTTGAAGAATAGGGAAAAGCAAAAATTTTCAAAAAAAAATTTGAAACGGAAGTTTAGTTTTAATTTTTTTCTGTTTCAAAATTTGAATTTCTGGAGGGTTCTTTTGGTTTTTGGACTCGGAAACTTCTTTGTTCGGAGAGAATTTTTTTTATTTTTTTTATTTGGATTCCTTTTGGATTCCTTAGCCAGAATATGTAATTTGCTAATTTTTTCATTTTTCGCACGAATCAGGCCTCAACTAATAAAAAAAACCAAAAAAAAATTTGAAACGGAAATGTTTTTTAAAAAAATTTTTCTGTTTTAAAATTTGAATATTTTGGATTTTTGAAGGTTTTTTTTCAATTCAAAGACGATAAAATCTCCGAAAAAAATAAATTCTTGATTTGGGTCTCGCCATAAAAAAATTAACTGAATTCAGGAAATTCTGAAAATTAAAAAAAAATTTGCATTTTTTAAATTTTTTATCGCATGAAAGACTCCTCCTACTAGTGTAATTTCAAAAATGTTGAATTTGAAAAATTTAGAAACAGTGATTTTTTTTCTGTTTCAAAATTTGAATTTTTGATTTCTCGGATTTTTTTTTCAATTGATGTGCGTTTGGCCATTTGGAAATTTTAAAAAATCTTGAAATTGCTGAAGATTTTTTGTAGGAATAACCTTTTCGAACGCAGAAGAATAAGCCACCGGAAAATTTCATATTTAAAAAAATTTCTGAAACGCTAATTTTTTACTTTACTGTTTCAAAATTTGATTTTCTAGATTTATCGAACTATTTTTTGATATGTCCTTTATCAACTTGTTTTTCAAAGAAATATCATTTCTAGTATCTAAACTAACCTATAATTATGTCCTCTAGTCAGTCGGAAATGCAAAATGCAAAATGTGATCCCTCTTTTTCCCTTGGTTGCCAAGGGGAGCGGAAAGAGCACATTTGTTATACTTTTAAAAGGGAAATTGGCGGGGAACTGGGATTTGTGTTTAGAATTTGGAATTTTTAGAAATATAATCATTTTCTGTTTCGAAAATCCTCGATTTTTTTAGATTTTGATTAAAAAACATTGCTTCTGTGGATCGTAAAGGATTTTAAAAAGTTTTTTCTAATTTTCTAGTCTTTTTTAGCGATTTTCAATCCAGAAATCCATTTTTTAGCTAAAAATTCTCAATTTTTTGATTTTTTACAGTTTTTTTCTCAAAAAATTGATTGAAAATTTAAAGGCGCATGCCCCAAAATCCATCATGGGTCTTGCCACGAAAGAAAAGTTTGTTGGCGCCAATTTGAATTTTGAAATTTTGACAAGGGGAATCTTGGGTTTTTCTTCAGTTTTTTCGGATTTTAGTTGATTTCAGGGTTTTTTCTTCGTATTTTTGGTGGTTTTTTGACCTTCTCATACCTTTTTTCATCACAGTAACTTAAATTTTGAACTTTCGACAGAAAAAAACATTGATTTTTCTTCGTTTTTCTTGAATTTTCTCGGCTTTAGGGGATTTTCCTTGCTTTCCCTCCTTATTTTCAATTTTCTTGACCTCTTTTTCATCAAAAATCAACATGAAACTTGCAGAATGGTGTTCAACGACTCGTTCTCGGGACTTTTCGCGTCGCCGGCGTCGTTGAAAAAAGCGAATGACAGTTTCAACGAGTCTTTTGGAGATAAAGTGAGTTTTCCTGTTTATTTTGCACATGATTATCGTTGTTTTGCAGTCCACCCTCTCGCCAGCGACAATTTTCCGTGTTCTCCAAAAAGAGCATGATCAGATTTCGTCGGTTCTTCGCTTCAACCCACCCACATCGTCACAGTATCAGAATAGCTTGATTGAGTGAGTTTTTATTGATTTTAAAATTATGAAAAATATTTTTTAAAAAAATGGAAAAAAGTTGCTGGAAAAATTTTGAATTTTTGAAAAAAAATTTCGAAAAAAATTTTTTTTTTGAAACTTTCACATTTTTTCCAAATTTAATTTTCTTAATTTTTCAGACTAATCTCTCTCTTTGAACGCGCCGAAGATCTATCGACAGTGGGATTTCAAAAATTGACACTGGCAATTTTCCTCAAACTCGCAGCAAATTTGCTTACCGGACTTGCAAAGGTTTTTTTCAAAATTTTTTAAATTAATTTTTTTTACAAGTTTATTTTCAAATTTTGCTATTTTTCAGCCCAAAAACCAGCCAACACTCTACAAATTGTCTCAACTGATTGCTGACTCGGTGGTTCCTGATTTGGGAGCGGAGAGTGGAATCGAGGAGAAGCAGATGCAGAAATGGGCGGATCGAGTGGTTATTGGTGGGTTTTTCGATAGAGAAATTGAGAAAAATTTAGAAAATAGCATAGAAAAATGTTGGAAAGTTGAGTAGCTACGCAAGCAAGCGCGGAATTGAAATAAAAAAAAACTAAAAATTAAAAAAAAATTTGAAACTGAAATTTTTGAATTTTTAAATTTTTTTTGAAAGAAAAAGACTTCCAGATATCTGTTTTATTTTTTCATAGGAAAGTCATCTCTAGAAACTAGGAAATCTTAGTAGATGCAGTAGAAATGGAGAAATCAAAATTTTTGGAAAAATGTAGACTAGAAAATTTTTCGAAACTGAAAAAAAATTTAGAGTGTTTTTAGAAAAAAATCAACTTCCAGATATCAGTTTCATAATTTTTTTTCATTATAAAAGGGCAAACTACTCAAAAATCATACGATTCGACGAGAAGGAAAATTTGAGATTTTTTTGAAACTGAAAAATTCAATTTTTCAGAATTTAAAAAAATCTCGAAAAATATGAACAGAGACTGACTAGAAATTGTTAATTTAAAAAAAAAAAACTTGTTTTAATCCAAATACACAGCATCAAAGTTATAGCACAACAAACAGTTCTAAAAAAGTTTTGAAACTGTAAGAAAATATTTTTACAATTTTTTTGTTCACAGGGATGTTTTAGCTACTCTGAAATTGTAAAAATTAAAAAAAATTGAATATTTGAGAATTTTTTCAAACTGGAAATCATTCATCATCAATATTTCAAAAAACTGTGCCTCTAGTTTAAAAAAAGCTGAAACTGTGAGAAAAATTGTAAAAAAATTAAACACAGATTATGAAATAAGCAAACCAAGTAAGTTTTTGTGGTCAATTTGTTTTTATGAAATGAAGGAATTGTGAAATTTAAAAATTGAATGATTGAGAATTTTTTGAAACTTCAGATATAAATCCACGTCCAATGTTTCAAAAAACTATTCCACCAGTTTTAAAAATTCTGAAACAGTAAAAATAAAAATAAAAACAATTCCAGAATCCACCATTCACCTCTTGGATTTCCCCAACTTCCAGCTGGATTTGGAATTTGTAAGTTTTTATTTATTTTTCCTCCATTTTATTTCATTTTTGATTTTTATCAATTTTTCAATTTCCAGGACATTGACAGTATTGTGGACGATTTGGGACTCGCCACTGGTCGTTTTCAATTTGTGAAATCGTCGATTTTTGAGTAAGATTTGAATTTTTTTTCAGCTCAAAAATCAAATTGAAATCATTTCCAGAGCCGCCCGTTCGATCGTATCTGAGCTTCCCGAAACCGATAAAAAATTCCTCCCAGAATCTAGATTTTCTCTCGAAAATCTGGGAGACGAGCCCGCGTTCCTGCAACTTTTCATTTGGCTTTTCAAGAAGAAACAGTCCATTTTCAATGGGGATTTGCTCCACAATCTGTTCCCCAACTTCCCAGAAACCCCGGTTGTTGATGAGATGGTCAAGAGTCCCGTGTCGATTTTGGATGTCAAGGTGGGAGTTTTTGAATCTAATTTTAAAAAATTTTGAAAATTCTGTTTCAAAAATGTTTTATCAGAAAATTAACGAGAAACTGAATGCTACTACCTTGGATCTAGTTGAGCTTTCAAAATTGAGGATACTGTAACATTGACTGTACCCCATTTTCATAAAAAATTTCATGATTTCATTAAAATTTCATTAAAAAATGTCATTTTCTGTTTCAAAATTGTTTTATTCAAAAATTAGAGATGAAAATGGCTAATCCAGAGACTCCCTGACTCCCACGAGCTAGTGAAAATTGAATTTGTGACCGAGTTATTCCAAAAACCGTAAAAGACACCTTTTTTCCCAGTACATTTCCATTTATTCCGCGTGAGAATTTCCGCGTCAATTCTTTTTAGCAAGCCATTTTTGACAGTTATTTTCAAAAACAAAGGGACCCGCAGGGTCACTGGGAGCGTTAGCTCCCTAAGCCAGGCCGCGCAGCGTCCTGAAACTCTTACTGGCCCGGGCGGGGCCGAGGTGGTGGTTGGTGGTGGTTGGTGGTGGTTGGTGGTGGTTGGTGGTGGTTGGTGGTGGTTGGTGGTGGTTGGCCAAAACAAAACCCCCTGGTTCACACTCACTGAAGCCGGGGGCTCTTGCCCCCTCTTCTTACTCCTCCCTCCTCTCTCCTCGTCGTCGTCGTCGATCCTCCGCTGGTCCTCCTCGTCGAGTCTCCTCGTCGATTCCTTCCAACTGATCCATCGCCGCTTTGACACGAGACAGTAGGGTTTTGGGACTCCTCCCGTATCAAATTCCTGTGCCACCCCCAGGAATCGAACCTGGGGTATATCTGGGGTCAATTGATTCCCAGTCAACCCTCTTCGCCGCGAGGCTAGGAGGGCGCACGTCTGGACCTGTACAAGAGGTCCCTATATATTAGTGCCTCTGGGAACTCGTCAATGTGTTGCAAAAAGGGAGTGCTAATGGCATGCGGACAAAAGGGAACCGCCGCCGAAATGAGGGCCTGTGAGGTGTCGGCTGCACGATCAAACAAGGGTATTTCGAGTGGAAAGCGGAAAAATTTGATGGAATTTGATTTTTATGCTCATTCCTGAACATTCTCTTGTGACTATCATGCAAAAAGAGGGCATTTTCCATCCATTTTCGTTCATTTTTGTTCATTTTTCGCAATTTGACCCCGCGGCCGTGGCCGGCTGGCCTAGTCTTACGATTTTTCATAAATTTCTGAAAAAAACCATGCCCCATCGGAAATGAAGTGCTGTTGAGTTTTGAAATAACCAAGTTTTTCTGTTCCAAAAAGCGAATTTCTAAAAATTGAAAAATGTTTGACCAATGACAACTGAATATTCGCAACTCTTAAAACCAGAATTCTGTAAAAAAATTTCGAACATCTACAGTATCCCCAATTTTCGCAAAAAAATGAAGTGGAAAAATTGAATTTCTGTTTCAAAAATTGAAAACAAAAATGGCTGATCCTGAAACTCCCTCAAAATCAAATGAGCGTATAGAAAATTGAATTTCTGTTTCGAAAAATTCGTGATTTGCTTGTAAAATACTTTTGTTAATCTTGATATGTTGGATTGTTCACAAAAAATTCGAAACATTATCATGTCCCTTTCAAAATTGAATTTCTGATGCGTTCCAAAGAATTTTTATTTCTGTTCCAAAAGCGTATTTTAAAAAATTGAAAAATATTTCACCAATGACGCTTTGATTTGTACCAGGGTCAAAAAATCTACAGCATTCCTAATTTTCTGAAAAAAAAATCAAGTAGAAAAATGGAATTTCCGTTTCAAAAAAAAACGCAAATTGTTTGGTGGAAAAATCTTCACCGATTCTGGAATAGTTGGGTAATGCTCATAATTTCTCGAAATTTGTCAATCTTGAAAATTTCTGTTCCAAACAAATTTTTCAGACACTCGAGAGTTTAGTGATTAATATTTCATCTACTAGTTTCTGAAAATCCGCCAAACAAAATTTATTTGCAGCTCTACCTGGTCTCCCTGTCCGTCATCGCCTCGACCACTACAGAATCCGGAATGACTGCCAAGTCACCACCAGCCGTCGCCGCTCAATTGACACTCTCCAAACAGCAAAAGGAGTGCTGGAAGGCTGTTATTGCTGTTGCTTCGGGGTGAGGTTTTGAAATTTTTGCAGTGATGAATCTTTTGAAGGAATGGAATTCCAAGATTTTTGCAAAATTCATTAGGAAATTTGAAACGGGAAATTTTAAAAATTCATACTGGTTTATTTGGCTAGAAATAGCTGGTTATTGCATCAAAATTAGCCAATTCCAGTTTAAGAAATTAAAATTGTGAAAATTCATCCAAAGTCCAAGTATGTAGTAAGAAATCATATCTCGAATTTTGAATTAGAAAATTTTGGAACAGAAAATTTTGAAAGTTATGAATTTTAGGAAATTTGGAGGGACTAGTTCATTTTTGTTACAAAAAAAGTACAGGAAATGTTCTCAAAAATGTACAGTTCACCACAGGAGTACGGAACTGCTCAATCATAATTGAAACTTTCAATTAGCAAATTGTGAAACTGAAATTTATTCCTGTTTCATTTTTTATCAGATTGCTCAGATTAGAAAAAAATATTTCAGTAGCTCTTGGACAATAGTGACTCATAATCTTTGTTTTACAATGCTAAATACAGTAATCACAACAAATCACAGAGAGACAAGAGTCCTTTGTTATTTATTTTTTATGTTCATAGTCTCAGAATCGTTCTATCCTTTTTATTTTTAAACCTTGGAAAAAATTGAAACAGAATTCCAAAGTCTAAATTCCAGTTTCGAAATTTTCGAAAAATAATACATATCGTGCGAGTAATAGTGCAATTATCATGAAAATCCTTTTCAAACATTTGGAAACAGAAACCCCCATCTAACAATCTCCAGTACTTCCAGAAAACCCGCCACAGCTCTCTCCCGACTCCGCACCTCCCAGCTAACCGACTCTGTCCGTCTCACTTCTGATGGTTCCGAAGATGTCCGAGTGCTGTTTGAATCGTGGAAACACTGTCTCCAACCATCCGCCGCCCAAGATGAACATGTCTTTGCTGCCGTCAAAGCACTAATGGAGCTCTACAGGACCAAGATGAACTCGATTTTGGCTTATGGGTGAGCATTTTTGTGGAAATTTTGGAACATTAAGACACCAGATCAATTGAATTTGCAAAAATTGGTAGATAATTCGAGAAATTTTTAAAACAGTAGCAGTTTATAGTTTTTGAAATTTTAGGAATTTTTAGTGATTTTTTGAAACCGAAAAATACATTTTTGACTTTGAATTTGAATTTAAAGATTATACAGATAGCGAACCCTTTCCATTAATTTTTTGAGCAATCCAAAAATGTATGAAGACATTTTGAAACAGTTACGGCATTTTTTTACAATGTTCTTCCGTGCGTTATCAAGAATGGAAAGTTTCCAGAAGTTCCAGGATTTCTTGCAGAGAACAGGCCACAAACACTGAAATTCCATAAAAATTCCGAGAATTAAAAAAAAATCTAAACTGTAATCAATGTTTTCAATTTCTCAATTTAAAGAATATCTGGCGCCCAAAAGAATGAATAGTAAAAAAATAACAGAATGCTGTGAATTTTTAAAACAGAGAATCATTTTTTTTCAGCCCATTCTACTCGTCGGATCCATCATTCTTTGCTCGTCAGACTTCTGGAGCTCGTCGGGACATGAAAACCCTGTTTCCACTGCAATTCGACTATGAATTCGTCGACACCACTGAAGCTGGACACATAGGAGTCGTCATCAATAGCTTGTGAGTTGTTTTGGAGGGGTTTTTGATGAAAATTTGGGTTGGAAAACATGGAAATTTGAAGATAGGTTTTAAAAATTTTGTAAACCAACTGGAATGATTACCTAAGTGCTAAATCGAAGAGTTTATACATTTTCTGAATTTCGTGAAACAGAAATTTTAAACTCTAAATTTTTTACAATTCATGAAACCCACCAACTAACATTTTTCTCGGCTTTTCCAGCTTTCACAGTTTCTCTGAAATTGTAAAATTTAGCGAAAGAATCTTTGATTTTGATAAAACTATGATATTCATTCTTTTCAAAAAAAAATAAGACAAAATTGATACAAAAAACACAAAAAAAACTATACAAAAAATTAGAAAAAAAAATGAAAATTGCACTGAAATTTTTTAAATTAAAAATTTGGTTTTGAAAAATGGCTACTATTCCAAAATCAATTTTCCTTAATTTTTCAGAGAAGGCTACCTGTCTATTGCTCCAGACTCCGAATCCAGCAACACCGCCGATATCTTCGAAGATGCTCCGGAACACGGAGACCCTCTAGAAGTCTGTGGAGATGACACATTCCACAGTTTCGCCTCCTCCGGCAACAACTCGCAGTTCTTCTCGCCAATGAGACCCTCCATGGCGCCTGCTGCCATTTCTCAGTTGATCGCGGACGCCGCCAACACGTCTCACATCTCCACGCAGTCTCTGATTCTCACTCCAACACGTTCTAAGAATCAGGGCATGTCACCAATGGGATCCACCTCGTCGCCGTCGGTTAGACCCAATCCACAGCTTCCGATGGGACTCACTTTTGAGCGTAGGTTGTTTTCTTTTTGTTGGAAGAATTAGGTGGAGATCAGATAATTGTTTAGTGAAAAAATTTAGGATTAGAAAGAAGATTTGGAACGGGAAATTTTTTTTAAGACTAACTATCTGTAACTACTCAATAATGGCCACTGACCCAATGCACAGGCGCCGAAATGTTTCTCAATTGGACTGATATTTTGCATAGGGGTAGTGTAGGGGTTCCTAAGTTCAAAACAGGTAATTTCGAAATTTTTGCTCACGGGCTCGCGGAGCAGGGACCAAAAAGAGCCCGAAAAAAAAGTTGTCGGATCAGTCTAGAAATTGGCGCCTAGGGGTTTTTCACACTGTAGATTACGAATATAACAACGAAAAGTTTTGAAAACCGGTTTAAAAAATAGTCACAGTACAAAAAAGTGTGATTTTTTCAGTTTTTCGGATCTACTGAAAAATTTAGCGTTTGACCTGCACGAGATATTGTTAAATTCGGATTCTCCGTTCAAAAATACATCTAATAAAACAAAAAAATCAAAAATTAACGGGACGATATCGAGCCATTTTTGGCATTTTTCGAAATTCCACTAAAGTTGTCTTTCTAGGTACAAGCTTCACTGAAGAATGTTGACTATGATTGAAAAATTAACTTCAAACTAACACCTTTATACTAATATTATTACATAGTTACAAAAAAATTTCTGTCAAAATTTATGATTTTTCTAAGTTTTTCATACCGAATTTGAGTTGTTTTTTTTGAAAATTTATTTTGAGAGGATAAGATTTTTTCAAAAAGTTTTGTTATGTTTTCTGTAATGCTGGATGAATGCTTGATGCAAAACTAATACAAAATATTTTTTTCGGAATTTCGGTTTTTTACGGTTTTTTGACCAACGTACCCCTATACGCTGTACAAAATGAGTTCAAAAGGCAAAAGTTGAAGGGTCCCCAAAATTTTTACCGAATTTTTTTGACTGAAATTTCTTGTATGAATACGCAGATACGTATTTCTAGTGTCATAAAAATCTAATTTGAATAAATTTCTACGTAGTATTCTCCACATAATGACCATTTTGTGATGATCACTTTACTAAAGTGAAAACACGGTTTTTGGGCATATATAGTTGTTCCCATTTTTGATTTGTGGCACTAATCTAAAGTAGTTTTGAACGTAGAACCCGAAATTGACATTAGTTTTCAAAAGTACAGTTGAAAATTTTTCAGGAATGTGAAAAATATACAGATTTCAGTGCAAATTTTCACATAATGCCAAACATGGCTCGATATCGTCCCGTTAATTTTTGATTTTTTTGCTTTATTAGATGTATTTTTGGACGGAGAATCCGAATTTAACAATATCTCGTGCAGGTCAAACGCTAAATTTTTCAGTAGATCCGAAAAACTGAAAAAATCACACTTTTTTGTACTGTGACTATTTTTTAAACCGGTTTTCAAAACTTTTCGTTGTCATATTCGTAATCTACAGTGTGAAAAACCCCTAGGCGCCAATTTCTAGACTGATCCGACAACTTTTTTTTCGGGCTCTTTTTGGTCCCTGCTCCGCGAGCCCGTGAGCAAAAATTTCGAAATTACCTGTTTTGAACTTAGGAACCCCTATACTACCCCTATGCAAAATATCAGTCCAATTGAGAAACATTTCGGCGCCTGTGCATAACGTTATCGAGACTTTCTGGAGAACGAGTCTTAATTGAAAAAAAAATGGAATAAATTTTTTCATGTTTCTGAGAATTTGCAAAATTTTTTTCTAGAATCACTTATCAATTGGTTCAAGTGTGGTCCAGTTTTTAATTTTTTTTTCGATCAAAAAAATTGAAACTGAAAAAGTTTGCAAAATTGAAAATAAGCTATCTGAAAAAGAAAAATTGAAATCTCATAAATTAAAATTTCTAGTCTATTTTTGTCCTGCTCAAGTCTGAATATCCAAAAACTATGAATACAGTAATTAAAAAAAAATTTGAAACGGGAAAAATTGAAATTTTTGTGAAATTATGGTTGAAAAATGAATTCGTTCCTGTTTATCAGAACCAGTTCTATCATTATGAGAATTTTTTTGAAAATTTGAGAATTTTTCGTGACGTTATTGAAGGAAATTGTAAGTCTAGTGATAAATAGAAGATTTGAAACAGAAACATCATGATTTTCTACAATTTTTTTTTAAATTCAGCTGTCAGAAATTTTTTACAGTTTCTAAAACGTTTTTTATTGATCAGTGATAATTCTCTCCATTACTCATGAGGGAGAATTCACATTTTTAGTTGAAAAACAATTTTTCTGACCAATGCTGTCAGCCGAATTCTTAAAAACATAATTAAAAAAACATAATGATTTCCCCCACGTTTTGTTTCAAATTCCAGCTAGCAGAATTTTCTATAATCTTTTTACAGTTTCCAAAAAAAAATTCATTGATTAGTTCACATGGTGTAATGATGCACTTCTTTTTCTCTGAGCCTAATATTTCAATTTCCAAACAATACTTCGAATCATTGCTTCTAGAAAAATGTTTTTGAATTCAAAAGTTTCTAAAACACAAGAATTCATGGACCAAAAAACCCTGTTTCCCAAAATTTGTAACTTAATTTTTCAGCGAGTGATAATCAATAAATGACGGCTTGAATGTTCAAATTTTGACAGATAATTTTGTCTAAAATTTTTAAAGAAGTCCATGTTTCAAAAAAAACAAAAAATGTTTTCAAAAACTCAAAATTCGATTCTCCGAGTTATTCCCCTGCACTTCTCACCGCTTCCCACAGTTTCAGGTCTCCCGAACTTTGCAATCTCCACTCCAAAAACACCCAGAAAGGACGCGACTCCCCAGAAATCCAAATACTTTGAGGATCTCCACGATTCGGATGATGCGGAATACATTTCGGATGATGAGGAAGAAGAGGAGGATCCACTCGAAGCTGCACTTCGGGAGTCGACGAAGAAGCATCAGGAGAGTATGCTGGCGAAGAAATCGCCAGGAAAGAAGAGCACTCCGATCAAGAAGTCGCCGACGAAGGTGAGTTTTCTTTTTTTTGAAAAAAAACTTTACTATTCCAAAATTTTCATAAAAATCAAAAATTCTAAAAAGTTTCAATGTGTTCACGCTCTCATTCACGCTTTCTATTAGAAAATTGAAAATTTCTGTGAAAATAGAGAAATTTTTTTGAAAAATTATCACTGTTTCTGAAATTTTTGACAACATTTGTTTGCTTGACATTACTACTAGTGGTGGATGCAAATTTCCCTGTAATTTTAGAAAAAAACACCAGTAATCCCTACTTTTATTTCTGGGAAATTACTGTTTCAAAATTTTAAAATTACAGTATTCTAAAAATTTTGAACTCAATAACTTGAATGGACAACTTTGAAAACAAAAGTTTGAGCATTATCAGAGCGATTTATCAGATTTTTCAAAAATTACTGTGAAAATAGAGAGAAAAAAAAACAAACTACCGCCATTCTGGTATCACAGAAAATTTTAAAAATTTTCCACTGTTTCTGAACTTTTTGATTAATTTTGTCCGTCTGCTAATGCATTGAATGAATGCAATCTAGGAAAAAAAAAGTCCCTATTTTCATTTCTGGAAAACAACTGTTTCAGAATTGTAAAATTACACTTTCAAAAAATTTAAATTCAATACGTGTAGAAGACGAACTGATTCTAAAAAAACTGAGCAGATATGTATCTTAAATTTAACTGTGAGAATTAGAGAAAAAACAAACTACCGCCCTGTTGGTATTAAAATTTTTTTTTAGAAATTTCCACTGTTTCTGAATGTTTCGATCAAATTTGTTTTGTTGACATTACTAGTGATCTGGACTGATGCAACTGCTTTGTAAATTTCCTGTAATTAAAAAGAACATCAGTAATCCTTGGTTTTCATTCTAAAAAATCACAGTTTCAGAATTTTTAAATTTCGAAATTTTTAAAATTTTTAATCAGTAACTCGAGCAGATTCCCTTCTGGCAATTTTTCCTATTTTCAGTTTCAAAAAAATTTCGAAAATCCTAACGAAAAGGTTGTGGTACTGTGAAAACGGCATCATAAGCTTTATTAATTCAAAAAATTAGAATTGCTTGAAAAAAAATCTTTCTGTTTCATATTCGTTTTGTGTAGTTTTGAAGTTTGAAAAATGTTGATTATAGCGTGCTATCACTTCCTGATTTTCTATGAAAAATTCTCTTCAATAGAAACAATTTGAAATTTTTCTGAAAATCATTTGCGGCAACAAAAAAAAGATTATCACATCTGAAATTCCAATTTTCAGGACGCCCAGACCGAAACCGACGACGCAGTGACGTCTTCTGAAGAGAGCAGCATTGTGACTGTTCGGTACATTCCGAAAACACAAGGATCCACGTCTCTCCTGGAAAAAATGGTGAAGGAAGAGGAAGAAGTGGACATTTCGGAGGAGGAATTCAGTGAGGAAGAGGAAGATACGGAGGAAGAAGACGAATTGACAGAGGAAATGGAGGAAGCCATCTTCACGGGAACTCTGGAAGCGTCTGCTCTGATGTACAGGGATCACTATATGAAGAAGTACCAGATTCTGCATAAGAAGGTAGGCTTTGAGAGAATGACACTGAAAAATTGAAAAATATCCGAATTTTCAAAAAAAAAATTTGAAACAGAAATAGATTTTTGAGTTATGGTGGGGTTACTGTAGCTATTCCTTTCTAGTTTTTCTTAAATTTTGATTTACTGCAAGATTACTTTTTTATCGGAAGAACACAGCAAAACTGAAAAACTCAGAAACTCCCGAATTTTTCGAAAAATTTGAAACGGAAAAAATGTTAAAAATGATGTCAGATACTTTAGCTTTTTTTTGTTATTCGAAAAAATACTGCGTTAATGTAAGATTACGGTAATTTTTTCTGCAAACGAAATCACGCGCAGATTGAAAAATTTACAAACTACTGATTTTTTCGAAAAATTTGAAGCAGAAATGTTTTTCTAATGGGGGATATTTCAGCGTTTTTCTTTGTTATTCGAAAAAAAAAACACTGGGTTTCTGTAAGACTACGATAATTTTTTCTGGAGACATAATCGTGAGTGCATTGGAAAATTTACAAACTCCTAATTTTAGAAAACTTTTGAAACCGAAATGTTTTGTTTTTTTGAATTGCAGTAGGATAGGATACTGTACCTTTTCTAGTCCTCAACGCGAAAATTTTACCTTGAAATTTGAAAGAAATGTGAAACAGAAATCATAAATCGGACTTTTTTCCGGTTACTGTAGCTACCGTAATACTTAGAATGAACTGGGGTACTGTAATTGTTGGTTTAAGTAATTTCCATAGATATCCCGAATGATGCCTTACTGAAAATTCCACATGATCATGATTTCTTGGAAATTTTTGAAACAGAATTGTTTCTGTTGATGTTATGTTAGTTAGGGGTACTGTAGCTACCGTAGTTCAGAAATTTTTTTGACATATGTGAATGCGCCTAGTTCATTGTCTGCATCCCCAACTCCCATAAAATCTACAATTTCTGAAACTGCAATTTCTAATTTTCTCTCAAATTCCAGATTGACTACGACAGTCTGACCGAGGACGAGTTCATCCGGGAAGCCGAGGAGAGATTGGCCCAGTAAGTTTATTTTTGAAAAATTAGAGTAAAATTGTGGCTTCTTTTAGCATGAAAATCGACATCAAGAACACAATCGATCACTTTGAGAAAGTCATTCATCAACCATTCCAGAGTGAGTTTTTTTTTTGAAATTTGGAATTTGAAAAATATGAAATGTACCTGAAAATTTTTCCCTATGCTGCATGATTTCCCCAGCTTTTTCCCTGTCCCTAATAGATTTTATTTTCAAATGCGCACTTTCATTTTTCACTTGAAAATCTTGCAGCTCACCAGATGCACGATCCTTTGAAGTGCTTGGGATGTCAGGTGGGTTAGAGAAATTAGAAAAAATTAACAAAAGAAAATCTAGAAAAACCTAGAGATTTACTGATTAGATTGTTATTTTTTGGCGCTGAACCTCTACACAATAGTGCTTATTGAATATGGAAGCCCATTTTGTCGAAAAATGAAACAGTAAAATTTTTGAAAATTCAAATTTTTCCCGGTTTCAAAATTTTGAAAAATGTGTGAAATTATAGTCACTTCTAATACTTCCTTGGAAGAGAATCCATTGCTTCTAAATTATTAGTGTAAACTGATCAGTTAGTGATAAAAAAAACGGGCTACATGAGAAACGGTACTGATATTCACATTAGTTGTCTGGAATTGATCAGTTCTATTTTTGGAAAATTGAAACTGATGTTTACCGTTCGAAAAATCTCAATTTCCCGGTTCCAAAAAATTTTCTGAAAGTTATCAATTTTTATCACTCCTAATCGATTCATAGATTTTTGTTTGATCACAATTTTGCATTCATACTAGTAGTCTAGGACTGATCAATTTTAGTTTTGAAAGTTTGGAACAGTCACAATTTTTTTGAAAAATCAAATTTTCCGTTTCAAAATTTTCAAAAAAAGTGTGAAATTCTTATCACTGATAGTAAAGCGCCCGGCTCAATTCCGATTTTTCGTTAAATATGTCAGTGATAAAAAGCCAAAATAAATGAGAACGATTAGAAAACTGAAATTGGTTAATTTTAGATTGGGAAAATGAAACGAGACTTTTTTTTTCAAAAAAAAATTCCCAGTTTCAAATTTTTCTGAAAGTTACCAAAATTTTATCACTGATAATTCACAATACTCCCAATTTCCAATCTAATTTTGAAATTTTTTCTAAATTTTTTTTAGTTTCAAAATTTTCTAAAAATTTTCAATTTCCCATTTTGCAGTCTGACGAACTTCAAGAATCCGCACTCCGTCTTCTCGAAAAAATGGCCGTGGATTGGGATGCGGAAGGAAATGATTACTTGTACGAGTGATACAGTGCCTCTTATTTATTGATTCCCTTTGATTGAATTTTTACTAATTTTTCCCCGCATTTTTATTGTTTTTTTTTCTATATTTTTTATTTTTAACCTAGACCTATCTATTCCTGATTTCGATTTCTCTAACTGATTCTGATTTCTTCCCCCGATGATTATTATGTCAAATGTCAAATGTCACATTACACTAAATTTCAAGATCGGAACAGTTTCTAAACAAAACGATCAACAACAAAAAACAGAGTAGAAATTGAAAAAGGAGGTAACAATGAAAAACAACAATTTGGGTATAAATGTGGGAAATTTGATAAAGAAATTCAAAATTAACGACGTCCTCCAGACGAGAAACGCTTCTTCTTCTTCGCAGACGACTTTTGATCCTTGGCATCGGGGATTTCGGCTTGGATGGCGGATCTGGAAATGGATTTTTTGAAAGACCAAAGGAAATGGAACTAAAAAATTTAGAATGGATCAAATTTTTGGAAAATTTTGGAACAGAAAATTAGATTACTGTAGAAGAATCTAGCAATGTTGTCAATATCCAATTGAAAATTTTCCAGAATTTCGAAAAGCGTTGAAACAGAAGTTATCATCAAAAAGTTGAGATACTGTAGGTTACTTTTTTTTAATTCCTTAATTTTTCATATTTTGGGGTACTGTAGCTGCAGTAACCCAATATTGCACCCAGTTTTTTCTATACTGGTTATTGTAGCTACTGTACTCCCATAAGTTATTCTTTGATCAATATGGAGAGAATTACTTTTGGGTTACTGTAGCTACAGTAACCCGGGAAAAATTGCCAGTTTCTTTCAAAATCAAAAACTCAAAGCAATAATCTTTGAACTAGTGGAGGACGCGTCATACATAGAAGCTTGAAAAATGTTTGAAACAGGAAAATTTCTATCACAAATTCTTGAAAATGAATTCCTTAAAGATCTTCTATTGGTACTGTAGCTACAGTAACCCAAAAAAAGATTCCCGTTTTTCTCAAATTTGGAAAAATCAAATAAATTTATCTTGTAACTAGTGGTTGCGGCGTTGGAGAAATTTTAAAAATTCTTGTAAAAAAATAAATCAATTACAATTTTCAAATATAACACATTCTCTGTAAGGGTGGAGCATTGGTCTAGTGGTGTGTGCCTTAGGGATTCAAAATGCAGCTAGGGCTTAGATATTTCACAGGTGTGTAGTATGGACCTTTGGTAACCCCCATGCACAATTTTGGGTCCTGAGTCCCTCTTATCATGATACCGTGGTACCCCAAAGGGTACCTTTTTCGAAAAAAAAATTTCAAGGAAAAATTCCAGAAAAATTAGAGTATGTTTCTGGTTGATAAATAAGTATTTTCGCCAAGTTTCCGATTCTAAAAAAATTTTTTCACAAAGTTATAGTCCAAAAGCTTTGATTTTTTGGATTTTTGTGTGTTTTTTGATGTTCAACCAGTTTTTTCGGGGCTTAGGAGGCATTTCTTTACTAAATTTTCAACTAATGAAATGTGCAGAATTAAAAGAGCTATCAGATAAAACAAAATTCAATCAAATTCAGACAGTTTTGAGTAGTTTTAGGCCAGAAAAACTGTGTTGCGTTTTTTGCTAACATTAGAAAAACTTTTGTAACTTTACCAATTTTTGCCCAAATTACTTGAAATCTAACTAATTTATAGCTTATACATTGATCTACAATATTCTGCACACATTTTGCATTAAAAATGTTTTTGGAATTTTTTACGATTTTTCGAAAAAAGCCACTCTCTAATTATACATTTTTCCTCCTACCAAAGCTCATCTTGCAGATGGCAACTTGATTTTTATTGTTAAATTGAGCGAAAGAAATGGCAAACAGAATAAATACATAACCTAAGCTCCTCTTCTTATAAGTAACCCGATAATATTTTTCTCTTCCAGCACTATACATTTTTGAAGTTTTTCAGCTATGGAAGCTTTCGAACAAGTCCAAATCAACTTTTGTTGAAGTTTTTGTACATAACTATTGATACTACAAACAATCAAAAACAAACCAATCATTTTTGGAATTTCGAAAAAAAAAATTTTTTAACGTGGTCCCCCCTGTTGATTGTGTGAAAATAGGTCATTTTCAGGAATTGTAAGAATGAGCAAATTTAGAGACAAGAAGTTAATACCATCATGTTAGTCTAAGTTTTAGCTGTGTTTTATCAGTTGACACCTAGTTGTCATCTGCTGAATGAGCCTTGGTAGGAGGAAAAATGTATAATTAGAGAGTGGCTTTTTTCGAAAAATCGTAAAAAATTCCAAAAACATTTTAAATGCAAAATGTGTGCAGAATATTGTAGATCAATGTATAAGCTATAAATATGTTAGATTTCAAGTAATTTGGGCAAAAATTGATAAAGTTACAAAAGTTGTTCTAATGTTAGCAAAAAAAGCAACACAGTTTTTCTGGCCTAAAACTACTCAAAACTGTCTGAATTTGATTGAATTTTGTTTTATCTGATAGCTCTTTTAATTCTGCACATTTCATTAGTTGGAAATTTAGTAAAGAAATGCCTCCTAAGCCCCGAAAAAACTGGTTGAACATCAAAAAACACACAAAAATCCAAAAAATCAAAGCTTTTGGACTATAACTTTGTGAAAAAATTTTTTTAGAATCGGAAACTTGGCGAAAATACTTATTTATCAACCAGAAACATACTCTAATTTTTCTGGAATTTTTCCTTGAAATTTTTTTTTTCGAAAAAGGTACCCTTTGGGGTACCACGGTATCATGATAAGAGGGACTCAGGACCCAAAATTGTGCATGGGGGTTACCAAAGGTCTGTACTACACCGCCAACAACAAATCAGCCCTTAGGGCACGCAATGCTCGAGTCTTACGGAGAATGTGTTATATGTCTAGGTACTGTAGCTACAGTAATCAAAAAAACAATATCCGGTTTCTTTAAAATTAGAAAACATTCAACATCGATTTTGAATCCATGGACTGATGGATTTCGGCAAGTTGACATAAAAATTCCAAGCAGTGATACATTTTTTTATTTTCAAAATTCAGGGTTACTGTACCTACAGTAAGCCAGAGATTCAGCATTCTAATTTTTTCAGATAATTTTTGATTGGTTTTTTCCTGTTTCTAGTTGTTATTTACTGCTCAAAAATTTACAAACACCAGTTTTCCCCCGGTATCAATCAAAGAAAAATCAATCCAATAATTCATGATTTTTTTGAGCATTCGGCACTTGGTTTCGTCTTTTCAAAGTCTAAAAATATTTCAAAAAAACCACAAACCTCTTGCTCTTGACACTGACCAACTTGTTAGCATACTTCATTCCAACTGCCTCATACGCTTCCGCCAACTCCGTCTCGTCCTGTGTGATCTCGTACTTTTGCAAATCCTTTCCTAGCTCCGCGAGCAGTGCTTTGCGATCTCTGTCGTGTCTGGCACGGATCTCTTTGGCGGCTTCGTCGAGTTCATCTTCCAGATTTGCAAGGGGGACTGCGTTGGGGAGGAGAGAAGAAGAGGGTTTGGATGCGGCGGATGCAGCGGCTTCCTTGTCCAGGGTGGATCTGGAAGAATGGGATGAAATGGATCACAAATATCAACCGTGAAATAATTGTCATTTTCAGTAAAAACTTGCTTTCGAAACTTTTTGAAACAGTAAATTTCTAAAAATCTTTAGAAAATTTGGAAAAATGTATAAGTCGAAAACTTTTTTACTTGTCCTACAACCAAATGGAATAGACAGATCGTTGTTTTGACTAAAATTTTGAATTTTTAAAAAATGGAAACAGTGGAAATTTGAAAAGGCCCATCATCGACGAGGTACATAATAAATTTCTCCAATTGTCAAAAAATCTGAATATTTTTTGAAACAGAATTTTTTCAAACATTTAGCTATAAAGAATGTAAGGATCAAAACACTCCAAAGCTATGAGAATAATTTTTCTCAATAAAATTTTTTTTTTTTTTAATTTTTCAAAACATTCTTGAAATTTTTTGGATAACCGTAAGCCATTGGGATAACAAAAGCTTCAAAAATTTCAAAAATTCCAAAATTTCTTGAAACGGAAAACGCTTTTAGCAATTGTAATGGGTCGGTCTAAACTAATAAAAGATTAGAGAATTTTTAAATTGACTGCCGGAGTTTCATTGTTCTTCAAACTCGAACTAGATTTTTAGGAAATTTTGGAACAGTAGAAAAACCCAAAAAATTGAAAAGTTTCTAATGTTTTTTTTTAAAATGAATATTCTGGTGTGCAGACGAATGCTTTTTCTCCAATCTCCCGTATTTTGGAAACTTTTTGAAACAGAATCGAAAATTTTTTTAAAATTGATTTTTTTCTAATTTCTTGGGGGTTTACAAAACGGAAATTTTTGCTCAATTTGGCTAAAAAAGTAAAATCTAGAAAAAACAATTAAAACATGACAAAAATTTTGGTTTTTTGCAAAAAAAAACTTGTCTCCGAACTGAAAACTCTTCTAAAATACTTCAATTCCAAAGTTTTTGAATCGGAAAACATTTCAATATTTTTTAATGGCCTAGTCTCTAACAATGGACGCGTGAATTGATAACTCCCTCAATAATTTTATATTCAGAATTTAATGAAACAGCGCATTTTCTTTCTGAATTTTGCTTTTCAGAACAAAATTTTCAATATCTGGAGAACGATCTATCGAAAATCTGCTTCAGAGCTCCAAATTTCAAAGTTCCATGAAACAGCGTTTTGTTTCTTTTCTTATCTCAAAATTTCAAAAACTCACCTAACAGCACTCTCACAAACTTCATCAAACCAATCTCCAATTCTTCTAATCGTTTTGGTCAACAGGGCGTAGATCTGATTCATCGGAAGGTCCAGTTCCTTGGAAATATCCTCAAAGTGTTTGTGCTGGAGTCCACGGCCCAGGAGGATGGCTGATTGAGTGACGGCGAGTTTGAGCTGCAAAAATGTTGCTTTTTTTGGTTTTTTTGTCGTAGAAAAATGAAAAACAGGAAAACTAGGACCTCATTTATGGAGCCATTAGAAACTTTGAAGGAATTATTGGTTTTTTTAGAAGTTTGAATCTCTTAGACTTTCCAAATAGATAACGAGCCAAAAATAACAGTGTTTGATCATAAAATTCTTGGAAACAGTGAATAAATTTTCCTAAGTTTTTTAGTGCGTTTCTTCGTAATTTTTACTTTGGTTTGCTGAGTACGGTCAGTGATTGATATTCAATGAGAAATGATAATGGGAAAATGTGAAACTGTAAAGTCACAAATTTTCGGAAACGTAGAATTTTGAAAAAAAACTCTCCGTTGTTTAGTTTTCCATTCAAGTTACGGGTTTTTACGAGAAATAAATGTTTTTTGAATACATACCTCAGCAGCTTACCAATTGAAAAAATCACCACGAACTTTCAGAAAAAAGAAAATTGAAACAGAAAAATCCAAATTTATGCAAAATCTAGCCTAGATTATCTAGGAGCAATTTTCTTCAAAAGCAAATTTTTAGGGTTCACAAGCTGAAGTTCTTTCAGATTGACTCAACTATCTGAACATGCAATTTTTGTGAAATTTCGGAACTGTAATAGTAAAAGTTTTTTTTTCAACCTCCTGGGCGATTCTGTCTGCAGAACGTTCTTTATTTCAAGAGGACTCAGAACTAGCAAACCAAAAACAACATATTTTCATTAAAATCCCGTGAAACAGTGAAAAAATTTTAATTGGAGGTCTGAATTTTTTAGATGAATGCGGAGTTTTTTTTTGAATTTTGCGCAAAAAAAGCAGGTCCTATCAATTAGCTAAAATTCCTCAAAATCTTCTAATTTTTTTGAAACATTTTTCGTTATTTTTTTTCTTCAAAAAACCCACCTCCTGCGGCAATCTCTGCTCAAAATACAACTTTCCAACAATCGGCAACAAATCCGTGATAACATGCGAGTCGACCATGTTCCTTCCATACTGACTCATTCTTCGCAAGTCCGTGTTCGACAAGTGCATTGACAGTTCTGATCTCTCGATTACAGCTCGTTTCAGTTGTTTTTCAACGATTTTGTTCTTGAGTTGAAGGAGAGAAAGGGCCATTGGAGCGGGGAAAGTGGAGAAGTCGAAGGAGAGCAGATTGATGAGACGGCGACGGAATTCGCGCCAGTAGACGGGGAGCCAGGTGGCGGTGGGTTCATCTGGAAATGGAAATTGATTGAAATGAGATGATAATTAAAAAATTAGAGTTTAAAAAAACCAATTTTTTTCAAATTTTCAATTTTTTTTTTAAATCCTTCCAACTTCTCTATTTTTTTCAAAATCCCTCTAAATTTCCAAATTTCCGTTTTTTTAATAATGAGAATTAGAATAGAATTAGAGTCAATTGGATCAAATTTAACTTTCGGTTCATTAGAAACAGTAAAAAAATTCAATTTTGCCGATTTTTTTTTAGAAAAATAAGACTCTTTCGTGAGCATAATTAGAGTAGATTGAACTCAAAAAAACAATCTAGAAAAACATTGAAACTGAAAATTCATGTTTTATTTTCCTAAATTTCAGACGATCGGCCAAGTGAATTATTGAATTTTGAATGCTTTTTGAGATTAAAAAGCATTGAAACAGTATTTCGAGGTTTTCACTGTTTCAAAATTCTTGAAAAAATTTTCAATGTATTTTCTAGGCAATTCGTAGATTTTACGTCCATTTTTATATTCTGCCAAACGCCAAAAGTTCCAGTATCAATTTTCTAGACTTTTCTAAAAATTATTTAAGATTGCACGCACAAATCATTGGATTCAGAAAATTTCTTGTGATCGGAAATATTTGAAACTGCATTTTTCTTCATTTTTTCTGTTCCGAAATTTTAAAAAATGTCTTCAACGTCTTTTTTCGGCAATGATCAGGCTATTTATCTATCTCGTTGTTTTTCATCAACTTCGCTAAATCTAACAATGGCCAATTTTCTAACAGTTTAGTATTCAAAAGAACATTGAAACACTAATTTTTGATTTTCCCTGTTGATTTATTAACTTTAAATTTTTCTGGCTATTTATCAAACACTATTTCTGTTAATTATTGGATTCCAATCATTTTTTTGGATCAGAAAATTTTGAAACAGCTTGTTTTTTTTTCTAATTTTCACTGTTTCAACATTTTAAAAATTGCCTTCAACTTTTTTGTTAGTTAATGACAACCTCATCTGCTTTATTTTCTAATTTTTATTTTCATTTTTATATCCAAAAAAACCTCACCATCCTCTCCATTTCCATGTTCCAATCCCTTCAACATAATACACGTGTGCTCTCCAGTGATATCATTCGAGTTCTGACGAATGTAGACTGGCACGAATTCACTGCGCTTCCAGAACTTTAAAAGTGGAACTGTCAGACCGAAAGAAACTCCTGAAAATTGGAAAAATTGGGAATTTCAAGAAAAAATTGGGATTTTTTTACCCAAGTAGTCCAATTTCTCTGGTTTGCGTTCATCGAGTCGCTGAAGGAGTGGTGGGAGATCGGCACGGGGTTCGATGCGTTCTTCGAGGAGCTCCACGGTGTGACCGTCCTGGAAAATGTGAATAGGTGAAAAATAAATTGAATTCTCAATGAAAATCACTTGTTTTCTCAATTTTTCAGTTACAGGGAAACGTAAAAGTTGAACAAACGAGCAATTTTACAGTTTTTCGCATTGAATTTCGGATTATTTCAAATAATTTTCCACAGTAATTTCCGGTTACAGATGAGGCAAATAGCAAGTTTGAATGAAATTCAGACAAATTGGATGGTTTCTGTCTTAATTTTCAATTTTCTTTCAAAAAATTCAAATTTTGCCAGTTCCAAAAATTCTGTAATTTTTCAACATTTTTGCAATCAATATTGAACTCTCCTAATTAGAATGAAAATTTCTTAATCTCAAAAAAGTCGATAATCTAAACATTTCAAATACAAATTTCGGTCCTAAAAATCCATTTTGAAACAGGAATTTTTTCAATTTTTTATCACATGTTCTCCGTAAGACTCGAGCAACGCGTGCCTTAGGGGCTGATTTGTAGTTGGGGGTGTAGTACGGACCTTTGGTAACCCCTATGCACAATTTTGGGTCATGAGTCCCCCTTATCATGATTCTGTGGGTCCCCCAAGGGTACCTTTTTCGAAAAAAAAAATTTTACGGAAAAATTCCAGAAAAATTAGAGGATGTTTGTGGGTGTAAAAATAGGTTTTTCACCAAATTTCCGATTTCGAAAATTTTTATTCACAAAGTTATAGTCAAAAAAGTGTTATTTTTTGACTTTTTTGACTTTTGTGAATTTTTTTGAGTAACAAAGAGGGATTGCTCAAATGTCTCACTATGCGGAATTGAAAGCCCATACATTAAAGTATGTTCAGGCAAAAAATCAGGCAAATCGAAGGATGTTGGATGGGGTACAGAAATCCAAATGTGCAAATAACCAAAAAAGAGGTAGTGGAAAAGTGACTGTAACAAATTGGTGGATAGTGTTCATAGCTTGGTTTTGTATTCAAAAGATACGTAAGAATTGTGGCATTGCGTTAAAATTAAGTTTAGGTTTTTAGAAACGTTTTGAAATTTTTTGTGAATTTTTCGCTAAAATGACAACTTCATATCACATTTTTGTCTGTAGTGGGGCTAGTTGAAGAGATATCGACTAGGTGTCAACTGATAAATTAAAGCTAACACATGTATCAACATTTCTCATTTAAAAAATCTCTCCAAAAATACTTATTTTCAGAATTCCAAAAAATGGGCAGATTTTACCAAATCAACAGGGGGGACCACGTTGAAAAATTTTTTTTTTCAAAATTTTTAAATTGGTTCAAATGTATTTGAAAATTAATAACAAATTCTAAAATGTATAAAAACTTGATTGAAACGGAACCTGGTTCAATATTGACCGATTTATGTACAAAAATTACTAAATTTTTACTCAATTTATTAGAAAAAATATTTATCAGGTCAGTCATTCAAATTGAGAGCAGTTACTTTATGAATTCATCATGTTGAGTACATAAGCTTAAATTCATCAGTTGACACCTAATCGATATCTCTTCAACTAGCCCCACTACAGACAAAAATGTGATATGAAGTTGTCATTTTAGCGAAAAATTCACAAAAAATTTCAAAACGTTTCTAAAAACCTAAACTTAATTTTAACGCAATGCCACAATTCTTACGTATCTTTTGAATATAAAACCAAGCTATGAACACTATCCACCAATTTGTTACAGTCACTTTTCCACTACCTCTTTTTTGGTTATTTGCACATTTGGATTTCTGTACCCCATCCAACATCCTTCGATTTGCCTGATTTTTTGCCTGAACATACTTTAATGTATGGGCTTTCAATCCCGCATAGTGAGACATTTGAGCAATCCCTCCTTGTTACTCAAAAAAATTCACAAAAGTCAAAAAAGTCAAAAAATAACACTTTTTTGACTATAACTTTGTGAATAAAAATTTTCGAAATCGGAAACTTGGTGAAAAAACCTATTTTTACACCCACAAACACTCCCTAATTTTTCTGGAATTTTTCCGTAAAATTTTTTTTTTCGAAAAAGGTACCCTTGGGGGACCCACAGAATCATGATAAGGGGGACTCATGACCCAAAATTGTGCATAGGGGTTACCAAAGGTCCACACTACACACCTGTAAAATATCTAAGCCCTAGCTGCATTTTGAACCCCTAAGGCACACACCACTATGACCATGCTCCACCCTTACAGAGAACATGTGTTATAAATTTATTGTGGCATTTTTTTGAAATAAAAAAACAACTTTAAAAAAATTGAATTGCTCGTCTCTCGAAGATTGACTATTTTTTCCAACTTTTTTTCAATTTTTCAGAAATTTTTGAATCGGAAATTCATTTGTTCTTATTTTTCAAATTCCGGAAATCCTGATGATGCACAGATTCCATTAATTTATAAGAAAACCAGAGAAAATTTGATAGAAACTGTGAAACCGGACATTTTTTCTATTGAGAATATTTCTATTCAGTCATTTTTCAATTTTTTTTGGAATTGTTGGAAGGAAGATTTTGACACTATTAAAACATGATTATTTTTCAGACTCTATTCCAATTTTTAAAAAATTTTGAATCCGAAAACCAGTGGTTTTTTTCAACTTGTTACAGCCAAACTGATGATGACACGTTAGACTGATCATTTTCTACGCAACCAGAGAAATATTGATAAAAATTGAGAAACCGGACATTTTTGCTGTTGAAAATAGCTATTTTTCAATTTTTAAATCATTTTTGAAATTGCTCGAAGCTTTTCGATACTACTCTTTCAGAGTTTCAGAGCCAGCGTGA
Organism: Caenorhabditis panamensis; assembly: GCA_900883565.2. Lineage (NCBI taxonomy): Eukaryota > Metazoa > Nematoda > Chromadorea > Rhabditida > Rhabditidae > Caenorhabditis > Caenorhabditis panamensis. The sequence continues at coordinate 1,025,680 of LR538082.1, read as the reverse complement.
TAATATTTTTCAACCTTATTTCAATTTTTTCAGAAATTTTGTATCCGAAAATCAATTTTTTCATATTTTTCGCTAGTGATTATTCATTTTTGAATCAAATTTCAATTTTTCAAAATTTTTTAACTCAAAAAACGCACCTTAACCTGCTTGATAACACTCTTCTTTCCAACCTTCTCCTCTTCATCCAAAGAAGTTGCCAATCCCAAATAATACTGCTCAATGAGCTGCACTGCCCGACTACCGTAACCCATGGACTGATAATCCGGATGAACAGCAACACGAACAATTCTGCCACCAGAGAGACTTCCAAAGTCCTTATCCATAAATTGTTGAGAGACAGTCCACGGAAGAAGGTCTCCTGCGGCTCGTTTTCCTCTTTCCAGTCCTTCTTCCATTTTGTCAGAGTCCAGACGTCCTTCGAGACAAACTTGAACAACTGCGAGAACTTCTGGCAGGGTTTTCTGAGTTTTTTGAACGGGAGCCATCAGGACGAACAAGTTGTGGGCTGGGGCGTCGGAGAGCATCTGGAATTTTTTTAGATTGATGTAGAAAAAGGGAGAACTGGTTTTCTGATAGTTTAGAGTAAAATTTGGAATTTTTGAAACGGGAATCCTTTTTCAGTGATTTGGAACAGAAATTGTATTTTTTTGAATTAAAAACTCGCCGAGAACTGAATTTTTGGATTATAGCCGGAAGTTTAGGAAATTTTTGAAACAGTAATTTTTTTTAATCCGTGTCTTCTAAAACTGGAACTATTCACTTGGAATTAGAGATGATTTTGAATTTGAAAACAAATTTTACAGGATTTTGAAGTAGCCAAGACGAACTCCTATTGATTTTTCAATTTCAAAAAGAAAATTTTGAAATTTTTTGAAACCGGAAAGGAATTTTTCATCGGTCTACCAATTTGAGCAGAATTCATGGAAATCTGGGAGTTCAGAGATTTCTTGAAGACAAACAATATCATAAGAAATGAATATTGATTTTCCAATTCAAAACCAATTTTTAAAAATGTTTTGAAACTGTAATTCTTTTTTTTTAATTTTTCATTAGGGAATTAGAGGATGTCATTGTTTTTTTCGTCGCAGTAAATCAAAAGGAATGATTTTTTGATTCAACTAGGAAATTTCAATTTTTTTTGAAACTGTAGCGCATTTTTTTATGGGTCTGATGTTCAAAACAAAAATGAAAAGAAAAGGAAGAGAATCCAGATAACTAATCCAATTTTTGAAATCATTATGTCAACATCAAAATCAAGCAATTGACTAATTTTTTTTAATTCAAAAGGATAATTTTGAAAATTTTTGAAACTGAATAAAAAAACTTTGGGTTCCGACAAAAAGGAAATCAGAGAATTGAACAATTCATCTGAAAACTAAACACAAACTAGTTTTGTTCAATTTCAACAGGAAATCGGAAATTTTGAAACTGAAAAAAATATTTTATGGACTCTGATAGTAAGGTTTTTTTAAAAAAAACAGAAAGCAAAAGATTGCTTTCATGATTTCAAAAAGACGATTTAGAAATTTTTGAAACTGATTTTATTTTTATTTTCTGGAAATTGATTTCTAATTTTTTGTTTATCAATTTTTTAAATTTCCGTAATACTCCGACATCACATCAAATGCTCACATTTAAAAAATTACTTTAAAACACTATGAAACAGAATTTTTCAATTTTAAAAAACCCACCAACCTGCAGATCATTCGGACTATTCTTATAATGCGCCGACACAAAAATGGCCATGACTTGTTGAAGGAATGCTTCAGATGCATCATGGAACGAGAAGAGGGTGTCTCGGTTGACGACGTAGAGTTCACAAGCAGCCGGGGGCGGGGTTCCACAGTCGAGTTTGATCTGGGTGGAAGTTGCGTCGAGGCATAGAAGACGGTTCAACCATTTTTCGATCTGGAAAATAAATAAATGTAAAAAATAAAATTATAACTGACAATGGAAATTGATAAGTTTTCTGTTTAAAAAAATGTCCTAATTTATTCAGATAAAATTTAAAAACAATCAGAAGTCCGAACTGAGTTCAATTTTTTTTCAATTTCAAAGACTCCTCAATTTGCAATTAAAGTTTTAAAAAAAATAGTATACGTGGTGAGGAATAACAGATGCATCGGATTTACAGAAAAAAACTGATAACTTCCCAAACAAAATACATTCAAAAATTTGATGGAACATGAATTTTTATGAAAATTTGCCAATTTTTACAGTTTTTTCTTTCGAAAATTACTGATTTCAGTTTCAGAATTTCTAAATTTTTGAATTTCATTAAATTCCAATGATGCTGAGATCCAGGTACATTTCTAACGTTTTGTGTTTGAAAATTGGAAAATTCAACGATAAAGATAACAACTAGAAATCAGATTTGTTCTGTTTCAAAAATTCCTAAATTTTGATACTCACTTTTGAAAAAAATTAGTGTTCGTCAGAGAAACATTTTCAATAAGCCGACTCGAAAATTGATAACTTTCCAAACAAAAAAACATTCAAAACTTTGATGAAACATGGAGTTTATGCAGATTTGCCCATTTTTACCGTTTTTTTGCATATTTCTGTTTCAAACTTTTCAAAATTTCCAGGTTTTTATGAAATAACAGTGACGAATTCCTTCTACTTGATTTTTTTTTTCAAAAAAACTCCCAATTTCCATAAAAACTCACCTTATCCCCCGGTTTATAACGAATGCTCTCGTCCATCTGCATCTCATGAAGAGTCCTTCCCTTGCTTGTCGCCGTCTTTCCCTCCTTCACTTCTCCACCAGCAGATTGTTGTCGGAGTTGTTGGAGGAGTTTCAGGGACAGAGAACGACCGGTTCCTTCGTATCCATTGATAGTAGAGGCCAGGAAGGAGATGTAGGGTCCTAAAAAATACTGTTTCTAATTTTGAATTTGAAGGTCCTGGACAAGAATCAGTATTACACGATCAAACACCCGTATTAATGGAAATTTCTGAATCTGTAACATTTTCCAAAAAAACATACCAGAGATGAGTTCCTTGACAAGTGGCAGTGGAATAGCGGCAGCTTCATCAATCACAATCAGCTCGCATTGACCGAGTTTCTGCACGTCCGTTGGGGCAATGTACTGGAAAATTGAAGAGGTTATTGTTTCAAAAAACCATATTTTTCGGTGGATTGTGGAATTTGCTAATGATTCCACAAATCGAACAATTCATTAAAAAAAATTACTATCTCTTCAAAATTTCATGTAAATTTTTTATGAGCAGCTGGCAATGATACTCTTATTTGGAATTTTTTCAATTCTACGAAATTTTGAAAAATTTTAATTACCTTTTCAAAAATTAGAAAAATATCTTTCGTTTTCGGATAGAAAACAATCTCCTTTTGTCCAAATTTTGTTAAAATTTGCTTTTTTTTCAAATTCAGAGGAAAAACTACAGTTTCAAAAACCCGTCACTTCTAAAATTTGGAAAAAAGGAGCAATGAACGACTAGACTTCCGTTCAAATAAAAATTCCGGCAAAAATTCTAAAAAATCAGAAAATTACAGTGATAAACTGATATTTCCAGTCGCTTTCGTTTATTTTCTGTTCGAAAATTACTTTTTCCACTTGATTTAATTTTAAAAAAGTACAGTTTCTTCAAAAATTGATAAAAATTTTTGTTGTGCAATTTTTACTTATTCTTATTTTTTCTTGTACACTAAATTATCAATTTTCAGTTTCAAAAATTCAAAACTCGTAAGCATTGAGGTAAAAAATGATCATTCTCTCACAGGGGCTTTACAAAAAATTAACACAAAAAAATTCTGATGAAAATCTCAATTTTTTCAGGAAAAAAAATGTAAATTTAAAAATCCTGACTCTTCCATCAAAATTAATGTTTTGTGAGCCCTGATTTTACCAAAAATTTTCATATCTTTGAAAATTGAGGAAAAACTTGTTTTTCAGTAGTTTTTTTCGCAAAAAAAATCAGTTTTAAAATCCTGCCAATTCAATTTTTACAGAAATTAAACATTCGCATGACCGATTTTTCACCTTCTAAATTCCCAAAAAATACTCACCTGAATAGTCTGTTTATGCTCTCTGAACACATTGACTCTAACCAGGCAATTCTTGAAATCCGGATTCGTCGACTGGATCAGTTCGTAATCAGTGTGTTCCTGATACTCCAACGCGTCGAATCCCTTCACAATGAATTCAAACAATGTTTTCAAATTTTCCGGGGACGGCGAAGTGACAAAGATGTTGGTGTATCCGAAAGCAATGGCTCCGGCCAGGGAGAGTCCGACAGCTGCAGATTTTCCTCGTCCACGACCAGCGGTGAGGGAGCATGTCACTGTGGACTGTTTTTCAGTGATGACGTCGAGGAATCGGAGCAGGGCCTTGGCTTGACAGGCAGTACGGGCTTTGGAGAGCAGGGGACCGATGGGTTTCGTCTCTTTCATGGCTTCTTTGAGGCCGGAGAGCTCGGCATCTGACTCGCTTTGGGCTTTCTGGAAGGATAGAGCATAAGAATTTTGATTTGAGAGAAAATTTGATTTCGGTTTCCTAAATATTTGAATGAATTTGGAAGCAAAATTCAGGGCTTCCATCTGAATTTTACTTTTTTATTCAATTTTTTTCGAAATTTATTTTTTTTAATTATGAGATTGAGCTGAGAAAATCACAATTTTTCTCAATTGTTTCATTTTGGAATCAATTCGACGATAAATCAAAAATTTTTCAAATCTCTATTTCGCCTATTTTCACAATTTACAGTATTTAAAAAAAAAATTTTTCAGTTTCCTAGATTTTTTGAATAAATTTGGAGGGAAAATTCAGTACTCGGGCTTGCGTGTGAAGATATTTTTGAATTACAAAAAATTCTAAGTTTTTCGGAAAATCATAATTTTTCTAAAGTTTTGAGTAGATAAAAAATTTGAATTCGACAAGTGATTCACAGATCGTTGAAAATTGAGCAGATAAAACTAAAACTCACAAAATTCCTTTTTTTTTAACGAAAATTGTGGTTTTTAAAATTTTATAATTTTCTTTCACAATTTTTTTTTAAAACTTTCAGCACTCCTTTAACTGTATTCTGGTCTATTCTCTACTATGAAAATCATCTATGAATCTTTTCAATTTTTCAATTTTTCCAGTTCCAAATAGTTTCAAAATTGATCATCTTAATCTGAAATCAATGATTCCATAGTGTCATGGCAAAATCGCTATTTTTTTCAATTTTTGGGCCAAAAATAGAAATTTTCAAAGAAAAACTAATAGGTTTTTTTTTCTTATTTTCAAAAATTTCTGTTTTAAAAAATTCACATTCGCACAATTTTTCATTCAAGCTAGTCAGTAAGATCTACCTGTCATTTCAATTTTAAATTAAAGAAAACCCACTCTCTGACTAGCCGGCACCGCTTCAACCGTCTCGATATGACTCGAAATCGGCAGAACTCTCAACTGATCATCCAGCACCAGAATCGAAGAACACGAGGCCAAAGAGAGAATGAACCGTTCGTTGAATCTCGCAGTGATCTCATTGTGGGCTTCGGTGCGGTAGCGATTGTGAACATCCATGGAGATTGTGTAGAGTTGACGGAGGGATTTGACGGATTGCATTAGGAGGATTACCATTCCACCTCCTTCAATGGTTTCGATGGTTCGGGCAAGCAGATTTGGGGTCATTGCTTCGAAGTCCTGAAAGAAAAGGGATTGAAGAAGTTTCTTGTGGTTTTTCTAGCATTTTTTTTATTTTTTCGAAGCTATCCGTAGATGAATTGATTATTTTAGATTTCTTGGAAAAATCAAGAAACATTGAAACAGCAGAACAAAAATTTTTTTTCAAACCATTTTTTTGAAAAATTGCATATTTTCTTTATTGATTTTAATTTTTTTTTGTTGATTTTTTTTCATCTGATATACACTGATAATAAAAATTTCAGAATTTTCGAAAAAAGTAAGAAAATTTGAAACAATTTTTGAAAAATTGAAGGATCATTTTTTTATAATTTTTTATGAAATTGGGCAACATTTTCAATTTTCTACGATTTTTCTAGCCATGGAACTGCATTTTCCATTTTTTTTTCGAATTTTTTGCCATTTATTCGTTGAAATTGGAAATTTCAGAATTTTTGAAAAAATCAAGGAAAATTGAAACAGTTTTTGAGAAATGGGAGGAGCCGATTTTTATTATTTCAATTTTTAGGTCCTTAAGACAAGTTCTCTGTAATTACTCAACAATGACCACTAGGCTTGTGCACAGGAGCCGAAAGTATTTTTGATCGGGCTGATTTTTTGCATAAGGTTAGTATAGGGGTTTGTGTGTCCAACAAAGATACTTTTGGAATTTTTGCTCACGGGCTCGCGGAGCTGGAGCCAAAAAACGGGTTTTTGAAAAAGTTGGAATTAGGCTCTGGTTTTTTGCGTACGGGGGTTTTTGAATATGTAGATCACGAATATCATAACGAAAAATCTTGAAAAAATTTTCTAAGATAGGCTGTAGTACAAATTTTTTGAATTTTTGAATTTTTCGAGGTGATGATCAACTAAGTTCACACAAACGGAGGTTATTTTCGTGTTCTACGTACAAAATTACATCTAAAAATCGAAAAAAATCAAAAATTAAAGGAGCAATATTTGGCCGTTTACCACTTTTTAGGTTTTTTTAGTACTGAAATGCTCTTTTTTCGACACTTTTTTAAGTTTACTGAAAAATTTTCAACTGAAGTCACAAAAACGGACTTTAGATTCAGAAACTACAGCCAAAAACACGTAGAATAAACTTAAAAAATCAAAAATTGCCGGGGCAATATTTGGTCAAATTGCCCGATTTGTGTTTCATAAAACGGTCTTCATAAATGGGTTATTTTCGGGTACTGGTTCAACTGAACTATTTTTTGTTCTAAACGTGGCTTTATACTGGGGATTCATACCTATCATTTGAGCACAAGAACT
>LR538082.1:976268-1018163 GCA_900883565.2 Caenorhabditis panamensis | reverse complement strand
AAAATTTGTACTACAGCCTATCTTAGAAAATTTTTTCAAGATTTTTCGTTATGATATTCGTGATCTACGTAATAAAAAACCCCCGTACGCGAAAAACCAGAACATAATTCCAACTTTTTCAAAAACCCGTTTTTTGGCTCCAGCTCCGCGAGCCCGTGAGCAAAAATTCCAAAAGTATCTTTGTTGGACTTACAGACCCCTATACTACCCCTATGCAAAATATCAGCCCGATCAAAAATACTTTCGGCTCCTGTGCATAACGTTGTTGAGGGATTTCAGAGAGTCTATCTTAATTTCTTATTTTCCACAATTTTTCTTAGCCATGGAACTGCATTTTTTCATATTTTTCAAATTGAAAATTACAAAAATCTTGGCAAGACCCATAAATTTTTAAAACTAAAATTACACAATTTCCTTCAAGATAATGTAGAATTTTTTATCAAAGTTGCTAATTATTTTTCATTAAAACTGTTTTTTCCACCTAAATTGCTGTTGAGATTGAAATTTTCATAATTTTCAGAAAAAAATTTAAAAATTGAAACAGTAGCAAATTTTTAGATTTAAAAAAATTTAGGGTCCTAATTCTCCATTTTTGATTTTTTTTTTGTTTTTTGGAAAAACGGACATCGTCGTATCAACGACTCTCTGAGTATCAGAAAAAGCAAGTTTTTTGAAACGGAATTTTTTTAAAATTTTCAAACACCCACCTGCAAAACCAGAACTCCAAACGTGTTTCCCAAAATCTTCTCCGTCTCATTATAATAACAATATCGAATCTGTGTACTCGAAATGAACACGTCAAACGGGTCAGCATCAGGAAGACTTCCAGAAATCGTCGTCGTCTTTTTCATTTTTTTCATTTTCTTCTGGCGATGAGTCGAGAACGAAAGCTCTTTTTTGTAGCACCAGAGAACGGATGGACGAGCGGAAACCGTGGATTTGGAGAGAATGTGGTAGAGAATTGGCACTTGATCACGAGCTTTATCACCGACCAACGCGAACATTGAACGATGGCCAGTGGCGACGCCATTCTCGATTTGGGTACGGATACGGCCGTCTAGTTTGGTACGCATCTGCAAAAACATCATTTGAAGATATTAAAAAATTAGGGAGACACATGAGGAATCATCAGAGAAAAAAGTAAAAAATAAAAAATTCGAAAATTTTTGAAACTGAAAAAAAAATTTCGCGGATTTTTTTCGAATAGAAAACTCGAACCCCCTAACGAAATCAATTCTAATATCTTCAAAAGTTAGCTAACTGACTGAAAAATATTTGAAACTGCAGAAAAATAGAACTTTTAAAGCCAGACTTCGAAATTTTCAAAAGGCATGAGAATTTTTACTGTTCCAGTAAACTTCGAGATCTAAAATGGTTTTCAATTTTTCGTTGAGTCTACAAAATGCGCTGAAAAACACAAATAAACCAGAATTGAGTGGAATTGAAATTCTTACGCCAAATTTCTGAATTTTTTACGAAAAACTTCAAATTTTAGAGTTTTTTGGCGAAAAACTATATAATCCGGGCAGATTTTTGGATAGAATTTGAACTTCTTTATTTTTCTACATAAAAAAACTCACTTCAAAGCCAAAAACCTGCAAAACAACAACGAAAAAACAAAAAAAGCGAATAAAATTCAAAAATCTAAAAAACCGAAAATGCGCCAGCACGCGAAAAGCGTCAGCAGTGTTTGCTGGCGCATTTCTCGTTTTCCCCGCGGATTACGGTTTCTTTATGGTTTTCGCATTGGAAAACGGGAATTCGAGAGGAATTTTGTGTTGAAGGTAAAGAAGATTAAAAGTATAAAAGGAAATATGACAAAAAGCTGTGAAAATCGCATAAAGAACTATGAAAAAAGAGAAAAATGGCGTTTGTTTGAAGTTTTGATCTTCCAAGTCTAGCCTATACTGTACTGTGATGCCTGCTGTAAACACAAACATTTCCTTATCACTCAATGGTACTGATAACGTGGAGCAGCATGAAAAAGGTATTCATATAGGGCTCCAAACAATGTTTCCCTGCTGGTTTGGGCTCTGAACCTTTCTTTCGAAATTTTTCAAAAAAAAATTTTTTTTCAGACTTTCCACTGGAGATGTGGAATTTGATAAGTTTTCTACTGAATTTATCAGTTTTCCATGCTATTTTACTACTCGGCACCGGGTTTTTGGCGTTTTTGGTGATTAGGCACTTTTTGGAAAAATTGAGTATTGGAGATCTAGACAAAAAAGCGGTTTTTATCACTGGGTGTGATTCTGGTAGTTTTTAAAATAATCTATAGCTTAAAACTAGTTGTTTTTGATAGGTTTTGGCCGAGGATTAGCTGTGAAATGCTTGGAAAATGGAATGATGGTTTTTGCGAGTTGTATGACACAACAGGTGGGTGTGGAAAATTTGAAAGTGGTGTTAAAAATTTGAAATAAATGGCATAAAATAGGAAATTTTTAGAACTATATGTTTGTAGTTGATCAATTTTTGATAGCGCTGTTAGTTGGCAAAAAAAAAAATAAAAAAAAAATTTTTTTGAAAAAAAATTTTTTTTTGAAAATTAAATTTTTTATTATTTTTTTTCGGTTTCTATTTTTCACTCAAAATCTGATTGAGATCTCAGAAATCAAAAAATTTCAAGTTTTTACAGCTCAAAATTTCCTATCTAACCCTGTTCTCACTTTAATTTCTAGACAAAACTCGATTTTTTACAATTTTTCAAAAAAAAAATATTTTTTCATAAAATTTTTTATTTTTCCAATTGGCCCCTCAAATTTTAGGGAATAGAGAGTCTGAATTTGGAAGCACGTCATCTAAATGCGGCACGTCGTCTTGACGCGTTTTTGATGGACGTGACAAGTGAAGAGTCAGTTGGACAGGCCAAGAAGAGACTGGAAAATGGGTGTGAAAAGTTTGGAGGTTTGTTTGGAATTTTTATTAGCTATTTTTGTAGCCTTCTGAATATTGTTTTTATCAGTTTCAAAAATTCTAAGAAATTTTGGAACAGTAATATTTTGATAATTTGTAGAAGACAAGGCTAGATTCGTTTTTTTTTCAAAACTTTTTAAATTAAAAAAAATTTTCCAAAAGACTGGGAATGATTAGAAAATTGGAAACTAGAAATTATAAATCATGAAAATACTGACCAATGCCTTTTTTACAGTTCCAAAAATTTTTAAAATTTCTTGAGACAGTAAAAAAAATTAGTTATTCTTCTCATCTTTTTCAATGCTTCTCTTTTTCTAAAACTCATTTCAAAAGATTTCGAGGTGTATAGGTTGTTTTTTTTTCAAATCAGTAATTGTGAAGTAAAAAAGGACGAGTACTAATTATTTCAGTCGGATTCAAAAATTTTAAAAAATTATGAAACAAAAAAAAGTTTTTCATTAGACAATGATGTTGTTTGTCATAAAAAATTTTGTAAGTGTAATAAGAAGTCATGAAGGTTAGGAATTGGTTATTACCTCCTAATATTTTTTTTTCATCAGTTTCACAATTTTCACAACATTTTGAAACAGTAATGGATTGATAGATTTCTTTGTGCAAGTTGAATTTAGAAATTTCTGAGGAATGTTCAGAAAATTGAGATTGGCTGAAAATTGGAAAACTGGAAATTCTAAACCATAGATTTGAGAGTTTGAAAACGATTCGGTTCTTCCAATAAATTCTACACCAGTTTCAAAATTTTCAAAAAATTCTGAAACAATACAATTTTTTAATCAAATCGGCATCCAGATATTGTCATGGCCTACTTTTTTTTTTTCAAAAACGTAATTTGAAAATAAAGGAAAGAATAAAATTAATAAAATTATTATCGGTTTCAAAAATTTTTGAAAATTTTGAAACAGAAAAAAAATTTTTGATTGACGTGTTGATCTATGTCACTTTGAAAAATTTTTTTGCAATGCTGAAGAAAATTGTGAAGGGTTAGAAACTACTAGAAAATTGATAATTGGGGTTGCTTTTCTAGACCTTTTCTCAATGTTGAAAAAACTGAATTTTCCAAAATCCCACAAATTACGTACAAACATTGATTCTTCCACTACTTCTTAAAGTCGATTTTATTGAAATGGCAGTTTTAAAACAGAATTCTAAATAGAAATTGAGTTTTTGAATATTTAGATGTATCCAAGCTTCCATCTTCCATCACTATTTCTAGTACCCATTTCAAATTTTTCTAAATTTTCTGAAACTGGAAAATTTTTTAATTGGAGGCCTCCATCATCATAAATCGTTCTTGTTTTTGTTTTTTTGTGCAATTCAAAAAGTACAGAAAGTTTGGAAAAACTAAAAATCAATTGTTGCGTAGCGACTGAAAATTATTGGAGAAGGTGAACAGACCGAAAAATCAGTTCCAAAAACTCAAAATTTTTAAAGGAATACTTCACCCATTTTTTCAAGTCCGAGATTTCATTTTTAAAAAATTATCTGTGGTCCATTTAGTTAGTTTTTCTACAAAAAAGTCGAAAAAAATTTCTGGAACGTGCCAAAACCAGAATGTGCTTTCAAAATTTGAATACCGCGCCAAGTAGCAAAAGTTTCGCTAAACAACGGCATGTTCGGAATTTTGGAGTGTCGTACTAAAAATTAGTACTGGAAAATAAAGTTTGCGCGTGAAGTCATGCGCATTCCGCAGTCTTTGCGTGACGGTGCGAGCTCGGTCCGCATACACCATGATATATCACCCGCGTTTGAAAATAGTTTTTTTCGCAACAAAAAGTGACAAAACTCGGCGAAAAATGATTTTTTTTCGGAAAAAAAAGTTTTGGGCACTAAACTAGAGTAGAGCTATCGATTTTTCACAAAATCGGGATTTTGAAAAAAATGGGTGTAGTATTCCTTTAAAGGAATACTATACCCTATTTTGAACTTTTTCTGATTTTGTGTTCAAAAAATTCCCCGTGGTCCAATTAGTCGATCCACCAAATTTCATGACACAATTTTTCATTCTGGCTCCGTTATGCTCCAGAATCGTTTTCGTTTGAACGCGGAGAATCGGGTCGTGCAATTGCACGGTGTCACGTCAAAATGCACCATGCAATGCGCGAGATTGCACGCGCAAACTTTTTCCCGTGCAATTTCGGATTTTCAACGTGAAAAAATCCAAATTTTGCGCGTGAAATTGTGCACATTGGGGTACGTGACCGAGAAAGTGTGTTGTACGCATTTTGGCGTGCATATGCACCCGCGTTCAAATGAAAACGATTCTGGAGCATAACGGAGCCAGAATGAAAAATTGTGTCATGAAATTTGGTGGATCGACTAATTGGACCTTGGGGAATTTTTTGAGCACAAAATCAGAAAAAGTTCAAAATAGGGTATAGTATTCCTTTAAAGAAAATTTTTGAAACCGGAACAGCGATTGAATTGTTTTTATTTTCCCGTTTCAAAAAATTTGAAAAATTCCTGGAACATTACAATTTTTTAATGTTAGCACTACTTTAGGTTTCGTGTATTTTCTTCGATTTTGCAGTCCATTTACAGTCAAATTGCAGTGATTTCAACACTTCTAACATGATAGAGACAACACTTTAGCATGAATTTACCCTCCTTCAAAATTCTCAAAAAATTCAGAAACAGCAAAAAATCATTTTTCAGGCCTCCACGCCATTGTGAACAATGCAGGAATCACTGGAAAACACATTGCAGATGATTTTTTGAATATGGCTGAATACCAAAAAGTAGCAGCTATCAATCTTTGGGGACCCATTAGGATCACTCATGCAATGAAAAAGTTGTTGAAGAGGGCTAGGTAATTTTTTTTTGAAAGTTTTGGGTTTCAAAAATGTTGTAAGAAAATTGAGAATTTGATTGTTTTTAGAATATGGCTTTTGTACGTCCAAAAAAATTAAAAACTTCCAAAACTTTGAAAAAAAAATTTTTTTTTCGTTTCAAAAAAATTGCCGATTTTCTTTTGGAATTTCCGCTTTTTTTCTGTTTCCAGAAATTTTTTAAAAAGTTACTGTGTTTTTTTATGTAATTCTGTTTGCCGTGTTAGACCAAAAAAAAACAAAAAAAATTGGACCAACAGTAATTCACAAAATTTAGAACAGGATAATGCAAAAAATCAGCGAATTTTCAAAATTTCAAAAAAAAAAAAATTTTTAAATTTCCTAATCTAGAAAAATTCCTCGGTTTCAAGAAATATGGTAAGAATTGAATACGCTTTTGATTCAATGTTCCCAACGACAACGTCCAAAAAAATTTTTGACTCAAAAAAAAAATTATTTTTTTTATTTTTTTGAATTTTTTAAAAATTTTTGCAATGTGCATTCAGAATTTCAGCTGCAATTCTTACTAATAAGAAAAATCTAAAACAACTGCATTGTTTTAAAAAATTCAGCTGAAAACCCGACTTATGGAGAAAAAAAAATTTAAAAAAAAATGTTTTTTTTTTTCAATTTTTTCCAGTTTCAATTTTTTTTAAATTTTCAAAAGTCAGTTTTTCAAGTTGTTTCACGGGGTTTTGCAGCAAGAAAAATTTTGACTTTCAGAAGTCTATAAAATAAACAGACATTCCAACAAATTCCAAAAAATAGAAATTTAAAAAAAAAATTTCCCGATCCAAAAATTTTTTTTTCGGTTTCAAAAATGATGTGAAAATTTGGACAGTTGTTTTTTTTTTCAATAGTTGATCCTTTATATTCGGAAACAAAAAATTCCAGAACTTTGAGAAGAAAATGCTCTTCACTTTCAAACACCGGTATTATGAAAAATAAAAAAATTTAATTTTTTTTCAAAATTTCATTCATTTTTTTTCAATTCCTGCACATTTCGTATTTTCAGTCAAATTCCAAAAAAACCCAGAATGATCCATGAATTTGAAAATACAGTGCGAAAAAAATTCCAGAAAAAAATAGCAAACTGAAAAAATTGAAAAAAAAACCTGTTTCAAAATTTTCCAACCCTAATTAAAATTTCCAAATTTTCAATGGTTCCTTATCTTTTTTGCAGAGGCCGTGTAGTTCAAGTAGCAAGTATCTGTGCTCGTGTAACTTTCCCAATAATTTTCTGTTTAAAAAAAATGGAAAAAATTGAGAATTTCATTGTTTTCAGCACCTGGCTTTTGTACGCATAGAAAAAAAATCCAAAACTTCGAAAAAAATGGTAAAAAAAATTCCTTATCAATAAAACAAATTTTTCGGCTTCAAAAATTTGGCAAAAAAAAGAAAAAGTTGATATTATTAATTGTTGGTTACTTGTGATTGCAAACCAAAATTCCAGAACTTTGAGAAGAAAATGCTCTTCACCTTCAAAAATCGGTATTATGAAAAATAAAAAATTTTAAATTTTTTTTCAGTTTCAAATTTTTTTTTCAAAATTTCATCTAATTTTTTTTTTCAATTTTTGCGCTTTTGTCATTTTGTAATTGAAATTCCAAAAAACCCAGAATGATCCATACATTTGAAAATATAGTGCAAAAAAAATTCCAGAAAAAATTAGAAAACTGAAAAAATTGAAAAAAAAAACCTGTTTCAAAATTTTCCAACATCAATTCAAATTTCTCAATTTTCCAATTACTTCTCAATATTTTTTTGCAGAGGCCGTGTAATTCAAGTAGCCAGTATCTGTGCTCGTGTGGGTCTTCCCGGTCTTGGTCCGTACACCGTTACCAAGTACGGTGTTTCTGGATATTGTGATGTTATTCGACAGGAATTACGTCCTTTTGGAATTTCTGTGCACATTTTGGAGCCCGGTTTCTTTGATACTCCATTGATAAATAGACAGAAAATTGATGTGAGTTTTTTTGAAAAAATTTTTTTTTTTGGTTTCAAAAAATTTTCAAAAAAGTTTTATGGTTTGGGAGATCCGATTCGCCGATAGATTGATACCCCCAAATCATAAAACTTCAAGATGAAATAATTGAAGTTTATTGTAGCTACCGTAATCCTATCAAGATCACAATAATACCAAACCCAAGCAAAATTTTGCAAATTTTTTTTTGCTGTTTCAAAAAAAAATTTCAATTTGAAAATACTGGGAAAATTTAATAGGAAGACTATACCTGATGCAAAAATTGAATGGGTGCCTACAATATCCTGAAAATAAATTGGGTTACTGTAGCTACAGTATCCCATGTTTTTTCTAATGAAGAACAGTAGTCGCAAATTTTTTTTATGTTTCAAAAATTTAAAAAAAATGGAAGTTTTGAAAAAATTCCAATGCACCATTCATCAGTAAAAAACAAAAAACACAGAAATTGCCTTTTGGGTCACTGTAGCTACAGTAATCCTACAAAAAGATTTCCGTGGGATATTCTAGTTACAGTGGATTTTTTTTGCTGTTTCAAAATTTTTTCCAAAAATCATTTTTTTTATTGCAATTCAGTGTTCGAAGAGATCCGATTGGTTAGAAGTGCCTATTTTTGGATTACTGTAGCTACAGTAATCCTACTAAAATCATTTCCATCATAGGAGTTCGGAAGCTGCAAAAATTTCCCATCTTTTTCAAAAATAGTTTGAAAAATTCATAATCGTAAAAAATGCAATAGTATGGAGTTCGTCACTTTCTAAAATTCCATGAATTTTTTTTAGATTACTGTATCTAGCTACAGTAATCCTACCGAACTCATTTTATCATAGGATTTCGGGGCAAAATTCAAAAAAAACAGTTTCAAAAATAATTTCAAAAATTCATAATTTGAAAAGATGCGATGGGTGGATGTTTGCCATATCTAAAATTTTTGTAGATAAATTACGCTGGATTACTGTAGCCTACCATAACCTTTTCGTCAAGTAAACACGGTACCTAAATAATTGCAAAAAAAACTCGGTTCCAAAATTTTTCAAAAATTCGAAAAAAATCTGGGGTTATAATTTGTCTTGGGAATTTTTTTAGATTACTGTACCTAAATTTTAGGAAGAAATTCAAGAAGCCTGGAATTCAGCACCAGAAGACGTCAAAAAGGAGTATGGAGAGCAGTTTTTCAATGATTGTGAGTTTTAAAAAATTCAAAAAAAAAATTGAAAAATTTCCTGTTTCAATTTTTCATTAAAAATCGGTAATTTAGAGGAGCGGGGTTCCTTTGAGCGTGCTAGCAATTTTAAAAACATTTCAAAAACTTGTTTTTCTTGTTTTTCAGCCCGAAAATCCAGTCAAGACTTTCTGAATACCATTGCTTCTTCCCAGATCTCTTTAGTAGTCGATGCTTATTTTCATGCAATAACTGCTAAATTTCCACGTTCCCGGTATCAAATTGGATGGGATAGCATTTTGTTGTAAGCTTCTAAACCCTTTTTTCATAAAATTCAAGAGTTTTTGATTTTTAGGTTCATTCCAATGTCCTACCTCCCAACTGGCCTACAAGACTACATTTTTGCTGGAGTTGGTTTTTTCCTTCCAAAACCGGCGTGTAATTGAGAATTTGTTTTTTTACTGTTTCTAAATGTTTTGGAATAAATTTTTGATTAATAAAAGTTGCTGTTCACATTTTTTATAAAGAAAAAAAATTTCAAAAAAAAAAAACATTTTTTTCTGAAAAAATGAAAAAAGTGACTTTTTTGCTGGGCTGTTACTCAAAATCTAGACTAGATGGGAAAAAGTTGTCAACTGACAAAATATAGCCCGAAATGTGATAAACATTTTGTTAGTTGACAACTTTTTGATATCTCTGATGGTTTTCAAGTTGTTACAAAAATTCCAATAGGATGCAATTTTTTAAAATTTATTTTTGAGAAGCGCGGTTAGATTTTGAATTTTTGAAAAATTACAGTAAGCGGTATTCAAATGTTAATGAAACATAAAACTAGAGAAAATTTGCTATTCAATGGTATATTCAACTCATTTTTAGCTCAAAAACCAAAAAAAACTGACATGTCTAGAAAGGTGCTACTAAAAATTTGAGCGGCGTGGTGACAATTTGAATTTTTTAAAAATTACGGTTAGATTTATCAAAAAACGGTTAGTTAGACAAACAACTAGAGGAAATTTCCTATCCAATGGTATATTGAACAAGTTTTTAGAGGAAAAACTAAAAAAAACTGACGTATCTCGAAAGAGAAAGAGGCTACAAAATTTTGAGTGACACGGTGAAAACTTGAATTTTTTAAAAATTACGGTAGATACTATCAAAAAGCAATTTACAAAACCAAAAACTAGAGGAAATTTGCTTTCCAATGGTATATTCAACTCATTTTTAGACCCAAAACTGGCGGGTCTAGGACGGAAAATAGAGAGGGGGACCCTCTCATTGACCTCCCTCGCGGGGGGGAGGGTTGGCGCGCAAATTGCCGCGCGGGGTTTGGGAGGGCGGTCCTTGTGAACCAGTCATTGTGTACCTGTTCTGGGTCATTCTGGTGACTCTTTTTGACCTCTCATTCCTTTTCTTTCGTTCCTTGTTCCTTGCCTTGTGGTCCGTTCATTGCCGCTATTGATTTTCTAATTTTTCCTAACTTTTCTCGTTTTCTCATCGAATTTCTTGGTTTTTCAGGTCTCCCAACCTCCCTATCACCTCTACATCGTCTCTCCTGGATCCCCCGTTGCCGATTTGACAGTTTCAAGTGAGTTTTACAGGTCAAAATGAGCCATTTTCATAACTTTTCGATTTCAGAGTCATCATCTCGATGGATCTCGATGGATCTCCGGATCAAGAGGACCAGCAGAAGAACGTCACAAGGGATCCAGAGAGCCAATAGAGACACTGACAACTGGAGAAACAGAGGTATGAGAGTAGGAGAAGGGTTCGGGATTAGTAGGAAGCCACTAGACCCCTCAAACTCGCTTTCGCGTCTTTGCCTGGTGCTCTGTACCCCCGAGTTTGGGGAGGTTTCGAGGTTGAGAGGGTCTAGTTGGACTTCAGTTAGGACTCTTATAGTCAGTGTTATCCTTCTCTTACTCTCTGCCATCTGCTATTCACGAGTCGACACCCACGGATTCCAAAACCACTTGGAACGTGGAGAGCGGGGCTCTCTAGATTGCACCGCTTTCGATTGGGAACTTGGGATTTGGAGGTTAGTTTGTTGGTTTTGTGTTTCCTTTATGTAGTATAAACTTTCAGATGTCTCCTGTCTTCTGCACCTCGTCAACACAACCTAGAGGACCCTGGAAACTCGGAGGACATCACTGGAACTCACCGCAACGATCACTTCATGGAATCAATGGATCTTCAGGAGCATCAGGAAGACGCCGACAAGCTTCTCAACAACCGCCACAAGAAGAATCAGGAGCATCAGGAGGACGTCGATCAACTGCTCAACACCCAACTTCAGGACAGAGAAGACAGATGTAGACAATGGGAAGAGGTTTGAAACCACCTGAGCCCTTCAGTTCTCACTTTTGCGTCAATGCCTGGTGCTGCGACCCCCGAGCGTGGGGATGTTTTGAGACTGAGGGGGACTCTAGAGGTCTTCTTCCTCAACTTGTTCTCTGTTAT
The DNA here is from genome assembly GCA_900883565.2 of Caenorhabditis panamensis. Classification (NCBI taxonomy): domain Eukaryota; kingdom Metazoa; phylum Nematoda; class Chromadorea; order Rhabditida; family Rhabditidae; genus Caenorhabditis; species Caenorhabditis panamensis. Next base: position 1,006,807 of record LR538082.1, on the reverse strand, counting down.
CTGGATCCCACGGATCCGAAATCACCACAAAATGGATCGTGGAGAGCGGAGCCAACCTCAATTGCACCGCTTTCGATTGGGATCTTGGAAATTGGAGGTTAGTTTGTGGTTTATCCATCCTCAAAGACATTCAACTTGTTCTTCCAGATGCCACATCCTTCACAGCTGGAGTTCCTCGACATCTTCTAACCACCTGGATCTTCCTGGATCTTCTTGAAACGACCTCAACACGCCCACAACTACAGATTCAGAGCTCAAGAGAGAATGACTGATGACTAAAGAGCCACTGTGTATCCTCAACCTCTCTTTTGTGTCAACGTCTCGTGCCGCGACCCTCACGTTTGAGGAACTTTTGAGGTTGAACGGCACTTCAGTCGGTCTCTCAAAGTCTGTTCATCCTCTTCTCGAGATCTCAAAAGAACCCACGGATCCCACAGAACTTCAAAGTGGATCGTGGAGAGCAGAGCTGCTCGAATTGCACTGCTTTCGAGTTGGGATACAAGGATTGAAGGTTAGTTGATTGGTTCTTTCTTCAATTGAGTATCATTGATTTTCAGACGTCTTCTTCTACCTCGAGGATCCTAGTTGTTCGGAGCACACACTACTATCACTTGGACTCGCTGGATCTTTGGGAATACAAGGAGCATCAAGACGACCAAGGAAGTCCACTGGAAGCTGCAACATCTTAATGGATCCATCGAGCCTCCAAAGATACAGCGACAACTGGAGAAACAGAGGTATGAGAGTAAGAGGAGGGTCTTTGTATCAGTAGGAAGCCATCTGGGTCCCTTAGCTTCGCTTTTGCGTGCTCTCCTGGCGATTGTATCCCTCCCGTGCGAGGTACTTTCGAGGTTGAGGGTACTTAGTTGGACTTCGATTAGGACTCTTATAGTCAGTGTTATCCTTCTCTTATTCTCTGCTATCTGGATGGGCATGAAGTGCCTTTGGAAACCTTGGAATCCTGGATCATATGGATTATCTGAAATTCGAGAACAAGCATTCAAAACTCGCTTCTTTCGGTCTGAAACATGGATTTTGGAGGTGAGTTGGTTCATATTCCTTTTCAATTCAAGAATAGCATGCTGTTTCAGGTGCAGTATGGAGCTCGGAAGCAATTGAAACAAGTCGAATCTTTCAACATCAGCAACACCAGGACCAATGGATCTTCAAGACAACGATATCATCTTGAGAAGGATCTAACTCCACCGGCTCATCAAGGATCCATCGAATCTGGATCTTCTGGATCTTCAACTACTGGATTCTGGATCCTGCGAAAGATGAAAAGAGTAGGAGGAGGTTTTTGGTATTAGTAGGAAGCCACTAGACCCCTCAAACTCGTTTTTTGCGTCTACGCCTGGTGCTCCGACCCCCGGGTTGTGGGGATGTTTCGAGGTTGAGAGGGTCTAGATGGTCTTCAATTAGGACTCTTAAAGTCATTTTATCCTCCTCTTGCTCTTTTCTGGTCTGGAAATTTGGGGATTGTAGGTTAGTTGGTGGATTTTTGGTTTTCTAGGTGAATTTTGGGTTTTTTTGCAGATGGATGAGGGATTTGGAGCATCATCAGGATCACAAGAACATTGTCAAGGATCAGTGGATCATTGGAAAGAGGCAGAAAAGTTTGATTTCAAGGTGAGTAGCTTGCTTTTTTTGGTTTTTTCTGAACTGCCTTGCATTTTCTAAACACTTTGTCTTTTCTCGATTCTATTTTATCCTCTGTTTCATTGATTTCCTAATTTTTGACATTTTTCTTCAAAAATAATTGTATGGGGGAAGTATGTATTCGAAAAATTAAAGAAAAAAATTTTGGGGTACTGGGATTACTGTAGCTGCTTGAAAAAAAATTACAGTTTCAATTTTTATTCAATTTTTGTTGAATTTCAAAAACGATAATACCGTCAGAAAATTACTGAATTTTTGAAAAAAAATCCAAAAAATTGAAAAAATTGGAAAAATTCCAGTTTACAAGTTTTTAGAAATCTGAATGAGATTAATTATTTTGCTACCACTCGCGAAAAAACCTCCCAAACAACTTGATTTTCATGTTTCTGAATCAAGCTAAAAATCTAACTGTACAGATGAAAACAAGAAACTGTTTCAAAATTTTCAAAAAAAATTAGAATTTGTAAAAAAAGCGATCCTGCAGCGAATAGAGTTTCAAAAAATCACCAACAAAATTCCAAAAAAAATTCAAAAATTTCCTATCCTGAATCCAGCTGCTTTTTAGAAAAAATTACAGTTTCGAAATTCTTTCAAATTTTTTTGCAAATTTATTTCTTCTGATTTAGTCGTTGAGCGCAGTTTTTTTTTTCAAAAAAAGGAGAAATTCCAGTTTCATTTTAAATTTGAAAGTACCTAGTTTTCCCTAGTTTTTAATAATATTTAGAAAATTCAAAAAATCAAGCCCCGCCCCCTTTTTGGTAAGAAAAAAAAGCTAAAAAACGCGAAAAACTCTAAAATTTTTTGCTGTTTCATTGAAATTTTTTAGCTAATTTTTCACAATTTTTTACAATAAGTCACGGCCATCCTACAAGGTTCATGACAAAATTCAAAAATCCTAATTTTCAGTTTTCCATTTTTTTTTGAAAAATGGACCAAAATCCGGTTTTTTTAGCCAAAATATTTTTAAAAAATTTCAAAGCCAAATCAAATTTTTTAACAGTTTTTCTGAAATTTTAAACCTAATTTCAACTGAAATAGCACATTCCATCAACTTCAAAACTAAACCCCGCCCTTTCTGCATATTTCTGCATTCTAGTTTTGGTTTCATGTCATGTCGCGGGACAATCCTCTCTCTTTCACACATCAGTCTCTCCCTTCTCTCTCTCCCCCGGTTTTTCGCTCTTTTTCCCACAATATCGATCCAGTTTTGGGCACGACGAGACGCCAGACGACGAGAGAGTGTGTTGCGAGGCGAGAGACGCAGAGTGCTCTTTCCCACCCACCAACCCATTCGACGCATTCCGACGGGTTTTAGCCCCTTTTTTGAGCTGTGGAGAGAGGGAAAAGTTGCTCTTTTTCTCTTTTTGTTAGTGGCATGCTATGTCTTGTGTTTTTGGGGAGGTTTTGTTGTGGGAAAATGGAAAATGTTTTGAGATGCTTGAATTTTTTTCTGTTTCAATGGTTCTTTGAGTTTTTTGAATAATTTTGAACAGTAATTTTTCTCGTAGAAGACTTGAAAAATAATTTGCAAAAATAGGAAAAAGGTCTTGGATTCAAAAAACGAAAAAAATTAGCGTTTTTTGGAGCAACTCAAATTGAAAAAATTTCTGTTTCAAATTTTATAAAATTTTTTTGAATTGTTCTGTAGAACAATAGGACTTTTGAATTTTTCAGATTCGAACAATATTGTGATTTGAAAAAAAAAAGGCTTGCCGCGAAAGTTTTTTAAAAAATTGAACAAGAAAGAAAAACGATATTTTGGAGCATCGAGATTTTTTTTTGAAAAAAATTACAGTTTCATGTTTTTTTTTATTTAAAAAATCAATTTTGTGCATTCATTGGTAGTGTCTAAGACGATGAACAATTTGAAAAAAAAATGGGTCTCGCCGCGAATTTTTTTGAAATACAAATGTTTTTTTTTTTGAAATTCTAGGTATTTAGTAGGCTTATGAAGGTTTATGAAGATTTATTTTCGTCGTGGGACTCATTTTTGACCAGAAAAAATTCAAAAAAAAATTCTGAAAAATCGAAATTTTTTAGTTTCAAAACTTCATTAGTTTTTTGTTGAAAGAACAAAAATCTATTTTGATCCCACTTAACCGAGAAAAAAGTTCAAATTCTTCAGTTTCAACTAGATTTTTTTACTTAGAATGCGTAAATTTCTGTACTTTTGTAACTCGCTTATTTCGTGGTGTCACTTTAAAAATTTTTGAATTGGAAAAAAGTAAATTTTTCCTGTTTCAAAATTTTCTTAAATTTGTTTCAAAAAAACCAAAACTAATTCGGAAAAGAGATTGAAGGGGTTTTCAGTCAAAATACCGTCTCAAAATCATACAGAAAAATCCCATTTTCAATATCAACTCTGAAAATTTCCAATAGCCTAGCTTTTTTCTCTTCCATATTCCGAGAATTTTGTGTTTTCAAGTTTCTAACTATTCAAATTTCCTTTTCCTAACCTTTCCAGTTCAAATTATCAATAGAGCGCGCTTCCTTTTCTTTTTAGAGCCCGGGGACTAGAAAACCCCTTGCAAATCCTAGTCCCTCTGAAATTTTTTCTCATTTTTTTTGCAATTTTTCCTCAAAAAACTTGGTTTTTTCCGCGATTTTCTGCATTATCCTTCGAATTTTCTGCTTCTTTTTGTTGTCGCGCAGTTTCTCTCTTCTTTTCTCTTCAATTTCCGTGTAAAACTATCGATTTTCCGCAAATTTCCCGCCAAATTCCGGATTCCCATGCAAAAACTGTTTTCTCTCTATCTCTGCGTCTCTCGCCTCCGCACACTCTCTCGTCGGGGGAAAAATTGCGCAAAGGATGGAGACGCAGACACGTCCCGCCCGTTTTCCCATGGAAATTCCTTCTCCGTTTTGGAAGCAAAAGAGAGTGTAGGCGAGTGAGAGAGTGCAGAGAAAAAGAGATGGGAAAGGGGGAAAACAATAAAGCCTTCACTCCCCGCCCCTCCCCCTCTTCACCTCCTTTTTCCATTCTTTTTTCCCCCTTATTTTTGCTCTTTTTCCTCTTTTTTGCGGTTTCTGGGATTTCTAGAGCTTTTCTTGGGAAAATTGAAAAAAAAAATCGTGGTTTTCATTGTCTTTCTACGTAATTTTCCGTGAGTTTTATTGATTTTTCTCAATTTTCACGAATTTTTTTTTCTAAGCCATTTTTCCACGAAAATCCTTGAAAAAAATTGAATTTTCCACCTATTTTTCAATAATTTTATCGATTTTTCAGCTTCCAATGCGTTCGGCGGCAACCATCGCCTTCAAACACACTGGTGATGAGCAAGAAGGTAAATTTATTTTTTTTAAATAAAAAAAATCAATTTTTTGCAGAAGGCAAGCCACCGGAGCAACAAAGTGGAGAAGAGGAGGAGAAGGTGAGTGTTTTTGCTTTGAAAAAGTTTGAAAAAAAAAACGATAAAAATTGCTAGAAGGATTTTGCAAGAAATCTAATTTTTGAAAAAATTAATTGAATGAGATTTTTGATTTTTCAGATGAACAAATCCAAAAATTAATAATTTTTGAAAATTTCGCTGTTTCAAATTTTTTTTGAAACTGAAAAAATAGAAAGCAAGACCAATTTATGCTTTCTCTCTATTTGATTTTTCAATTTGAATGATTTGACCATTTTTCAGGGTATCAGTTGATCTGAAAATAGATGATGCACTGTTTAAAAAATTTTGAAAAAAAAAGTAAAGCTCGATTTTCTTTCCAAAAATTGGGAAAAAAATTCTGGAAACCATAAACGAAAGCCGAAAGTCATTGATTACATTTTTTCAAAACACGTTTTTATTTTTAGTGAAACTGGAATTTTCAAAAAAAAATTTGAACTGAAAAATTTGATTTCATTCGATTTTACATTTTTTTCTATCACAGCGCAACAAGGAATCACTAATCTTTTCAAATTTTTTACTGTTCCATTTTTTTTTGAAAGTGAAAAAATTGAAAACAATTGCGATTCTTTTGGAACATACATATCGCAGAAATCCGATACCACCTTTGCTTTTTTTCTTCAAATTTTCAAGTTTGATCAATTTTTAAATTTTTTACAGTTTCAAAAGAGCTTTTCTAAATTTGTGATAAATATCGGTTTATTTTCCATTTTATTTACCAATTTGAATGTTCTAAAATTGCAATTTGAAAAATTCTATCAAAAAAAAAGAACCTGCGATAATCACCTCCCTCAAATCTTTAAAATTGAAAAAAAAAAGTTGAAACAGTAATTTTGAACTTTTCGACAATAAAAAATCAATTTTCAACAAAAAACCTCAAAGCAGTAATCAATTCGACGGAAATTTTTTGAAAAATCAATTTGGAAACTGTAAAATAAATTCAGAAAACTCAGCTGAAGATTAAAAAAATTTCCCAGAAATAAAATTTCGAAAATTTTGGAAACTGTAATTTATTCCAATTTCCCTCCTTTTCCAGCAAGAAGCCCCAATCCTTCGCCCCGACAATGAAGCCAAGGACCTTCCACTCAACACAACAGGCACACTTGGCAATCAGACATCTCGGGAACCGCAGAACACCAAGGAGAAACTGGGACATCGACGGATTGACGAACAGGGAGGAGTGTCGTACAAGAAGGTGCCCACCAATGCGTTGATGCAAGCTATTCAGTTGGGCATTTCTAATTCTATAGGTGAGGGTTTTGAAAAATTGAAAAAAAAATTGCTGAAAAAAATTAGGATGGTTTTTATAATTTTTCTGAATTTTTTTTGGATCCTAACAACGACTCAATATTGTTCTGAAAATTTAAAAAGCAATGATTAGCGATTTTTAAAACAGAAAAATTCTAAAAATCATGAAAAATACTCTCGTTTTTCTTCAGAATTGAACCGAATTTTATATCGGTTAAAATTCCCATTCTTAATTTTGAAAAATTCATGAAACAGCACACAAAACATTTTTTTAAAAAAGTTGAGCCCGGCGTGGATTGCTAGGAAATTCCAATTTCTATTTTTAAAAATTTGAGAAACAGCGGAAAAATTTAATTTCGAAACCAATTTCTCCCTTTTCAGGAAGTCTGGCATCACTACCAAATCGAGACGTGCTACTTCAGGATTTTGAGAAAGTCGATATTGTGGCGTTTCCAGCGTGAGTTTTTTCTTCAAATTATTCAATTCAACGGAACAAATCTTTCTTTCACTCGCCCGATACAATTATTGATTTTCCCAAATTTTTTTAGTTAAGGAAATTTTTTGAAACCGTAAAAAATGCAAGCTTGGTGTTGGATTTATTCAACCTTTTTTAAAAATTAGTTTGTAATTTATTTAGCTTACCAACGAACCAGAGCAAATACTGGAAAAAGAGACATTAGCAATCTAAAAATTTGAAATTTGGAACAGAATTTTTTTGTTTGTTTCCGTTTCAAAATTTTCTAACGAAGAAGCTGAATTTTTATCAGCAGTAATTCTGTTGTAATACATTTATCAAATAACCTCCAGATATATTTTTTTTAATTTTTAGTCGGTAATCTGATACCCAGTACCAATGTAAAAGCTGCTCAAAATTCCATGAAACGTGTTTTTTGAAACTGTAATTTATCTTTTTTTGTTTTTTTTGCCGTTTAAAAATTTTCTTAAAGAGAAATTGAATTTTCATTAGTAGTCTTTCATTATTAGCAACCTCGAGATTTTCTAATTTTTGGAAATGTTTTTTTTTTCTATTTTTAGTGCGAATATTATTCACATCATCTTTTCAACTCACCCGCTGATATATCATGATAAAAGTCGCCAATACATTCCTAAAAAAAATTTTGAAACACTAATCTCTCAATTTTTCAGAGCCGGTTCCACCATCACCCCATCCCACTCATTCGGCGACTTCCGATTCCGAACGTATGCTCCGATTGCGTTTCGATACTTTAGAAATCTCTTCCACATCAAGCCTGCGGATTTTTTGGTGAGTTATTTTGATTTTTTCTAAATTCGCTGATAAAACCGAGTCTTCAACATTGCGAAAATCATGCGAGAATTTTTTGAGAAAGCTTTGAAACTGAAAAAAAAAATTTGAAATGTAAATTTTAATTTTTTGAAATTTGGAGTTTTGTTTTATCACATAATTTCTCAGTCGATCCGATGTACCGATCATTGTAAATTTTCTATAACAATTTTTCTAAAATTCCAGAAACAGTAAAAACAAATTTGTTGTGCCTTTTATTGGTGAATTATAAATTTTTCTTATCTAATCAGATCTCAAACATTTCAAAAATAGTGCTAGAATCTTTGAAAAAAACTTTGAAACTGAAAAAAATTTCATAAAAAATAGAAAATTCAATTTTTGAAGTTTTCTGTCTGTTTTTGGAATTGGAATTTTTTTTTTCACAGCAGTTCTCAACCGATCACTGAAATTTTCCTATATAAATTTTAAAAAAAAATTTATAGGAACAGAAAAAATACTGCGCTTTTTCAAATCAGTTATTGATTTTTCAAGACGAAAAGGAATCTCGAACATTGCAAAATAGTGCTAGAATTTTAAAGAAAACTGTGGAACTGAAAAAAATTTCCTAAAAAATAGAAAATTCAATTTTTGAAATTTTCTGCTTTTTTTTCAATTGGAAATGTTGATTCACCAAAGGAATATTCTACAAAGCATTTCAAAATTCCTATACCAATTTTTAAAAGTCATAGAAACAGTACAAAAAATTGTTGCTTTGTTTTTTTTCGGGTAAATATTGATTTTCTCATACAAATCGAGGCAAGAACATTTTTGAAATAGTGCTAGAAAGTTTTAAGAATGATCTGAAACAGGAGTAAAATTAAAAAAATTATGCTTATCATTTTTCTGAAAATTTTAAAACCTATTTAGCAATGTTAACGATTCGAATATCAACATTTTCTACTCCAATTCCGGAAAATACATGCTTGAAACTGGAAAATTCTTTTTTTCAGCGCTCCATCTGCACAGAACCCCTGAAAGAACTGTCCAACGCGGGAGCCTCTGGATCGATATTCTACGTGTCACAGGACGATCAGTTTATCATAAAAACTGTTCAGCACAAGGAAGCCGATTTCCTGCAGAAATTGCTTCCTGGATATTATATGGTAAGTTTTTGAATTTTTTGAATTTTTTTGAAGAAGAATCAGCAGTGACATTGAAAAATTAAAAAATTTCTATTGGTTTGAAAAAAATTGAAACAGAAATTCATTTGTTTCCGTGAAAAAAATTGGCTAGGTCCTGGACCTTTTTTCCTTTTTTAAAAATTAATTTTCAAAGTTAAATTTTTTTTTCGTTATGACACCACCCGCACATTAAAAAATCAGTAATATCCACTGTAATTATGATTTTTTTGAAACTGATTTTAATTTTTTCAGAACCTCAACCAGAATCCAAGAACCCTGCTGCCCAAGTTTTTTGGACTCTTCTGTTATCAGGTAAGATGGATTTTTGATTAAAAAAATATTTGCTGTTTTTAAAAAAATTCAAAAAAAAAATTGGGGAAAAAATCAGTAATGCAGTATGCACTGTGTTACCCATTTTCTATGTTTTATTTTTTATGTTTTAAAAAATTGAAAATTACTGCTTCTGAAAAATGTGAAATTTTCAATCTAAATCAATCCACCTGTGACTTTTAAAATTAAAAAATTGAATTGTACAATAAAAGGAAAAAAAATAATTTTTCAAAATTTTTTACTGCTTCTGAATGTATTGAAAGTTGTTATTTTTCTGATAGCAGTACTCCGTAGCTCCCACTATCAATTTTCTATATTTTTTTCTAATTTTCCGAAAATTAAAAAATCTCGAAATCATGAATTTTCAAGACAAAATTTTTACTGTTTTTGAAAAATTTTGAAAGATCTAATTTACTGAATTAGCATTGCCACAAGCCTTTTTCTCAACAACAAAAAAATCAGAAAAATTAGTAAAAATTGATAACACCCATTTTCAAGATTTTTTTCAATTTTTCCTAATTTTCCAGAGCCTCGGCAAGAACATTCGTCTCCTCGTCATGAACAACTTGCTCCCTCAAACTGTCACAATGCACGAGAAATACGATCTGAAAGGATCCACTTACAAAAGAATGGCCAACAAGGCGGAACGAGCCAAACCGCACCCGACATTGAAGGATTTGGACTTTTTGGAGTGTCATAAAGATGGAATTTTCATTGACCCGATTGCACTGGATGCACTGATGAGATCGATTAGTAGGGATTGTTTGGTGGGTCTTTTTTAGCTTGGAAAATAGTGAGACGGAATTGAAATCGAAGCTATCGAAAAATTAAAAAAATGAATTTTGAAACTGTGAAAAATCGAAAAACTTTTTATTTCAGTACATTCTCCTGATTTTTGAATTCAAATTGACTTTCTAGACACTAATTTTCTAACAAAATTTATAATTTCTAAGAAAAACCACAGTCAGTAAATTTAGAGCTATCAGAAAATTAGGAAAAATCGTTTTGAAACTGTAAAAATTTTTGATTTCTCCTCAAACCATTTTTAGAATTTTTGAACTGTCCTTTTTTTGAAAAATTTAATTGTATGAGTACTAAGACAGAACCAGTGAATGTAGAGCTATTAAAAAACAAGAAACATCTTTGAAACGGAAAAAAAGAGTAGGATTTTTGAGTTTAGCGCCGGAACAGTTTCCGAATTTTCAACTATGTAGCAATTTTTTTCAAATTCAATTTTTTTTTCAAATTTCAAAAAAAAATTGTTAAAAAATGGGAATCGAATTACGAAGATAGTGTTAGTGAATTTAGAGAAATCTTCAAAAAAAAGAATAGTTTTGAAACAGTGAAAATTAGAAAAAAAAATACGTTGCAGTTTCTGATATTTCTGAAAACATTGATGTCTGGGGAAGATTAATTTTTCCAGCTTTTCGTGTAGAATTTCGATTAGAGCACAACGGAATCGCTGCTCTTTGGATTTTCTATCAATTTTTTCAAATACTGAAACTGAAAATTTAAAATTTTCTTAAATTATCAAATTCGTCGCATCAAATCAACCCCACAATTCTACGCTTCATATTTTTTCTAATGTTAGAACCGCAATATTTTTTCATCAATTTTAAATTCAATTTTTCCAGGTAATGGAAAGCTTCAAAATCATGGACTACTCGCTGCTCGTCGGAATCCACAACGTCGAACTGGGCATCAAAGAACGTGCAGAACTCAACGGAGAGTCCCTTCCGGCTCCATCGACTTCCAACGGAGCAACTTCTTCCTCGAATGCCCGGGAAGCCAAGGAGTCGGTGTCAGGCGAGAAGGGAGAGGAGCATAAGGTTTGTGGGTTTTCAGAGACTTTGAAAAGGAGAAACTGTTTAGTGCAACTCTTATTGTTAGGCAAAAATAAAAATGAATGTTAGAAAAAATTTGAAACATTTTTTTTCTGTTTCAAATGGAATGGAAAATGTAGGGGTGAATTAATTTTCTATTTGGTCCTTTGCAAGCTTTATTTTCCCAATGTTTCAAAGTAATAGAAAATCATTGAAAAAGCACTGAACTCTGGAGGTTTCTTCAAAAAGTCCAAAATTGGAATATTTATCGATGAAAAACAATTGAAAACGATATTAGGAATGTCCCCATTGATTAGAAATTTCCAAAAATAATTATTCTGTTCCAAAATTTCCATTTAAAAAAAATTTAGCTCCAGAAAATCAATGCAACGGCGTTGGGACTATTTATGCGTTTTGATAAGGAAAGTTGAACTATCACAGATAGTTTTACACAAAAAGCAGTTGATAATAGGTGGATTACATAGTTATGAAATTGGCACAAAAATTAGATGAAAAATTTTACATTAGCTAGAATGAGAAGTTTTGAAACTGAATTTTTTGCAAATTCAGGGAGATTGTAGATTTTTCTCGGTAATTTTGAAGATTTGTCTTTCTAATTTCCTGCACGTCATCTATCCTCGGAGCTCAATTACCGTCGCTTTCTGAATCTTCCTCGCACAGAGCGGACACAATATTGATTTTTTATTTTTTTTTCACAGTTTCCAGGATATAGAAAACTGAAAAATTTGATAAAAAGCGCTGGACAAGTCATATTCCTTAGAAATTAAATCATTCAGTTATTCGGCGATGAAACTTCAGAAACAATTGAAATCAAAACTGAAAAAGAAACTAGGAATGTTTCCATTTATGAAAATTTTTGAAAAAATTATTCCAGTTTCAAAACTTAAATTTGAAAGAACTTGAATGGAGAAAATAAGGTAATTTGATAAATTGGTAAAATAGCTCACCTCACACATTGGATGCAGATTTCCACATTTACAGAAAGAACAATTTTGAATCCGGAATTTTTGTAAAAATTCAAATCAATTTTTCAAATTTTTTTTTCGAATATTCACTGTTTACCTAGAATTTTAAATTGGGTCTAGTAAACAAAATTCAATGGTCTGACAGTCTGCTTTGCAAAAGCGTTTTTGAAAATCAATAATTCCTTACCCATTTACTCATCCCTTTTTTCTTTCCAGGTTCTCCAAGAAAAATTCAGTGTTTGGGACACTGGAGACGGCGATGTTCCACATGGAGGAGTCCCGGCGAGGAACTCGAATGGCGATCGATTGGTTCTTTATTTAGGTGAGATTTTGTTTGAAAAATTGCAAAAATTGAAAATTTATGAAAAAACGGATTGAATTTTTCGGTAGAAAGTTCAGTTTTGATTTCTTACCTATTAGTAATTTCCAAAATTCCAAAATTTTAAAATTTTTTTGAAACATTAGGAGTTTTAGTTCTTTAGTTTAGTTTGTGTTAGAAAGTAGCGTATGCAATGAACACAATGGTGATTCTCAAATCTTCAAAATTTTGAAAATTTATTGAAACAGAGATATTTGCGAGTTTTACTACGAAAAATCACTGGAAAACAATTATCTTAATTTTTTCCAATTTTTCTGCTTCAAAATTTTTATTCCTCTTTTCATCAATGATTAGTTGCAATGTCTTCTTATTCACCTCACGTTTAAACTTGAAAATCAATTTCGGTTCCTAGAGTAATCATAATATTTTGGCTTCATTGTCAAAATTTGAAAATGGAGACTACTGTTGGAAACACTACGGTGCAGTACAAACTAATGTTTTTCCCAAGTTCTGAAAGTTTTGGAGCATTTTGAAACAGAAAAAATTGAATTCGGGTGTCAATATGAAAAGTCTGAAAGTTTCAAGAAACTCGATATTGTAGCTACAGTAACCCAGAGTTTTTCAAATTTTCCTAATTTTTCTGTTTAAAAATTTTGATTTCTGTTTTATTGGCATTTTGGTATTCAGTTTTCCGTTGTTAGAAAGACGTTCAATACAATTTTTTCCACCTACAGTAATCCCGATTCAGCTAGATCTAGGATTTCGAAAAATGCAAGTTACTGTAGGTACAGTAATCGGCCTCTATGTTTTTTTTTCTGATTTTACAAAAGCATGGCATTGTTATCAGCTAATTTTCCAAATTCCAAATTATCTGATCAAATTGGAACAGAAAAATTTTAAATTTTGGAAGCTTGATTTTCAAAAAAAAAAGTTAGTGTGGGTACAGTAATCCAATTTTCGAATTTTTTTCTGTTTCAAAATTTCAATTTTTCTTTACGGGCAGTTTTTTTTTTCAATTTTGTGAGGTATCGTATTCCACATAATTGTTTTTCAAATTTTCAATTCAGAACAATGTGGGTTGCTGTAGGTACAGTAAAAAAATTATAAATTTAGCATTTTTTTCAAAGGGAAAAAGGATAGCATCACCTGATTAACTCTTTTTTCACTTTTCTCAAATTACTAGCTAGTTGAAACAGAAAAAAAAAATTAAAAATAGAATTTCTTTTTTTTTTTGAAAAGCGGTGATTACTGTAGTTACAGTAATCCCCAATTTTTAAAAAAAATGTTTCTGTTTCCATAATTTTTATTTAAAAAAAATTCATGACTCCTATAGTAATCTCAGTATACTTAGTGTTTGCCGCCATTTATTTGTTTTAAAATTCCGGTTTCAAAAAGATAATTTTAAAAAATTTCCATGATACCTACAGTATTTCCACTCGTTCCTTTTCAGGCATAATTGACATTCTTCAAAACTATCGACTACTGAAGAAAATGGAGCACACATGGAAAGCGATTCTTCATGATGGCGTAAGTACTTTTTAAAATCATTTTTGAGATATTTTTTAATCATTTTTTCAATTTTTAGGACACCATCTCAGTGCACAACCCCAATTTTTACGCATCTCGATTTTTGAGTTTTATGAATGAAAAAGTGTTCAAGAAGGGAACAGGTACGCTTTTTTGCTTTTTTCCTGAATTTTTTAGGATTTTTTTTCCATTTTTCTCTCTTTTCCAAGGCACCCAATCAGTTCTATCAAATTATCAATAATCTAAAAAAATTGAATTTTTCAATTTTTTTTATCCAAAAAGTTAGAGAAAAATTGAATGCCCTTCCTCTATCCTTGGCTTGGTTTCCTTTACTATCCTATCATTTTTAGCGTTTTTAAAATTAAAAAAAAACCTTCAAAAAATATTAGAAAATGGTAGTTGAATGACCCTCCCAACATCTATCTGCAACCCCCATTTTCCTTTGAAAAAATAGAAAAAAAAAAATCAAAAAAAAAATTTGAAAAAATTTCAATGTTTTCCTCATGTTTTCTAGGCGTTTTTTTGTACTAATCTAGATTTTAAAAAATTAAAATTTGAAATTTCGAAGAGATTTATTGATTTTCTGCTGATTGTGGTGATATTTGAGTGATGAGAAGTGGAAGTGGCACTAAAAAAAAGATGGCTTAGGTTTTTGAGGTGACGTGGTATTTTTTGTGGTTACTGTAGTTGTCTAGAAGTCTTCTAAAAAAAGAAACCAAATTAAAAATCTGCAAATTTTCATTTTTGAGTAAGAAAATTGAAATTGAAATTTTTTTGAGGGATACTGTAGGTACAGTAATCTCAATTTTTATAAGCTGAAATGAGAATTGATGATTGCAATGACAAGGACCCATTATTCACTTCATAAAATTAAAATTTATCTTGAAGTTTTGTAACAGAATTTTTTTGAGGGTTACTGTAGCTACAGTAATCCAAATTTCCTGTGAATAAAAATTGCAATTTTTCAAAATTGGTTGGATTATTGTATAATAGTTGTCTAGAAATGTTCAAAAGCGGCTTCTTCATTGAAATTTGAAATTTTTCATTTTTTGAGTGAGGAAATTGAAACTGAAAAATTTAGAAAAACTGTAGGTACAGTAATCTCTTTTTTATTTATTTTTTAAGTGAAGGAAGCTAGTCGAACACACATTAACGAATCCATAAAATTCACCCCTATTTTTAAATTTTGTAACAGAAATTGTTTTGAGGGTTACTGTACCAACAGTAATCCTTTTTTCAACTTGAGTATTTGAAATTTTTGATTGATAGGGTTACTGTAGTTTGACTGTTCCATTACAGCTTCTCTTTTGACGAAGGTATCAGAAAAAACACTGACGCCCAAAAAACTACGGAAAATTTTGAAACCGAAACATGATTTTACAGTAATCCAAATTTTGTAAAGATTACTGTATTTAGTTCTTGTAGAAATGAAGTTTTGAATTTTTATTTAGATAGTGTAATTTTAAAACTTGCAAGACAGCACGATTGAGGAAATTTATAAACTCGGGAATTTTCACGAATTTTGGAACAGTGAAAAATAGAAAACTATGACTACAGTAATCCTAGAAAAATGAAATTTTGAATGTAGAATTTTAGGACTATCGGATTACTGTATCTTTGAAATTCCTCTTTTTCTAATCACTCATTCATAACGAATTATTCAAGAAATTAGAAAATCCATTTTTTCCAAAATTTTGCAGAATTTCTGAAACAGAAAGTTTTTTACTGTACCTACAGTAATCCTCTAAATTTCCAGAATAGGACTTTTTTATTTTCGAAAATCGCCACCTCAAAACAGAAAAATTCTAGAATCATGAAATTTGTGTAAACTTTGAAATAGTAACTTTTTTTCAAGGTTACTGTAGGTACAGTAATCTTAGAAAAATCACTGTGATTTTTAGAAAATTGATTTTTATACAACACCAGTCTATCACCACTTCATCAGAAAATCATTGAAATCCTAAAAAAAATCTGAAAATTTAGAAACAGAAAATTTGGATTACTGTACCTACAGTAATCCCCAAATTGTCTAAAATTCCTTTCCAACTTCTACCCAGCACTAACACCCACTCACACTGATTGTTTTTCGATTTCTAAAATTAAAAAAAAGGATCCTTCTGATCTGACTACACTGACACAATTTGATTACTCACAACTTCTACCTTCCTTCCTATTTTACATCCGATTGTTATCATCTTATCACTTACCCCCATGTTTCTCCTGATTTCTCCTTCCCCTTCTCCCCAATTAACGATTACAGCCGACGAAAAGAGAAGTGCGAAATTTCGCACTCTGGTCCACAGTTATCTCGGTGAATTTTTTTATTTACATTTTTCTCATCAAATTTTTAAAAATTGCTATCAGTTTTTTATCACCAAAAAATGAAAAAAAAATAGAGAGGATAGACTAAAAAATAGGAACCCGGGTTTCACAATGAAAATTGGGTACTGTAGATTTTTTTTGAAATTTGAGCGAACTTAGAACTCGCAAAATTGCATCCTACAGAATCTCATGATTTTTGAATTTTTTCTGAAAAAGAAATGAAATTTTTGGCGTTTTTTGAGTATTGCGACCAAAATTTGGTACTGCAGTTTGACTTTTCATTTTTTTAAAGCAAGTTTAGAGTATTGGGAAAAATGACATCGTATCCTACAGTATCCCACAATTTTTGAATTTTTTTGAATGAGCAAAATATTTTCCCACAGTAACTCAAACTTCAACATTTTTTTTCGGAAAAAAAGTTTTTTTTTTCAAAATTTTGAGATTGGTTTTGCAGTGATAAATGGTACGGAAGCTCAAATTTTGAAGAAATAAAAAAATTTAGCATGTCAAAAAAAAGATACCGTAACCCTACAGTACCCCGTAATTTCAAAAACACAACACAAAGTTTTCGAAAAAAAACCTAGTATTTTTTGAAAATTCTGAAAAATAGACCAACCGTAGTCCTATAGTAACCTAAAAAAGCATTTGAAAAATTTTTTTTTTAAATGTTAGAAAAACTGAAATTCGAAATTGCCGTTTTTCTATGTAGCTTCAGTACTCCAAAAAATTTCGCTGCAAGATCCTAGATTTTTTCAAATTATTTTTTTACATTTCCCTACCGTAATGACAATTTCGGTAGTAAGAGCAAGTCAAATTGAAGAAATTTTGAAACCCAAAAAATTTCATTTGAACAAAAAAAGAAAAAAACCCTGTTCATCGTCCCTTGTACCGTGAAACTCATATCGTCTGTTCCGTCCATGTCTCGTCCAAATAACTACAGTAACCCAGTACCTACAGTAACCCCTCTTTTCCCTCCACTTTCCCCCTGCTCCTTTCTCTATTTTTTCTATTGTTTGGTGGTTGGTGATTTGTTTTTTTCTTTTTTTTTAAATTCAGTTTTTCGTTGAAAATTTGCAAATTTTAATTTCCGGGCCCTACCTCTCACTATGCTCTGAATGCTCTGAATGATGCTTGCTTTTTATTTTTCATTTTTTATCAGTTTATTTTTTAGCACAATATCACCTCACTGATTATGCAGATTTTTCTAGGTTTTTTTGATTTTTATTTAGCGAAAAACTATCATTTTGTTGCCAATTTTCCATTTTTTAGTTGGAGCATGTAAAAAATATAAGAAAAAAAAATGAAAATTTGGAAGAAATTATTAGGGTTTTTTAGGGGAGACTGATCAATTTGGGGTTTTCAAACATTTTCCGAAAATTAAAAAAAAATCAGTTTCTAAAAAAAATTTCAAAAGACAAGGGATGATTTTCTGATTAATACACATTGTCAATACCTGTTTGACATTTTTTTTGTTTCTAAAAAATTTAAAATTGGCTAATTATCTGTTATCATATAATTTTTGCTCCAGTGTTTTTCCAAAATTTCGATTTAAAAAAAATCCAAAAAAAAGAGCAATTGGAAATTTTTTTCAAAAATTACAGTTTCTAAAAAATTTTATCGTGGAAGATCTTCATCCTGATTATTGTGAGTAATTGAAAAAAAAAGTTTTCCGTTTCTAAAAATTTCAAAATTTTGAATCAAATGTCAGATAATAGTCCAATCGAAATATCCAAAAAATTTCAAAAAAAAATTCTATTCGAAGATTTTTCCATTTTTGTCGCTTTGCAGTAAATTTGCAGTGATAAGGAGTCTTTCAAATTTTTCTGAAATTTTCAATTTTTGTTCAGCATTTTTTTAATTACAGATTATCTGTAGTCTATGGGTTATTGTATTTTTACAAGAAAAACGCTGAATTTCTACATTTTTTAAAATATTGCTGCAATTGTATGAAATTAATGTGATACTTTAGGATTTCTAATTTTTGAAAATTTAGAAACTGGAATTTATTTTTTAAAATTTAGGATGCTGTATTTTACAATTAGAAAGAGAATGTCTATTATTGAAAGTGCAGTAATCAAATTTATCATCCTTCAATTTCAAGGAAAAATTTTGAAATGGAAAATGAATTTTTTAAAGTCTGTTTCATCTCAATTTCAAAATTTGACAATGAAAACTTTAAATTGATCAGTTAAAAATTAAATCTCATGATCAGTGAAAACCAGAATATTACAACACAATCAATATATATTTTTCTGCCTATTTTTCCATTCCCCTTTCCATTTTTTCTAACTCTCCTCTCTTTTTCAGCCCTCAAACAATCGCCTTCCCGCCGACGGATGCTCAAGGGAAATTCGAACGACGAGGATCCGGCATACATCAGTGGAGGACACAGACAACACAAAGAATCCGAAAGAGACGGATTGAACATGACAGCAGAACCAGGAGCGAGTACGTCGACGCCGAGAGAGGTGTTTGGAGTGCAGACGGCAAGGGAATCCACCAGGTTGTATAATCGAGAAGCGCAGCCCGGGACTAGTGAGGAGAGGAGTGAGAGAGGTGAGGGTTTTTTATTTAAAGTGAAAAAAAGTAGAACCAATTAGTGAAATTAATGTAGGATTTTCTAATTTTAAAATTTTGAAACGGCTTTTTTTTAAATTTTTCAGAAAAAACAATTTATTTGGAGGGAAAAAAGTGAGATTTTTGGTTTGAAAAAATTGAAAATCCTGCTTGGATTAGTGGAATTGATCCATGTTTTTTTAATTTGGAAAACTTTGAAACAGATTTTTTTTTAAATTTTCGAAAAAAACATTTGGAGTGAAAAAATTGAGATTTTTGGTTTTAAAAATTTGGAGACCCTCTTTGGATTAATGAAATTGATCTGGAATTTTCTAATTTCAAAATTTTGAAACAGATTTTTTTTTTAATTTATCGGAAAAAACAATTATTTGAATCGAAAATTGAGATTTTTGGTTTAAAAAATTCAAGACATTGTATGGATTAGTGGAATTGATCCAGAATTTTCTAATTAGGAAGCTTTGAAACAGTTTGATTTTTTTATTAGTCGAAAAATGTTGTTATTTGGAGTGAAAAAAGTGAAATTTTTGGTTTTAAAAATTTAAAGACCCTCTTCGGATTAGTGGAATTGATTTAGGATTTTTTAATTTTGAAGTTTTGAAGCAGATTAAAAAAAAAAGATACGAAATCAAATTTGTAATGATGAAACTAATTCGGAATTTTTAATTTTGAAAAATTGAAAAAATTGAAAAACAATTTGAAATTAGAGAATTGTCAGTTTTCAAATTTGTAGTAAAAATCAGCGTGTCAGTGAAATTGACTAGAAACTATCAAAAATTGAATATTTTGGAACAGTTTTCTTTCCAAAAAAAGCTCGGAAATTACTGCAAAATCTCTGTTTGTTTTTTGAATCAAAAATTGCTCTTAGTAAAAAAATAGTGTAAAAGCGATTTTTTTTGGATATTGATATAATAGTTTGGAACAGTTTTTTATTTTTTTTCAGAAGAAAATTAGAAATTACAGTAAACTTACCAATTTCAATTTTGGAAAAAAAGAAATGTTAAAATTTTCCAAACATGTTCGAAGAACTGAATTTTCCAAAAACTGGCTGATTTCTAGATACATATTGAAACTGGAAAATTTAAAAAAAAATGAATGTCACTGTTTCGATCAAAATTTGAGCCTTTCATTGTTCTTCTGCAATATTCTTCGTTCAGTTGTTCGAAATCCTAATGTTTCTTTTTTCCAGCCAATTCCGCCCGTGATCCACCATCCTCAATGTCCAGAGTACCACTTCGGAGGTCGTATCGAGATGCCGGACAGGCGATGAGTGTAGAGAAGAAGGAGAAAAAGGTGAGTCATTGCCAAGTGTTATTGATTGCTAGAAAATAATTGAAAAATTAGAATTGCTTTGAAACAGAAAAAATATAGTATAACAAGCCTGTCTGCCCGGCTTCGCCGGCATCCAGTCTTGGTGTGAGCCTGCCTAGGTGGTTTTTGACTGGTGCCGGCTACGCCGTCACAGGTAGGCCGCCTACGGCGTCCGTTCCTCTTTTTAGACGTGAAAATTTAGTTGGCCGCCAAGCCGGGGTCACGTAGATCAAAAACGTGAACGCACGGACGGACACACAGAGGCACAGACAGACAAATAAACAGACCCCACGTGAATTTTATTTAATAAGAATGATAATTAGCTAATTTTCTGTATTCTTGTGTGTCGCCAAGTGATTTTTGAGACTATCACGGAAATTTTGCCTTTATTGAAACAAACAATTTCGGATTACTGTATTTCTCAAAAAAAATTTTTTTTGGTGTTTCAAAAGTTAGAGAAGGTGATTTTTGACACCACAAAATTCAATAGGTAAGTGTTGAAGTACTAGAATGTTAAAAACCGTAATTAGAGAAGCACAATTCTGATTGTAGGCACAGAAAAATCGAATTTTGATGATTTTTAAAATTATTAAAACTGAAAAAAAAAACCACAAACTCCTTCTTATGCAATCAAAAAAAAATTAAAGATTGCTGTAGTTGTAATGTATTCATTTTTTTTGTGTTTCAAAATTAGTGAAAGTGAAATTTGAGATAACAGAATTTAATACCTTGTTTCGTTTTTTATGATTCTTGATTTTGATTGGGTACAGTAACTGCTAAATTAACATAGAAAAATCACTATTAGATCGAAAAAAAGGATATCAACTATAGCTAGGAAAAAATAAAAATTAATTTTCTAAATTTTCTGTAACAGAAAAAAATTTCTAAAAAAACCGCAAGAGCCATTTTCGCTAATGAAAATTTTGACAAACTGTAGGATGAATAATTTCGTAAAAATCAAGGATTACTGTAACAGAAAAAAATTAGAAAAAAATCCTCAATTTTGCAGGTAGAACGCCTATTCGCGCAACCGAAGCCCACCGACGAAAAAGTGCCGGAAGAGCAGGAAACGGAGGAAATTGTGAGTGGTGAAGCAGCGTGAGCCCCCCTTCTGCTCTTCGTTTTCGAAACTTGCTCGGGAGCTCTTCTCTTCATTCTTCTTCTGTTCTTCCCTTCACACCAACAAAATCCTTGCTTAGGTATCTAAAAATGTAAAATTAAAAAATGTGTTGTAAAATAGTGATAACCAGGTGTACAGTGTCTAGTGATTTTTGTTTTCGTACAAATGTGATTTTTAGAATTTGAAAAATTTTAAAAAAATTAGCGCAATTTCTGTATTGTTTTCAAGAAAGTGGGATACTGTAGATTTAAAAAAAAATAAATTAGCGCATATTTTCAAAAGAATAGACAAAATTCATCTTTTAAAAATTTCAAGTGTTTTAGAAACTGAATTTTTAAAAATTTTTTTCACCATCAAAGAAAAATTGGTTTTAGAAACTTACTGAAAAAAATAGCCCTGTCCAAAATTTTTAATTTTTTAGGAACATAATTTTTTTTTTCTCAAATTTTCTTTTAGCGCATTTTTGACTAGATCCAGGCCACGCCCCTTTGGATTACTGTAGTTTATGAAAATTCGCGCTAATGAAAATTTCCTTAGTGGACAATGAGCCAAACGAGCCAATCAAATTTTTGAGAAAGTGAAAAAAAATTCTAAAAATTTGAAACAGAACTTTTTATTTTTTTGCCCACTCTTTTCTTACAGTAATTTGGCCACGCCCCTTTTTGGTTGTTGTAGTTATTACAGTATGCAAAATTGCTCTATTGAGAAATCGATGAAAGCGGTTGGAAAAGATTCGCCGACTGAATTTTTCGAGTAAATCAAAAAATTAAAAAAAATTGTAACAGAAATTTTCAAAACAATTTTCATTGCATCACACTTTCTTATTAGGTCTTGGATTACTTTAGTTTATGAATAGAACATTTTTGGACAATGAGACTATCAAATTCCTAAAAAATTGAAAAAATTTTCTGAAAATTTGAAACATAATTTTTTTTCTCAAAAAAATTCCACTCGAGCGCAGTTTTTTCTGACTTTTATTAAGCCACGCCCCTTGCGTTACTGTAGTTTTAGATTTCATCATGAAAAAAGCATAACAATAATTTTTTACAACGTTCAGTAATTTTTTGAAAAAATTTAAAAACAGTAGAAAAAATTTTCCAGCATGTTTTTATCCTGTCCCTCTAACATTTTTTGTTTTTTTTTTCTAACCCTTTTTTGAAAAAAAAATTCCTGTCCATTGTGTACGTCTCTGCATGTTTCTAACCCTTTTTGTTTTTCTAATTTTAGTTTTTCTTTTATTTCTAAAAATTAATTTTTTCAAATTTTCAGACCCGATTATAGCGAGCTGGAAGCCTAGGTTCCGGAGCCTACAGTAATCTACAGTAATCCTGCCAAAAAATTGAAGAAAAACTGATAATTCTAGTTGTGAAAAATGAGAACACACCGTATTCCATTTTCGTCTCGAAATTTGTGATTTTCGAATTTTTTTGAAATTTTTTAGATTTTTTTTTCTTGTCACTAATAATTTTATTTCGCCCCGCCCACCTACTTATTAGAGATTTTACCCTGATTTTTTTACATTTTTTGCTGAATAATTCTAAATTAAAACCAAATTTTTCGAAAAATCTTTGCAAACCGCCCGGCTTTCCTTTCCATTTTTTGATTTTTTTGAATATAAAAAATTCTGAATTTCTCCATTTTTTTTCTGAATTTTTATTTTATTTTCGCGATTTTTCAGTCGGTTTTTTGGTACTTTGAACTTGAAAAAATTTATTTTACAGGATTTTTTTTAATTATTTTTTTTTGTTTTTTAGATGACAGAAACGCCAAAATCAACAGAAGCCAGTCCACAATTCCTGTCCCTTTGGCAGAATTCGGATCATTATTCGAAAATTGAAGCACAAGCGGTTACGAGGGGACTCGTTCAAGCGGCTAGGTAAATTTTTGGAAAGTTGAAAATTATGGAAAATTGAAAAAAATTATAAAATTTTTTTAAATAAAAAAAATCAGTTTCAAAAAATTTTGAAAAAAAAATTGGGAGTTTTTTGGACAGTAGTTTTTTCAACTAACGTGGTTTTGATTTTTTTAAACAGCCAAAATTTCCTAAATTACAGCAATCTTGCCTAGCTGGGTCGAAATTATCTATTTTCAAAAAAAATCAAAAAAAATTGAAAAAAAAATTCAGTTTCAAAAAATTTTTGAAAAAATTTGAAGATTTTTAAATGTGATCTGTCTATGTTATCAGAAAAAATTTCTCATACCAAAATGAAAAGAAAACTACAGTAATCCTTCTACAAAACGAGACATAACTATTGCATTTCTAAAAATTTCCGTTTCATAGAATTTTTGAAATAGTTGCAAAATTTTTAAAACAATATTATTCTCTTGTATAAATTTGTTCTAAAAAGAATCCTCGAAACCAATTAGAAGTACAGTAATCCTACCAAATACGCCTTTTTTTGTTGCGAGACACAAACCAAATTTTGAAAAAATGAACAATTCACAATTTCAAAAAAATTGAAAACAGTTTGAAAGGTTTTTGGGATAATGCACTTCTGTATGTATTCATTTTTCAATAAAAATTCTCAAAATACATTAGAACTACAGTAATCCTACTAGCGACGTCTATTTTGTTGCAAGACCCCACTAAAATTTCTAAAAATTTCAGTTTCAAAATTTTTTTGAAAAAACAGAGAACAACTTGTTTTGCTCCCAATTCTTTATTCTATTTTTGCTGATCTCTGAAATTTTGGTGAAACTCACAAAGAAATAAAAATAAAACTACAGTAATCTCACGGCCAAACGAGACAAAACGATTGAATTTTTGAATATTTTCGTTTCATAGAATTTTTGAAACCGTTGGAAAATTTTTGAACAAGCCACAGACAATGTACTGGAATTTCTTTAGAAAATTTGTTTCGCATGAAAAATAGAGCTACAGTAATCCTTATCCAAACATAACTTTCCTTTTTACGAACCCAGAAAAAATTAGAAAAAAATTAAAAGTTTCAAATTTTTCTTAGAAAAATAAGAGGTATACTTTTCTTGCTACTGCTTCTTCAATTTCATCTTCCTAATTTCTAAATTTGAAAAAAAACGTCCAGATAAAAAACTACAGTAACCTAGAATTCCAAACCAACAATTTTCCAAAAATTTCCGTTTCAAACAATTTTGGAAAAAAGTGGGAAGGTCCTGGGGCGCTTGGTCGGAAATTCATATTCTGAAAATTATAAATAACCCCAGAACTAGCGAAAAAAGTGAAAAAAGCCAAATTAACTTTTGTGAAATTTGAAAAAATTTCCTGCTTCAAATTTTTTCAAAATTTCAGTTTTCAGCTTTCAAAATTAATTAGTCTTGCTCAAAGTTTCCAAACCCCTAATTTTCCAGAGACTCTCCCACCTCTGACCCGTCCCGATCCGCTCTCTGGCAGAACCTCTCTTCGATGTCTTCCGCCGACCAAGCCCATCTCATGTCCCGACTCTCCTCTTCCTGGCCATTTCGGGACGAACGGAGAGCATTGACATGGCCAGTTCATGCGGGATTGCTCGCTAATTGTGTCACTTCTGCGCTTATTGGTGAGATTTTTAAAAAATTAAAAAAAAAATTGCAAAAAAAAAATTTTTTTCACAAATTTTTTGCTAATTTAAAAATTTGAAAAAAATCCTGTTTTATAAATTTTTAATTTTTGAAAAGTTTTTTCTATCTACAGTGATCCGAGGAAATGCTAGGCTTATTAGGATTTTTCAAAAAAAATGTTTAGAAAAATTTCTGCATTTTTTCAAAAAATTCCTGTTTCATGGAATTTTGATTATCTAGAACTTTTTCTGTCTACAGTAATCCATAAACGATTCTCCCATCTTTCAGCCACCCGCATCAACTCGGAAATGTTCCTTTTCGACGCCAAAACCAAATTCCTCGA
Source organism: Caenorhabditis panamensis (assembly GCA_900883565.2). NCBI lineage: Eukaryota > Metazoa > Nematoda > Chromadorea > Rhabditida > Rhabditidae > Caenorhabditis > Caenorhabditis panamensis. The sequence goes on along the minus strand of LR538082.1, from coordinate 981,919 downwards.
ATCTATCCGAAAATGCCCCAAAGCCCCGTTTGTCTTTGGTGTCTACTCGTCAGGAGTCACGTATTTTATGCTTCATCAGGTGAGGATTTTTTTTGATTTTTTTGGGATTCAAAACACCGGAGGTCGTAATGAAATTTGAAAAAAATGGGAGAAGATGTGGGAAGTTTGAAACCGAAAATTTGAAAATTGAAAGAAGTTTGCTTTTTTTTTAATTTTGCGATGAAAAACAGATTGAACGTGGAGTAAATATTCGATAAAATTGAAAAAGTTCTAAAAATTTTGAAACCATATTTTTATTTAAAAAAAAGCAGAAAGAATTTTAAAAAATTCAATTTATAATAATTGTGATCGATCGGCCATGCAGAAAAATGATCAATTTTTCTGATTTTTAAATTTTTGAAATTTTGAAACTGGATTTTTTTCTAGAGTTTCGGTAGATCTTTCTTTTGGATCCAAAAACACAATTTTTAGAGGCTTTTTATTTTTTATAATACATAGAAAAAACGAAAGCGGGAGAAGTAAAATTTTCAAGAATTCAGATAATTTCTAGGAAATTTTAAAACCGATTTTTTTTTGTAGTCCATGAATTTTTGAAAGCGAGGTAATTAGGAATCCGATACTATCTTCGATTTTTGGAAAATTTTTGAAACAGAAAAATCAGGATTACTGTAGTTTTTTTTTTTGCAATTTCAACATTTTTCTAGGATTACTGTGGTGAAACAAATTTGACACTAAAATATCTATGAAATCCTAGTTTTTGAATAGAAATTGAAACGGAAATTCTAAATTTTTGTAGGTTTTCTACAGTATACCATTTTTTAAAACACAGATTTTCTTTTTAAATCTACAAAAAACAGTTCGTACAATGGACATCCATGCAGATAGCAAATCTACAAAACTCAAAAAACAATTTTAAAAATTTTTGAAACAGTAAATTTTTTCTCTAGTTTTCCCTAAATTCATTGTTTTCCAGATGCTAATCACACCCAAAGTCTACAACGAACTGACACCCTGTCCCTCTTGCCTCGTCATCAACAGCATTGCCATTGGCCTGACAACCGGAGTCGGTCTTCCACTCCTCGCCACTCCATATCTCTCCCATTATGTTCTTCTGAATCGAGAAGTGGGCGGAGCTTCAGGGAAAACAGGCATGCCGATTGTCAGCAATTTGTTGGAGTTTTTGATGTTGGGATGGGAAGGTGAGTATTGAAAAATCGACGGATTGATTGGAAAAAAAAGAGAAATTTTGAAAAATGAGATATGAAACAGAAAAAAAACCTGATAAGAACTTGCGTTTCCCTGTTTCAATACAAAACTGAAAATTTAAAAAATTTTGGATTACTTATTGTTTTGGCTTGCTCAAATTGTAGAAATTTGCTAGATACTGTATAATTTTAAAATTTAATTTTTGTTTTCTAATGACCTACAGTACTCAATTTTTCAATGTTTCACTAAATTTTTGAAATGTATTGAACCCTCCGAGATCATTATTGGTGAGAGTAGAAAACCAAGAAAAACTTTTTTTTAGAAATAGTGTTTTTACGATTCAAAAAAAATTATTTTACTGTTTCAAAAAAATCAAATTTCGTTATGATATTTTTCAAAAAATGTTGCATCTTAGTTGGGTTTTTTCATTCAAAATTAAAAAAAAAAACTGAAAAAAATCTGGAAATTCATTGAATTCTATACATTTCAAATCAATTCCAATTTTTTTTTCACTGTTTCAAAAAATTTCTAAAAGTTTGAAAAATGCAGGATTACTGATAACGCGGATATCCCACATCAAATTTATTTTAATACCCTAAATTTTTATGCAGAATTTTCGGATTACTGTAGAAAAATAGACAGACTTCTACAGTACCCTATGGGATAAAATTGTGAGAAAAAAAAATTATTTCACTGTTTCAAAAAAAGTCGGAGTTTCGTTATGATACAAACACATTTATTGCGTGGTATATATTTTTGGTCCAAAAATTTTGAATTTTACAGTTTCAAAAAATCCTAAATTTCAGTGAATTTTAAGAATTTTAATTTCAGTACAATGTGGTAAGATTCAACGTTTTTAGAAAAAAAAAATCAAAATACGTTAAAATATCCAAAAAAATTTCGAAGTTTTACTGTTTCAAAACAACTAGAATTCAGAAAAAGTTTCAAATTTTTCAGTCTCACTGACATTTGATTTTTCCAATTTTTCAGGCTCCAAACCGGCCAGATCCATCGTCCCCGCCTGCGTTGCCATCCAAATGGTCGTCTCCTTCGGTGCAATGTATGCAGTTCTTTGGGGCCGTGAACGCATGTTTTCCACGTTGGAATTGGACACGGAATTGGCACGACGACTCGTAGCAGAAGCACAAACATCGTCTTCGTTGAAACAGAAAATTCTGGATTTTTTGAAGAAAATTCCGATGGTCAATGGAATTGTTCCAGAGGCTCCGGAGAATGAGAGAGTTGTTTAGTTTTAGTGTAGTTTTTGTTATAATTGACGAGTAATTTAGTTTGTTGGAAATGGGTCTTGAAGCGAAATCAAAATTATTTTTTTTGAAAAATTGAAAAAAAAAAAATTTTTTTCAAAATTTGGAAAAAAATTTTTCGAAATTTTTTTTCTTCCGTTTAAGTTGATGTATTTTTAATTTTTGCATCTTACCGTTATTTTGTTAGCACTGAATCAGTGCTACAGTAACCCGAAAAGTTTAAAATCAAATTTAAAATTTTTTTGAAAAAAAATTTTCTGAATTTTTTTTGAAATTTTTGAAATTTTTTTTCTTTTCAATTTCAATGTTTTTTGAATTTCTGCATTTTAAAATAACAGTGTTTGCACCGAAATTAAGCTACAGTAACCCGAAAATCAAATTTGAAAATTTTTGAAAAAAATTTCAAAACAAAAATTTCAACTTTTTTTTTCAATTTTCGAAGAAATTGTGTTCCTTCAAGTTAGATGTTTTTTTTTTTTTAATTCCTGTGTTTCACAATAATAGTTCTAACACTAAAATGATGGTACAGTATCCCGGAACCAAAAAAAAAGTTGTTTTTTTCGAAAAAATTCAAAAAAAAAATTTTTCAATTTTATTTTTTTCAAATTTCTCAATTTCGCTTCAAGACCCATTTTCTAGATTTTTTTTTTGTTTTTTTTGTTTTTCTTGCTCCAAGATTCTGCAAATCCTCAAAAAACCATAAATATCATACAATTTTTATTTCCATTTTTCGGCATTTTTTTTTTGAAAAAAATAATTTTTTGTGCAAATCTGCAAATCAAATTTCAGTGAAAAATACAATATAGACAAGGGTTCCCGTTGCGTCAAAACGAATATAAAACTAGCGAAATTATGGAAAAAATCACGGGAACACATATTTTTTTTGGGTACCAGAGACAGAGAAATGGGCGGAGTTTCGAGAGAGAGAGAGAGTCGGACCGAGAGAGAAAAAAAGAGTGTTACCGTACCTGCCGGCACACGAAAAACGTTTAGAAATGCACCTGTAAACTAGCCGGAGAAGTATTATTTACAAAAAAAATTTTTTTTTTGAAAATTTTGAAAAAAATTTTTTTCGAAAAAAAATTTTTTTTTTGAAGAAAGGATTTTTCCCAAAAATCAATAAAAACACTGATGGTTGCGGTGCCTATTAACAGAATTATGTATAGTACGATGGAATTTGAGGAGGAAAACGGGTTTTTTAGATGACAGGAATCCAAGCAGTCGCATCTGGTGGCAGATAGAAAAGTGTCGTTCGGGGAGGTTGAGTGCTGGTTTGGACAAAGTTTGGAGGGGTGTAGCATTGGAAGGAGAGCTGTAAAATGGATTTTGTTATTTTTAAGGGATAATGGGGAAAATTTGGGATTTTTTGAGGTATTTTGAGGGGGGTTGGGATTTTTTGAAATTTTTTAGAAATTTTTGTTGCCATGTCTTGGTTTGATACTTATTGCTAAAAGTTTGCAGGTAAAATTTAAAACGGATTAGGTGAAACAAAGATTTTTTAGAAATTAAAAAAAAAAGACAAGTTTAGGATTTCGTTTTTTTTTCTAATTTTTTGGAGAAATTTTTTTTTGTTGATAAATGAAGCTAACCAAAACGACCTTTTCATTGTTTCAAAATTGTGCGTAAAATTTTATGCGTTTTAGGTGAAACAGAAAATTTTTTTTTAGGATTTTCTGGGCATTTTTTTGAATTTTTGGAAATTTTCTCGAAAAGTGTGACGTTTTTCAAATTTTGGCGCTATTTTTTGGGAAATAAAAACTGTGAAAAAAGATTCTTAAACATTCAAAATCTACAGGCAAAACTTGAAGAACTTCAGGTGAAACTGTAATTTTTAAAAAATTGTGTTTCAAAATTTTGAATTTTTTTTTCAAATTTTTGGGGTGAAATTCGATGTTTTTCGAATTTTCCTGTAGTTCTGGAAAAAAACAAAACGGCGACTGAACTAGTTGTCAATATTTTGAACTTTAAAATGAAAATTTGAAACATTTTAGGTGAAACTGTAATTTTTGGAAAATTGCTTTTCAAATTTTGGATTTTTTTAAATTTTTTTTCACAAGTTTTCCGGGTAAGTTATGATGTTTTTTTCAAATTCTCTACAATTTTTGAGAGAATCAAGTTCATTCATGAAAAAAAGATCGAACGCTTTGAATTTGCCCGTCAAATCTAATGCAAAATTTTTGAAACTGTAATTTAAAAAAAATTGCGCGTGAAATTTAGTGAATTCAGAGTGAAAAATTCAAATTTCTTAGTTTCAAATAGGATGCTCTTTCAGTTTTTTCGATGGTTTTTAGAAAATTTAGAGCCTTCGAAAACCTGCAATTGTCTAAAATTGGCGGGTAAAATCTAATGCATAATTTTTGAAACCATAATTTTAAAAATTTTTTAAAACAATTTTCCGTCAATTTCAATGCATCAACATACCTGGAAAGCAACTCTATCGATCATATTCAATGTCATGTGTCTTTCATGAGCCATCAAACACACGGTACTCTCGTTGATCACTTTGTACAGCAACATCAAGAAGTCGTATTTTGCCTGTCCAGTCACGAGAAGAGAACTTGTCGTTGCCTGCGATGTAGATGCTTCAGAGTCCGTATCAGAACCAGAAGAGCTCCATTGATCGTAGGTTTGTCCGTTGAACGAATTTCCGAAATGGGAATCGATGTAGTTTCGAAGCTTGTTTTCTTGGGAGAGCAGGTCCGGGAAATCGATGAAGAAACGGGAGCACATGTATCTGAAAAATATGGTTTATATAGCATTGGATAGAGGAGAAAAAGGGCTATAAGTTTGTAGTTGACAACTTTTTGATAGGTAAATTGGTTTTTGAGAAAAAATTGAAAATTAAAAATTTCAAAAAAAAATCCAAAAAAAATTTTTTTTTTGGAACATTTTGAAAATTTTTTTCTTGAAAACTAGAAAATAGCTTTTGATTTTCTACATTCTGGTTTTTTTTCAATTTGAAGATTATGAATGGATTTTTTTTAGAGCACAGGAACCTTTGAAAAAAGAAAAAAACCCATTTTTTTAATTTAAAAAAAAAAATTTTTTTTGGAAATTTGAAATTTTTTTTTTCTCAAAAACTACAAAAGTGCTTTTGATTTTCTACATTTTGATATCACGTGTTCTCCGTAAGACTCGAGCAATGAGTGCCCTAGAGGCTGATTTGTTGTTGGCGGTGTA
>LR538082.1:931634-974707 GCA_900883565.2 Caenorhabditis panamensis | reverse complement strand
TATATTTTGAACCCCTAAGGCACGTACCACTAGAGTCATGCTCCAACCTTACAGAGAACATGTTATATGTTTTTCTCTAAATTTTTGATAAGAAATAAATTTTTTAAAGCACAGGAACCTTTTGAAAAAATCTCATTTTTTTAAATTTTGAAAAAAAAAATTTTTTTGTTGAAAATTTTGAAATTTTTTTTCTCAAAAACTAGAAAAGCTATCAAAAAGAGGTCAACTGTAAAGTTGTAGAGCGTAAAATTTGCTATTAAATGATGTATTCATCTTAATTTTTGATTGATATTTGGATTTTTTAGAAACTAAAAACTTTTTGAAAAAATCTCAATTTTTTTGAATTAAAAAAAAAAATTTTTCAGTTTTAAAATTTTTTTTTCAAAAATTTTTACGTAGCTTTTTTTTAATGTGTTCTCAATTTTTATTTCCAATTAAAATAAACCCCTTACCTCTCCAATTTCCTGCAATTCCAAGCAGTCTTGTATCCTCTGATAATCAAATGACAGTACTTCAAAAGACCTCCTCCTCGGATTTCTTCTGGCTTTATAGTGTCGATTAGACGCTCGTGGAGGTGGTTCATGGCCTGAAATTATTGATATGAAAGTTGCTATTAAAATGGGGATCTTTTAAAGAAAAAAAAATTTTTTGGAAATTTTTTTTTCAAAAAATTTTCAAAAATTAAAAAAAAATTTAGTACCTGATGAACATCACCATACATGCTCTCAATAGTGATTTTCTTCTGTTCACATCCCTCAAAATCATCCAAAAGCGGATCCAGGTGGATTTGGAATGAGTCAACGGAAAACTCGAACTGACGACGCATCTTGTTGACGAACTTCAATTCGATACATCTGCCGTATTCGTTGTTCAATGAGAACAACGACCATGTGTCGTTGTCGGAGGAGACCTGGAATTAGAGAATTGAAAGTTCAGATTATTAGAAAAAATGTTTCAAAATTTTTAGAAATTTTTTTTGAAAGTGTAAGAAAATTTAATTTCACATTTTTTTCGAATTGGTGGAATTTTGGGTTACTGTAGATAAAAAGTATGGTTGTTTTTATGTTTTTTTTTGAGTTTTTTAAACTCTATTATCCAGTTCCAATTGTGAAATTTTCATGTTTCAAAGTTTTTAGAAATTTTTGAAAATGTAAAAAAATTCAATTTCATCTTTTTTTTCATTGGTGTAACTTTGGATTACTGTAGATAAAGAGTACGGTTGTATCAATATTTTTTCAGATTTTTTTAAACGAGTACAGCAACAATTATGGAAATTTTATGTTTCAAAATTTTTGAAAATTTTGAAAATGTAAAAAAAATTGATTTCACATTTTTTTCGAATTGGTGGAACTTTGGATTACTGTAGAAAAATTTCCGGTTGTTTTTATGTTTTACTTTGAATTTTTCAAACGATACTATCCAAAGCAAATTGTGAAAAATTGCTGTTTCAAAATTTTTAAAAATTTTAAAAGTGAAAAAAAAATTTAATTTCATCTTTTTTTTTCGAAATGATGGAACTTTGGATTACTGTAGACAAATGATACGGTTGTTTTTCTGTTTTTTTTTTTTGAATTTTTCTGAGCGGCAACAGCAATAATTGTGAAAAATTTATGTTTCAAATTTTTTGAAAATTTTGAAAGTGTAAAAAAAATTAGTTTCTTGTTGAATTTTTCGGTTTTTTGAAAATTTTCGGATTACGGTAGATTTTTGATTTTTTTCGGAATGCAAACGAAAAACCCAGTAGAAAAGTTGCAGTTTCAGAAATTTTGAAAATTTTTTGAAGTTGTAGAAAAAATTATTCGTTCATTGGAGTTCATGACTAGGGGTACTGTAGGGATTACTGTAGATGTAAAAATATTTATAATCAGAAATATTCTTTGAGGAATTGTGAAAAATTTCTGTTCCACAATTTTGGGAAAATTGTGAAAATGGAAAAAAAGTTAGTACCACGAGTTTGTTTTTCGTGAAACTTATTGTTAGGGTTACTGTAGAGGAAGGGTACTGTAGTTTTTGGGAAAATTCCAATAAAACCCCTTCACATTCTAAAAGACTATTGCAAAAAATCCAGTTTCAAAAGTTTCTAAAAATTTTGAAAATGAAAAAAAAATTTAGTGAGAGCGATTTTTTAATTTTCATCTAGGACTACTGTAGTGGAATACTGTAGATAAAATTTTGTTAAAAAACAAAAAAGTATTTTGACAATAATCAACAAGTACTGTTTCAAAATTCTAGAAAATTTTGAAAATGCAAAAAAAGATTAGTGGTTCCATTGTGTCAAGGCCATTTTTTTTGAATTACTGTAGCTAAGTTAATGTTTTAGTTGAATACTGTAAGAAGGAGTACTGTAGAGTTACGGTAGATAACCTTTTTTCTTCTAACAACTGGCAAAAAATCAGAAAAAAAAATTATGTTTCAAAATTTCTGAAATTTTCGAAACAGTAAAAAAAAATTCAATGGGCATTGAATTACCAGAGCAATTTTTACTACAGTAAAGTTACTGTAAGAGTACTGTAAGTCTCTAGTTTTTTTTGATTTTGGAATTTCTATCTAAAACTAGGTAGTGGATTACAGTAGATAAATATTTGATTTAAAAAAATGAAATTTAACGATATTCAAATCAAAAAAAAATTCCGTTTCAAAAATTCTAAAAAATTTGAAACTCTAAAAAATTTCAATTTCAGCTTTTTTTCCTCTTTTATAATAGTTAAAATATCTAGTGGATTACTGTAGCTACAGTAATCTAACTCACCTTGATCATCTTATTGATATACACATCCTTCAATGTCTCCGCATCGAACTTTTCCTTCCCAATATTCCCAGGCATCAGTTCTCGAATCGTCATAAACACAGCATCACGGATTGAATCGAAAATTATCTTTTCTCCATTTTCCTGCTCTTCTTCATGGATTTTAATGGGGAAAATCAGGTCCAAATCGGCGTAGGAAAAGTCATCGGAAGAGGCGACGAAGGAGGCAGCTCCTCCATTTAGGCGAATGTCTCTGGCTGGGACAGCGACTTTTCTGGAAGAAGAAATGGGTGAAAATGAGTTTTTTAAAAGCTATTTCAGGTTCCTATGTCATCTACTGATCAAACATGAAAAACTGCAGAATTTTTAAACAATTTTTTCCAGAAACAGTGAAAAAAATTTTGAATAATTTTTTTTTTGAAATTTTGGATTCCTAAACCATAATGTAAATTTGCTGATAATCATATGTGTGCAATCAAATAATTGATAGAAAGACGGAATTTTTGTGATGTTTTTGGTGAGAAACAGTGAAAATTTTAAAAAATTTCAAAAATTCATTGATGGCCTAACTTTTTCAAAACTTGGATTTCTAGGCCACCATGTACATACTTTGTGGTAACCATTTGAAAACTACGAATGTATTCCAGAAATTATTTAAAGAACGCTATTTTTGTCAAATTTTTGGTGAGAAACAGTGAAAATTTTAAAAATTTCAAAAATTTTGTTGGTGGCCTAACTTTCGCAATTTTGGATTTCTAGGCCACTAGGTATTTTCTACTGGTTTCAGGTTATTGTACTAAGATCCGTAGTCTTAATAAAACTTAAAAACAACACTTTACCTTGACTTGAGAAAGAAACAGTGAAAATTTCAAAAAATTTCAAAATTCCAAAAATGCATTGATGGCCTAACTTTTGCAATTTTTCATTTCTAGCTTATCCGTATTTCATTTTGTGTTAAAATTATCCAAGAGGAGTGTGTCGAATAACATTAAAAAACTAACAAAAATTCTAAATTAGCGTAGAAACCGTAAAATTTTTTTTGATAGCCTAACTTTTCAAAAGTTGGATTTCTAGGCCACCATCACAAAAATGTTCCTTCAAATTTGAAAATTCAAGATCTTCGAGAAGTCTACTACATTGAAAGGAATGAACACCTCAAAATCACAATTTTTTCCAGAAACAGTAACAATTTTTTTGGTGGCCTAACTTTTTCAAAATTTGTATTCCTAGTCCCTTAAAAACCTTGACTCACCCCATGTACTGTCTAAGACACCGAATCAAATCAATCAACTTTGTACTGATAGTCGGAAAATTTCCACGTCCGTGAATTTCAACACGTTCGTCCAAAACGGCACGGAGGCGTTTCATCTGAAAATTTTCATAATTTCATTATTTTCGAAAGAGCTTGAGACTACTGTAGTTATTGTAATTTTCATAATTTCGGAAATTTTTTGAAACTGTATTGGAATTTTTCTTTGAATTAAAAAAAATTTTTTTCGAAAATTTTTGAATTTTTTTCTCAATTTTTCAATTTTTTTTTCAGAAATTTGATGAATCTGGAAATTTTTTTTAATTTGAAGGGTTTGTGAATACTGTAGCTACAGTAATCTAGATAATTTTTGGAATTTTTTGAAACTGTATATATTTTTTTTAACTGCTGTGATAATTTTTTGAAATTTTTGAAAAAAAAATTTCGAATTTTTTACAATTTTTTTTTTGAATTTTTCCATTTTTTCCCATATCATTGGAATTTTCTGAAAACAACAAGCAACCAGAAACCAGCTTTTTCCCCAAGTAGGAACACAGTCAATTCCAATACATCTAGGCACAGAGAAACACAGAAAATTCCATTCGACGTCATCATCATCAGATGATGAGAAAAAGAGGAGAAGCTTGTTTTCCCAGTGTAAAAGTTGTGTATTCCCCTCAAAAAGAAGGGGGAATACAGTAATCCTCGTGATTTTTCGGTGAAAAATGAGTCGAAAATAAACTGGTTTTTTTTTCAGGAACATGTTCCCAAAATAGGTACAACCAACTTTGATTAATTGGCTACTTGTTTTTCGAAAAAATTTCGAATTTGGTTTTTCACAGTTTTTTTTTGAATTTTCTTATCTTGATCAAAAAGGAAAAAAGGAGAATTGATTTTTTGGTTTTTCACTGTTTCTAGAAATTTTGAAATTTGATGGGGTTACTGTAGCTATAATCCGACTGACTTTTGTGGTGAAAAAATAATAATTTACAGCTTCACAATTTTCTAAAAATTGGTGAGAGAAAAGTAGGCACAGTAAAGAATCGCCTTTGATAACAGATTTTGGAATTTTGAAAAATTACAGTAACCCGAAATTTTTTGTTTTGAATACTGTAAAAAATGCGGGGTACTGACGAATTGATTTCACAATAAATTTTTCCAGTTTCAAAAATTTTTGAAACTGGAAATTTTTCTAATTTTTATAATAAGCAGAGAATTGTCCTAGGAAAACTTGAATTTCTAAAATTAGAGGATACTGTAGGATTACTGTACCTTATTTGAATTTTGAAAAATTGAAAAATGCAAGAAAAAATTGCGGTTTCAATAATTTTGAAAAATTTGGATTTTTCTAATTTTCATAATCTCATAACGTTTCTTCAAACAAATTTTTAGTTTTTTAGGATACTGTAGGATTACTGTACCTTATTTGAATTTTGAAAAATTGAAAAATGCAAGAAAAAAATTTGCGGTTTCAAAATTTTCCAAAAATTCAGATGTTTCTTATTTTCATAATTTCAAAACTGTTCTTTCACATCAGACATATTTCCAATTTTTAAGGTACTGTAGGGTTACTGTACCTATTCCTACCTCAAAAAATTAAATGAAAATTTCAGTTTCAAAAATTTCCGAAAAATTCAGAATTTCCTAATTTTCACAATACCTCGTCGTTCCTATGAAGAAAATTTCAAATTATTTTCAAAAGGTTACTGTAGGATTACTGTGCCTATTTTCAACAATTTCTAATTCAAAAAAGTCAAGAAAAAAAATTTCAGTTTCGAAATTTTTCGAAAACTTGAAATTTGAAATTTTCACAATTTCACAAGTATGCGTTTAGCCTTCAATTTTTTCAGTTTTCTGTAGGATTACTGTACCTATTCTTGACAATTTCTAATTCAAAAAAGTCAAGACATAAATTTCAGTATCAAAATTTTTCTAAAAACTGAAAATTGAAATTTTCACAGTACTCACGATTTTCCGACAAAATTCCAAAAAATTCTAGAACACTGTAAAACCACTATACATACCTGTCCTTTAGTCAACAAAGTGTCCCTCGAAACCACATGCTCTTGAACTGGCTCTTGAACGATGCTTGGTTGATGATTTTGATGATTTTGATGGTGTTGATTGTTTCCATTGTTTCCTTGTCCGTTACGCATTCTTGAGCTGTGGGGCGCCAACTGAAAATTAAATGAGTTATTTGAAGTGTTTAAGACTTGATTTTGATGTTTTAAAATCCATGAAAATTTTTTAAAATTGAGGAAAAAAATTAAAAAATCAATGTGTTTGGGTTTGTTTGTTGAATGACAATGAGTGAAAAGGAAATGGAAATTTTGCCAGTTTTCGAAAATTCTTATCAGGAAAAATTGATATCAGTGCTGGTGATAAAGGAACAGAGGAAAAGAGGAAAATTTCGAAATCGAGCAAAAAAAAATTTTCGAAAAAAAAAATTTTTTTCGAAAATTTTCAAAAAGTTTTTTCAGTTTCAAAAAATTCCCATTAATTAAAAACCCTTTTTTACAATATTGTGAACATTTTTCTCAATGTCTTAAAAATATTTTCAGCATTTTAAAACTCCAAAAAAAACTCATTTTTGAGGTTTTCAAAATTTTTTTGGAAATTCCAAAAAATTGAATAAAAAAACAATTTTTTTCGAAATTATTTTTCAGTTTCCAAAAAATTTCTAAAAAATAAGAACACCTTCTGAAATATTGTCGAGGTATTTTCTTGTATTTAAAAAACTGCTCCATCATTTTAAACCCCGAATAACTAATTTTTGATCCCTGGTGTCTTATTCCTTCTCGCTGCCATTTCTCAAATTTACACAATGTCAATTTGTTCGCCATTCGCACTTTTCTTGTTTGAGAAAAAAAAAATTTTTTTTAGATCAAAAATTTTTTTTCAATTTTTCTCAAAATCCAAAACAGAAATCAAAAAACTGTCAATTACAAAGTTAAAGAACGCAAAACAAGCTCTTCAAAACTATATTTACCTCAATTTTTGAGCGAAAAATGATTTTTTAAAGATTTTTTGAAAATTTTCAAAATTTTCAAAAATTGAAAAAAACAATTTTCATTTTTTTTCTCAAAATCCAAATTAGATATCAGAAAGTTGTCAATTACAAAGTTATGAAGCGCAAAATGAGCTATTCAAAACTATAATTATCTCAATTATTGAGCAATAAATGCATTTTTTACGATTTTTTGAAAATTTTCCAAAAATTCCCAAAAAATTGAAAAAATGAAAAACAAAATTTTTTCATTTTTCCAAAATTTTTTTTTTGTTTTCCCAAGAATCCCAAAAACTTCAAAAACAACATTTCAACACTTACAGTCTTTTGAATATTGCCATACTGATCATAAGAGATCACAGTTCGAGCACGTCTTCCGCGCATTTTTTCCAAAAATTCAGATTTCAGAGAAAATAATTTTTTTTTTCGCAGTAGCGTTAGTAATAAAGTTCAGAACGTTTGGTATCTATAAACCAGTCCCCCCAAAAACTCCTCCCCTTTAAAAGACACGCCCATTTTCGGCGGCGACGTCACTCTGTTTTGGCGAGGGGGTTCCTAAGCGAGAGGCGCCCCCCGCAAAAAGGGAAACTAGTCATAGATTGAAGAAAATGGAGAGAAACAGAGAAAGAGGCGAGCAGAAATAGCCCCCCGACGGCTCTGGCTCCTTCTGATGATGTCATTCATTCTTTTTCCTTCTTCTGGAGACGTCATCTGGCTGGGGAATTTGAGGAGGGGATGGATAAAGAGGGGAGGGTAATTTGCATTTTAGTTTGGAATAAGGGGTGTTTTTTGAAGGGGAATGACGTATTTGAATAATGGTTCAGACAAAAAAGGGGATCTATTGGATTTTTGAAAATTTAAAGAAAATTTGGAGGATTTTTGAAACAGGGTTTTTTTTCTAGTTTTTCAAGTTTTTTTGAACTGGAATTTTTGCGCATTAGGATTTATTGAAGATTGTTATTTTTGTTGATTCAAATAAAAACAAAGTAGAAAACATAATGAAATTGAAAATTTCAAAAAATTTTGAAAAAAATGGAGGATTTTTGAAACAGTGAATTGAACTGATTTTTTTTGGATATTTTTTAGTGAGTTTAGTTAGGGGTTTAGAACGTTTTTTAGAGCAGTTTATTTGACGAACAGAGTATCTATTGAATTTAGAAAAATTAGCAATAAGTTAGGAAATTTTTGGAACAGAAAAAAGAATTATGAAAAAAAAATGTGAAAATTTTTCTCCTGTTTCAATTTTTTTTGAACTGGAATTGTGGTTTCTAGAATTAATTAAAAAATTGTTATTCATGTTGTTTCAAATAAAAATTCAGTCGAAAACATTGTGATATTAGAGTTTTGAAAATTTAGAAAAAAATATAGGATTTTTGAAACAGTGAAGTGAACCGGTTTTTTTCGGATATTTTTTACAGTGAGTTTAGGGGTTTGGAACAGTTTTTAAAAAATTTTTGTTGGAAAACAAATATCTATTAAATCTAGAAAAACTAGCAAAGAGTTGAAAACGTTTTGAAACAGAAAAAAATTTTTTGAAAAATGTAGAATTTTTTTTTCAGTTTCAAGTTTTTTGAACTGGAATTTTGTGCACTAGGATTCATTAAAGAATCTTTATGTGATTTGTGTTGTTTCAAAAAAATACAGTCGAGAAAAGTTTCAAAAAAAAATTAGCAAAAACTAGAAACTTTTTGAAACAGAAAAAAAAATTTGAAAAAATGTGAAATTTTTTTCTGTTCCAAATTTTTTTGAACTGGAACTTTGGGTGCTAGGATTTCTTGCACAGACTGGACTGTTTGGAAGGTGAAAAATTATTTTGAAGCATTTCACTGCACAATAATCAACATTTGGAAGTCACCAATAAATTTTTTAAAAAATTAGAAAAATTTCCAGAATTTTTGAAATTTTTTCTCAATAGAGGATATAAATTTTATGATCATTCTATGCAAAATTGCAAAAGCTGGAACAATTGAACCAGCTCCTTCTTAAAAAAAATTAGAGTATTTTTGAAACAGATTTTTAAAAAAATTTACTGTTTCAAATTTCAGAAAAATTGAAATTTCAGGGTGTCAATTTGATTGGAACAGGGATCATTGTTGATGATTTAAAAATTTGGCTTACATTCTATTTTAAAATTCAATAATTCGTCGAAATCTTGCGAGGAACTAAATTTGTAATCAAAGTTTTTTTTTTGATATTTTCAAAATTTGAAAAAAATTGTGAAAAATTTTTTAGATTTTGGAAAATCTTACCGTACTGTAGTTCCTAGAAAATCTCAAAAATTTGCAAAACCCCTAAAACAGAGTAAAAAATTCGCTCTGGTCAAGTTCACCTGCCCTGTCTACCCCTTTTGCAAACAAAAAACACGTGTGTACACAATGTCTTGTCCTGGAAAAAATAGGCGAACAGCCAGAAAACTAGCGGCTTTTCCATGTCATTTGGGTTGTTTTAGATGAGTCATTGCATTGCCAATTAGAAATTGAAAAAAAGAACTGGATTTTACGTAAAATGGTCCAAAATATAGGGGTGGTTGATGACGTCAAAAAATCAAAAAAAATTCCCAAAATAAACAGAAAAAAAAGAAAAAAAAAGAAAACCCTTATTTATTTATTCCAGAAATCCGAAAATCCCAAGCCACTTTTTCGTCTCTTTTATACCCAATTCCTCCCACTTTCCCGGCCTAAAATACCCTTCTAGAATATTCTAGACTCTCACTCTTCGAGTTCGAGAAGGTTCTAGAGGTTTATTGTTTGCAACATGCAACATCGAGGGCTACGTCTCTAGCCGAAATACACTATCTAATAGGGAAAAAAGAGTGTGTGGGTGGGAGAGAGCAGGGATTGAATGCAGATGAAAAATTTGAAAAATTGAAAAAAATTTGGAACAGAAAAATTTGAAAAAATTAGAGAGTAAAATTAGAACTTTTTTAAAATTTTAGATAAATTTTTTGTGGCAAAAATGTGTTAAATTGGGGGAAGAAAAAACGCACTTATAATACTAAATTCAGATGAAAAATTTGAAAAATTTGAAAAAAAATTTGGAACAGAAAAATTTGAAAAAATTAGAAGTTTTTTAAATCTTAGAGTCCAGATTGAATTTTCATGGCGAAATTGCAAGAATTGAGATTTGGAGGATTTCCAAATTTTAGGAGTTTTTTAGAAACAGAAAAAAAAATTATAAGAGCCTTTAAAAATTTTAGGAGTGACTATGACATACCAAATGAAATTTGTGGATTTTTTTTGAAATTTAGAAATTTTTAGAAACAGGAAAAAAAAACAAAATAAACTGGAATATACTCAAAACAGTCACAATGCTAATAGCTTACTTCTTTGAAATTTTAAAATTTTTTGAAACGGTGAAAAGTTTTGGATTTTGGTAGAATTTTGGTTGAATTCTTGTGATCAGATCGTTGACCCATTGAATCAAATGGAGTTCCTCGGAATTTTCAGAAAATTTTGAAACAGAAATCCATTTTTTTTAATTGGAGCGCTTTTTACGAAGTTTGATTTTAAGTGGTTGGAAAATTGAGAACAAGAAATTATCAATTCAAATAAGAATTTCAACAAGGCTATTAGAACAACACATCACAGTTTATGGAGCATTCAGAAAATGTAGAAAAATTGAAACAGAATTTTTTTTTGAAATTTTTGAAAATTTTCACTGTTTCCAATTTTCCCAATTTTTCTTTATTTTAACTCGTTTTCAATGAACGATAAAATTTTTCAAAAAACATTCAATTAATTTGCTGCAAGTAAAATACGGTCATTGAAAATTTGGGAACCTTTGAGAATTTTTGGAAAATTTTGAAACAGAGAGGATTAGAAAAAAATTTTTTAGAGCTGTTGGAAATTTTTTTCACGGTATGAAAAGTTAATGAAAATGCGTTTTGAGATCCTAAAAAAATAACTTTAGAAACTCTAAAAATGCTAGAAAAATATACACATTTTTCTTTGGATGTAAAATTTTTTTGAGCAGCAAAAACAAGGGAGCAACATTAAAAAGAAGAAAATTGAAAAATTGACTAAATTTTGAAACAGTAAAAAAATTGCAAAATTTCTTAGAAACTCAAAAATAGACAGATGACAATATCAACAAAAATAAAACAAAAAATTGACCAAATTTTGAAACAGTGAAATTTTTTTTCTAATTTCTAAAATATTTCAGAACCCTAAAAACCCTTCAAAATCTCCCAATGTACACATAAAAATTTCTTCAGAATCTTAGAATCCCTCTCCCCTACTTCTCCAGAACATTCTCAAATTCCCCTCCCTTTCTACTAATTAGCCTTCTTCTCATTTTCCATCCCATGGAAAAATAAGGAAAAATAGGGAAAAAAGGGAAAAATAGAGAAAAGTATAGGCGAATGTATACTTTTCTAGGGGTCCTCACACATGCAATTCTACGTTTTTTTGCGAGAGCCTATGCTCCAGATGACGTGATGAAATGGGGCTTCAGGAGAGAAGAGGACAGAAGGGAGAAAGAGTACGTTTTTCGAGGGGGATACGTGATTTTTAGGACACATTGAACGTGAGGATTCAAAAAAACAAAGAAAAAACAAGGGTCCAATTAGGAAAATTTTTATGGGGTACTGTAAATTTTTTTCTAGAATTTTTTTTTTCACTGTTTCAAAAGTTTTTGTTTAAAAGTTTGATAGATTTGAACGGTAATGCTTCGGAAAAGCTTTTTGGGATAATTTACAGTAATCCTACAGTAACCCGGAGCTCAAATTGGAGACCATTCAACAAAAAAATGTTCACTGTTTCAAAAATTTTTGAAAAAAAGACTGTAGTTGGTACATTAATCATAGTGATGGATTGAGATCGATTTTATCTAAAATTACAGTAATCCTACAGTAACCCAGAAAAATTGGTTGCTGTACTCTAGCTAGATTCATTATGTCTATTAAAATTTTTTCACTGTTCCAAATATTTTTGTTCAAAACTGTGATAGATTAGAAGGGTAATGCTCCGGACATATACTTTGTGAAAAACTATAGTAATCCTACAGTAACCCGGAGCGCAAATTTTAGACTATAGGACTTCAACAAAAAAACATTTTCACTGTTCCAAAATTTTCAGATAAAAATGACTGTTTTTGGTACAGTAATAGGATGGCGAGTAGTTTTGGTTTTTTGCAAATTATAGTAACGCAAACAATCAGTTTTGTAAGAACAGTACCCCAAGAATCCATATTTTCTTCATAAGCCACCAAAAAAAAATTTTTTTCACTGTTTCCAAAAATTCCAAAAATTCAGTCTATTTTTGGAAGACTAATCACATTGAGCAATTTTAAACGCTTTTCACAGTAACCCAAACATTTTTAATTGATAGCTATAGTAACTGCAGCAACCCAATAAATAATCCATATTTTGTTTCAAAAATTTTCAAAAATTCGGTGATTTTTTTAAAAGACTGATCGGTCGAGATTTTGTTCTGATACGTTATTTACAGTAACCCTACAGTAATGCAAACTATTAAATTTGAAGCTATAGTAACCCAAAAACCAACATTTCTTGATAAAATCCAAAAAAAAAATTTGTCACTGTTTCAAAAATTTTCAAAATTTCGACAATTTTTTTTTGAAAACTATTGATTCGTAGACAAACTGATCAGATTGGTAGCTACAGTACCCCAAAATCCATATAATTTTTCTTGATAAAATCCAAAAAAAAAATTTTTTTTTCACTGTTTCAAAAATTTTTAAAATTTTGACAATTTTTTTTAAAAACTGATCGGTCGTGTATAGCCTTTACAGTAACCCTACAGTACCTCAAACCATTTTTTCTCCATTATCACGTCATCAAAACCATCACACACATTCTTTAACCACACAAATTCTTTTTTTCTCCACTTCCCACTTTCCCGTTTATTCAGCCCTATTTCCCCCATATTTACACAGATTTTGTTTAGGTGGGCATTTAACGGAAAAAAAATGAAAAAGCACAACAAAATTTTGAGAAATAGAAGGCGAATCAAGGAGAGGGAAGAGAAAAAAGTTTGAAAATCAGAAAAAATTGGGAAAATGAGAAAAGAGGAATGTGGTGGTTGGTGGTGAATGTTTGGGCAGATGGAAAAGGGGGAAAAGGGCACAGGGACCACCTGCGAAACATCTGGAGATGGGGATAGGGACCATTAGAAAGGGTCAAATGATTAATAAAATTGAAAAAAAAAATTGGAATTTATGTTTCAGGGGATTTTTATGGATTTTAAGATAGATTTTTTCATAATTTGTTGTTTTGGCGTGAGGGAAAATTTAGAAAAATTTGAAATAAAATTTAGAGGTTTCTGGGTTACTGTAGGATTACTGTGAAACATTTTGAACATTTAAGGAAAATGTTTGTCTCAGGAGAATCAATTTTTAGAATCAAATTGAGTAGTTTGGATTTTTTGAAACAGGAAAAAAAATTAGAAAACCAACACCTGTCCCATTACTCACAATTGCACAAAATTTCAGAAAACTGTTTTCTGAAACTGCGAACTTTTTTCCAAATTTTTTGAAAAATTTTCAAAATGATAGTGTTATCCTCGTTGAGGTTACAGTAACATCAAAAAAATTTACCGTTCCTGAAAATTTTTTGAATTTGAGGAATGATTATTGGGTAATTCTTCTGTTGTTGTTTTTGGGAAAAATGTCTGATAAAACTGGTATTTGTTGAACCACTGGATATACTTGAGAGACTTCGAATATTTTTAGTTTAACATTTCGAAAATTTTAGTTTTTTCGAAACAGGAAAAGAATTAGACTAGAAAATGAACGGCAATACAAAAAACTGCATAACGAGACGTAACTAATGAAAATAAAAAAAACTATAAAACGTAAGTTTTTTTTTGAAACCGAAGTTTTTTCTGTAGGTTTATCCTAGCAACCGAATGGTTTTTTGTCTAGATAAAAGGGAGAATACTGTAGAATTATGGTAGCTACAGTAATCCAAAAAAACATTTCAAAACTCGCAGTAAACGTTTTTTCACTGTTACAAAAAAGTGATGTCAATTTTTTGAAAATGTAAAAAATTAGTCACAACAATTTTTTGTAGTTTTCGAATATTTTCAAAATTTGGAAACAGGCTATCTGAATTTTTTGAACACAGTCGAATTTTCTGGGTTACTGTAGATACCGTACCCTTTGAAAAATCTGCATAATCATTCCGCCGCTTCCTAAAACATGGATGGTATGGGCATGCGCGAAATAAAAAAATAAGGCCGAGTTCAACGTTACCAAAAATGTTACAAATTTGTCCCATCACTTTGCCATCTAATAACTTTGCTCAAACTTGATGGTTTTGACTTGTTGTTTCACCACTGGATTGGAAATCATCGGGGCACCAGGTTTCTTTTTACCCGGGCTCAAAAGATGACGTGGTGACCGAGTTATTCCAAAAACCGTAAAAGACACCTTTTTTCCCAGTACATTTTCATTTATTCCGCGTGAGAATTTTCGCGTCAATTCTTTTTTGCAAGCCATTTTTACGGTTACTTTCAAAAACAAAGGGACCCGCAGGGTCCCTGGGAGCGTTAGCTCCCTAAGCCAGGCCGCGCAGCGGCCTGAAACTCTTACTGGCCCGGGCGGGGCCGAATAGGCCCCGACCGGGCTAGTCTTATTAAATAAAATCCTTGAGGACTCTGTTTGTCTGTTTGTCTGTTTGTCTGTTTGTCTGTTTGTCCGCCCCTTCATTTCTAGAAAAGAATTGACGCTGAGTTAAAAAACACGTGAACTCTAGAAAAACTGAAGGAATGGCGGCGCAAGCCGGCGGAGCCAGGCTTGTAAAAAAAATAAGAAAGAATAGAGGTGACTAGAAATATGTCAGAATTGACTTTTACTGTTCCAAATTAAAGATATCAATTTTTAGAAACTGTAAAAAATAATTCCGCTCGCACATTAGATCACTCCAAAACGTGCCAATTCTCAAAACCAAATTGGAACAGAAATAAAATAAAACAAATTCGAAAAAAAACTTCCCCCAAAAAAGTGAAAATTCACCGGTTTAATCGGATTAAAACCTCTTTTTTTTTCGAATTTTTCAAACAAATTTTTTCGTTCCGAAATTATCGTTGATGTGTCAATTTATACACACAGGAACATTGTGTTCCAAAAAATTAGCATGGATTTTTGATTTTTGGATTGTTACTTGTCTGGACACCCAAAATCACTGAAAACTAGGAAAAACATGACTGGAAACATAGAAACAAATTTTATACTGACCAAAAAATATGGAAAATTTGGGGATTTTTTTGGTCAAAAACAGGGTGTTTAGAGCAGGAAGTGATTTTTGATTGGGAATTTTCAGTGATTTTTGATTTTTTTTTTGAGGGCTACAGTAACCATAAAAACCCCTAAAAGTGGAAAAAAAATTAGTTTCGAAGTTTGAAAAATTACAGTAGCTACAGTATCCTACAGTAACCCAAAAAATTCCAGAAAAATTGGAAAAATTTTTTTACGGTTTCTACAGTACCCCAAAAAATCTAGTGTTTTATTTTTTAATCTAGCGACAGACAGATCTTCAAAACAAAAATTTCAAAATCATCTAAAAAATGTATACCGTATCCTACAGTAACCCAAAAAATTTCGGAAAAATCAGAAAAAAAAATTCTACAGTTTCTATAGTACCAAAAAAAATTAGGATGATTTTTTTTTCAATGATTTGCTGCATGAAAACATGTCTAAAATTTGAAAAAAACCAGAAAAAATTTATACGGTAGCTACAGTAACCTACAGTAATCCTAAAAAAATTTCAAAACCTCAAAAAAATTGTTTACGGTTTCTACAGTACCCCAAAAAATTTAGTGGTTCCTTTTTTCAGTTTTGCCACGAATAGATCAGTTAAAAAATTTCAAAACCATTAGATAAAATGAATACAGAATTTTACAGTATCCTACAGTAACCCAAAAAATTTCCAGGAAAATTGGAAAAAAAATTATTTCAGTTTCTATAGTACCAAAAAAAATACATGAAGGGTTTTTTCAATGTTTCCATGCCTCCACGTTTTTGCAAAAATTGAAAAAAAAATTCGAAAAAATGGATACGGTAGCTACAGTAACCTACAGTAATCCTAAAAAAATTTCAAAACCTCAAAAAAATTGTTTACGGTTTCCAGAAAAATCCAAAAAAATTAGTGGTTTCTTTGTTTCAATTGGTGACGTACTAATAGTTTCAAAAATTGTTAAAAATACGGAAGCTACAGTATCCTACAGTAACCCAAAAAAACTTCAGGAAAATTGCAAAAAAAATTATTTCAGTTTTTATAGTACCCCAAAAAAACTTTGGATGATTTTTTTCAATGATTTGCTGCATGAAAACATGTCTAAAATTTGAAAAAAACCAGAAAAAATTTATACGGTAGCTACAGTACCCTACAGTAATCCGAAAAAAATTTCAAAACCTCAAAAAAAAATTGTTTACGGTTTCCAGAAAAATCCAAAAAATTAGTGGTTTCTTTGTTTCAATTTTGTGACAAAAATATCATCTCAAAAATTATTTAAAAATTCCTAGAAAAATTATTACGGTATTTACAGTACTCTACAGTAACCCAAAAAATTCCAAAATAATCAGAAAAAAAAATTATTTACGGTTTCTACAGTACTCAAAAAAATCAGAAGATTTTTTTCCAATCATTTTAGCATAGAAAACATGACAAATAATTTAAAGTTATACGGTAACCTACAGTACCTTCAAAAAAATACAGTAACCTAAACCCATCGAAAAAATCAAAATTCAACACCACTTTTTCCTCAAAAAAACCAAAAATAAGCCAAAAATGACATGCTTCTTCTTCTAATTTTTATCACAGTTTTCTTTTCCGCCAAATTTTGCCCATTTCCACAATTAATTTTTATCAATTTGGCATTTTCATTTTCATGTGACATGATTTTGATTCTTGATGTTTCATACTGATGGGTGTTTTGGGGAGAGGAGGGGGTAAAATGCTAATATTTCCGGTGCAAAAAATGGAAAAATGAAATAAAGGAGTGCGCTTGGATTAAAAACAGGTACAAAGTGGTAGATTTTTGGAAAATTTTGAAACAGGAAAATTAATTTTTTTTTGTTTTTTTTTGTTGTTTTGAAAATTGTGAGAGTAAAAATTGAAAACGCTGATTTTATACAATTAATCACCTAGACGAGCATTTTTTAAAATTTCAAATTTTTCAGAAGCTGCAATTTTTTATACATCAAAATGGTCAAAACACAGCGGCCTTACTGGAGTGTGAAAAAAATTAAAACTAAAAAGAAATTTTTGAAACCGGAATTTTTCTGTTGTTTCTGTATTAGCAACTTTCAATGTCGACCATCAGAAAATTTTGAAAATTTAAAAATTTCACAGTTTCAATGAAACAGTAAATGAAACCACAGTAATCAATGTTTTTTTCTAATCTGAGAATTGAGTCTGCTCAAATTTTTTTGATGATAAAAACAAACAACAAAAGAATTTCCAGCGAAATAGCCATTTGTCAACTTTTTTTTCAATATTGCAAAAAAAATGTGTTTTTTTTGAAACTGAAAGCTACAGTGATCTTCAGTGAATTTTTTTGCAAAACGAATTCAATCTGTACACTACACAGTAATCCTTTCCTGAATCCAATAAAAAATTTTGAAACGGAAAAAAACAAACTGTAGTAACCTATGAAAACCATTATGTCACTAAAAATCTCTAAACCTTGGCTTTTCAAGGATTACTGTAGCTACAGTAATCCACAGTAACCTGCGAATTTACTGCAATAACTTCCCTAGTCTAATCTAACTTACCACTGCAATATTGTTTGGAACAAAATTTGAAAAAAATTAGACAAAAAATTGAAACAGTTGAGCAATTTTGAAGGGCTGGGCAATTCCAGTGGGCATACAGGGACTATCAACTTTCCACAATAATCCAAATTTTTAGAAAATTTTCAGAAACAGGAAAAAATCCTAGAGTAATTTTTCTCCTCTATTTTTCTCAATTTTTAGTGAAAAAAATTTCCAAAAGAAATCTTCCTCGCATCAATTCCAAATTGAAACATTTTTTGAAAACAAAATTTTGAAACAGTAACCTACAGTAATCGCTATTTTTTTTTCTAATTTTCAGTCCACAATTTCAAAAAACAATCTACGTCTTATCAGTGTCGATATCCAAAATTTTTAAAAATAAAATTTATTTGATACAGTAACCCACAGTAATCCCCTCCCCTACGCTAATTTGACTTCTACGGTAATTCAAAAAATTTTGAAAATTTCTCATTAATTTTCTGAATTTTTTAATCCACAATATTTTTCAAAGAAGGCCCTCTCTTATCAATTTGGAAATCCAAAAATTTTCCTTTGAAACTTTTTTTTGATACAGTAACCTACAGTAATCCCTGTTTTTTCTAATTTTCTAATCCAGAATAAATGTTTTTTCACATAATAATTTCCGTGTTATCAATTCCAAAATCAAAAATTTTCCTTTAAAATTTCTTTGATGCAGTAAGCCCCTACGCTAATTTGCCTACTACAGTAATTCAAAAAAATTTTGAAAATTTCTTTTTCATTTTTAAATTTTCTAATCAACAATTTTTTCACCAACAAATTCTGTGTTATCAATTTCAAATCCAAAAACTTTCCAAAATTTTTTTTTGATACAGTAACCCACAGTAATCCCAATTTTTCTCATTTTCCAATGTACAAAATGGGGTTTTTCAGCATCGTCTATCAGTGTCAAATTTAAATTTTTTTTTGATAATTTTTTTTGATAATTTTTTTTTGATAATTTTTTTTAATAATTTTTTTTTGATAATTTTTTTTTGATAATTTTTTTTTGATAATTTTTTTTAATAATTTTTTTAAATAATTTTTTTTTGGTACAGTAACCTTCCCCAATCCGGAACTCTTCTCCCCCAGACAATGCACGTGTTTCTTCTTTCTTCCCACACACTTTCTTATCATTTCTTCCCTACTTTATCACTGATTATGCACCTATATTTTCTTTTGTTCTGAACATGAAATTTTGAGTTTTTGTGTGTTTCTTTAGAAAGTTGCTCCTTCTCCTTATCAAATTGGAAATGGGTGGAACTCAAACTCACTTTTGAGTTGTTTGCTTGAAAAATTGGGTTTTTCTAACCATGTCATAGGAAAAAGAAGGAGAAGAGGGAAGTTACGTTAGGTGATGCAAGAAAAAATAGAAAAAATAGAGGAAAAAAAATGGAAAATTGGAAAAAAATGAAAAAATGGAAAATTTCAGTTTCAATTTTTTCATGATAAAAATGTTTTTCTTTGAAAAGCAATACACGGTTCTTTTGTATTTAATTTTTAGTTGGAAACAAGTCAGAAAAACTCATATTTCCCATTCAGAATCCCCTAAATTAATCTACAAAAATAAGGACAAAATTGAAAATATTAGAAAAAAATGGTTGAAATTGATTTTTTTAAATTACAGTTTCTAAAGAAAAACATTCAAATTCAGCTAAAAAATCAACAATTCCAACTGATCATATGACAGTTATTCACAGAAAAAATCTCCTTGTATAATATTTTTTCAAAAATTACAAAAAAAATTGAAAAAATTTCAGTTGCAATTTTTTTTCTAAAAAACTTTTCTCATTAAAAAAATTAATGGAGGTTTCTTATGGCTTTTCAAATTTACAAAACAGATTGAAAATCTATATTCCCCATTCAAAACCAGTCCAACAAACCTCAACAAGAAGGTAAAAGGAGTAGAGAAAAAAAAGCAGAAAAAAATTAGAAAAAAAACTACAGTTTCAAAAATAAAAAATCTAGTAATTTTCAAGAATGCAATCAATAATGAGATTGAAGAACAAGAAAAAAATTGAAAAATTCTAGCAACTTCCCAATAAAATTTAAAAACATTTGAAAAAAAAAAATTTCAGTTTCAATTTTTTTTCTAAAAAATTTTTTTCACAAAAATCCAATAAATTAGCTCTATTTTCTCCTCATTTTCTCAAAAATTGAATGTTTTCAGACCCATATTCCCCATTTAAAATCCCCTAAACCAAGCTCCACAGATAGGAAAAAAATTTGAAAAAAATTTTTAAAATCTAAAAAAAATTTTCAGTTTCAATTTTTTTCTGTTAAAAATTTTTTTCTCAAAAATTCAATGTAGGAGCTTTATTTTCTGATTTTTTTTCTCAAAAATTGGATGTTTTAAAACCCATATTCCTTATTCAAAACCTCTCTAACTAACCTCAACAATTCCCTCGACTTTCTTCCACACAGTCTTCTTCTTTCCCATGATTCCAGTTGTGGTTGGTTTGGTTTTCCCAAGTGTGCGGTGAGGTGAGATCTGGAAAATGGGAATATTGAATGCTCTAAAAAACAAGAAATTGAAGTAGCTTTACGAGAAAAATTATAAAAAATTAGAAAAACAGGAATTTTTTTTCAAATTTTTGATTTTTGAAAATCAAAAATTCGTCTAGTCTATTTTGGCTATCAGATCTGGTTGGTAATGAGAGGAAAGAGATCACTGAAAAATTCGAAAATAATAAATTGACAAAGTTACAGTGAAACAGGAAAAAAAAATTTTTTAATGGTTTTTAAAAAAAATTTTTTTAATGAGTTTCAACAATATTTTTAGCAGTAAAAGAGGGGTATTGTATTTCAGAAAAACGTAAAAAAAACAAAAAATACATTTGCTTCCAATAAAGAGCATCCGAGAATCGCGAAAAACAGAAATTTGAAATTAAAAAAAAATTTTGAAACAGAAAATTTTTTTTTAATTTTATTTTTCGATTCCAAAAATTTCCAGTAGTTACAGTAACCTACAGTAATCCTTCAATTTAAAAACAAATCAAAACGTTTATAACCAAATTCAGAAACCCTCCTAACGAGAAATCAAAAAAAAATTTATAGAAATTTTTTTTTTGAAACTGTTTTTTTTATTTCAAAAAAATTTCTAAAAATCCCTACATCATTTTTCTGCATAACCCTAGTCTTATCAGTGATGCAAAACATGCCAATAACTCAAAATTTAGCTAGCAAATCAAAAAAATAAAATTCGAAAAAAATGGGAAAAATCAGCGAAAAATGGGTCAAAGGTTCCCTAATTCCCAATTGACAGCTGATTATTTTTTGGAAAGTGTTTGGAATTTTTTTGAACAGATGAGAATGGTTAAAATTACCGGGACAACCAAGTTGACTGAAGTAAAATTCAGAAAATTCAGAAAAAAAAAATTTTGAAACGGAAAAAAATTTTTTTTTTTCAAATTTTCCAAATTTTTTTTCAAAGTTTCCAAACCTATCCTAACACCTCAAAAATCGTTTCCTCCCAAAAAAAAGAGAGTACTGATAAAGAAGAGAGCGTTTGCTGACAGGCATACAACAAAAATCGAGACAAATGCGCTCATTTTGGGACAATTTGTTTACTTTTTGCCGGGCCGAAACGCCCGAAAATTTTGGGGAGAGAAGTTCAGACGATGAAAATGGAAGAGAAAAGAGAGGGAATTAGAGGAAAAAAAGAGCAAAAAAAGAGCAAGAAATGTGGGAAAAAATAGAAAAAAATTACAGTGATATTGAAATTTTTTTACATTACAGTGAAAATCTTTCAAGGATGGAATTGAATTTTTACAGTTTCTAATTTTTTTCAATTTTTTGCGAAACAGTTATTTACAGTATCCCTTGAAGTTTTTGAAGAGCCTACAGTGACTCTAAAATAAAAAAAAATGGATGAATGTGTTTTTTCAAATTTTTTTTCGTAGAGAAAGGACTGCAATTTATTTATTCAAAAATTTATTGTAAATTTAGTGAAACAGAAATCTTGAAAATTTTTCTACAGTTTTCCTACAGTAATTTGTGATTTTTCAGTAGAAAACATTAGACCTACCTAATACTAACTTGATTCTACCACAAAAATTTTTTTATTTTTTGAAACAGTGAAAACTACAGTAATCCTACAGTAACCTAAAACATGGTTTTTCAGTGACTTCTAGTCTTGATGACAGTAAAAATTCAGAAATTAACTGAAAAATCAAGAAAAAATAGAAATACAGAAAACCAAATCACTGAAAATTGAGAAAAAAAAAACCAATTTCGAAATTTTTTGAAATCGTTTTTTTTTTGAAATTGTTCATAATTAGAGTTCTGGGACCAGTGGGCGTCAAATTACACAACAATGAACAAGTATTCTTAAGAAAAAATTTTTGAAACATTAGAAAATTTTTAAAAGACTACTTTCAAAAGGGCCTATTGAACTTCACGATGAAAAATTGCAAATTTCTTAAAAATTTGAAACTTGAATTTTTTTCGAAATTTGTAATTTTTTATAGTGTGAAAGTTAATTACCAAACCTACTATCAAAACTTCAATTATAAAATGTTAGAAAACAAATTGAAACTGGAGAAAAAATTCATTTTTAGACTTCGAACGAAGGGCCTATTGAACTTCAAGGTGACAAAATAAATTTGGAAATTTTTTGGAACCGATTTTTTTTTTTCAATTTCAAAAAAATATAAACGGTGGGGATCTAAACTGTAATCATTTTTAGATTCCCTATCAAAATTTCCATTAAATTTAGAAACAGAAAAAAAATCAGATTACTGTACTTTTCCCCAAAACACAACTACTTCATTCCGCAACACCCTTTTCAAAAAACGGACAATTATGAACATGCAAATGTACATATATCAAACACAAAAAAGGACTCATAAAAGCCACAAAAGTGAGGGGGAGCCACCCCCTCACTCTCCCCCCATCAAATACACAAAAATGGAAGGGGCATGCCGTTTTTCTGATTTTTCTGTTCTTTTTATCTCTGTGTCTCTCGTCTCTATTTCTGTTTTTTGGGCTTGTTTGGGAGGGAGGATGAACTATTGGAAAGTGTTGGGAAGGGGGAAAAGCTGGGGTTTTGAGGGGTGCTACGGCAGATCACTGAATAAGTGAAAATCGTTATGTGGAATTTTAGAAAAATTTGAGAAACAGCGAAAAAATTTTTTTGTTTGTATTCATAAATTTAGAAAAAATCCTGTTTTTGAACAATTTAGAAAACTAAATTACATTGGGTATTGCAATTTCAAACAGGGTATTTCTCTCAAAACTGGTGTCTAATGAAAAAAAAATGTTGGGAAATTTTTAAAATCTTTTTTGGAACAGAACAGATTTTTTTTTGAAAAAATTAGGATTTTTTTGCAGAATTTCAGAGTTACTGTAGCTGAAAAAAAAATCGTTGAAATTATTTTTTTTTCATTTTTAAAAAAAATTTTTTAAACAGAAAAAAAAACATTTGAAATTTTTTTTGCAATAAGAAATTTTTTATTTGCAAATTTAGATTTTTAGCTTGATAAATAAATGCAGCTATTGCAAACGATTAATTACATGATATCAATGTTTCAAAATTTTTGGATTAATTGAAACTGTAAAAAACAATTTCAATGGCTCAGAGAGTTCGAAGTTTTGTGTTTTTTGACTTTCTAACATTTTTTTCTTGACTAGAATTTTTTGAAAAATTTTTTGTTTTGAAAAGTAAAGAATTTTGGATCTAGGCTTGACTAGTCTTCATTGGAGAGTTATTGCAACATCTAAAAATCCAAAAAATAAAATTTTTTCATTGAAAAATAATTTTTTTTTGTTGGTTTTTTTGGGTTACTGTAGGTACTGTATCCCTAGAAACCTAGAAAAATTGAAAATTTGAATATCTAACAAAAATCGAGGACAGAAGCACAAAAATCAAAAAATTCCTGTAAATTTTTTTTTTTAATTTTGAAACATTTTTTTCAAAAAAAATTTTTTTGAAAATTTTTTTTGAAAATTTTTTTTGAAAAATTTTCTTTAAGTTTTCTGAATTCAAGATAAACATTCAAACTCTAGAACTAAATTTTTAACCTCCAAACTACAAAAGACACATAATGAACTGTCCTTTTTAGATAGGCGCCCCTATCTAAAACACACAGTTATTGTTTTGTTTTGGCCATAGGACAAAACAAAACAATTTGGAAAAAGGGGGAATTGGAAGGGGAAAAGAACTTGAAAAAGCATTGGAATTGAGACGAAGAATGGGCAATAAAATGGGCGAAAAGGGGGCGGAAGAGGAAGTGGAACTAAAGAGAGGGGGCGGGGCAAATGGAGGAAAAGGTGCTCTAATGGACGAAGGTTTGAAAATTTTGGAAGTTAAGAATTTTTGAAGGTAGCAAAAGGCACTAATTATATTTGAGAATGTTTCAAAAATTTTTTGAAATTTTTTGAAACCGCTAAAAAAATATTTTTGGTGCTGCCCGAATTGCTTTTTTTAAAATTCGAAAAATTGAAATTTAATTTTTTTTTTCCTCAAAAACTAGTAAAGCTCAAGTTTCAAAAAGTTAGGAAATGGTAGAGGAGGTACCGGAAAACACCGAATAATTTTTTTAAACTGTTTTAAAAATTTTAGGAATTTTTGAAACTGTGAAAAAAATTAGTTTTGGTACAACCCTTACATTTTCAAAAAATCAATGAAAAATTGAAAAATTTCTAGAAAATTCATTTCTAGCTTTCAAAACAAGAAAAACATATCGATTGATAGAGAATTTTGTGTTCTACAATTTACTAATTAGCACTTTTTTGATATCTTTATTGGTTCTAAAAAAAAGGTCAGATCTATCATCTTATCCTAAAATTTTCAAAAATTTGAAAATTTTTGAAACTGATTTTTTTTTCTCAAGAACCAGAAGGACTCAAATTTCAAAAATTGGGTTATTAAAAGTAAAATCTACAATCGCATAACAAATCAAAAAAATGTTTCAAAAATTTTAGGAATTTTTGAAACAGCGAAAAAAATTATTAACGACACCACAATAAATGCCAAAAAAATTTCAAAATTTTCAAAAATTCCTAAAAAATTCAATTTTAGCTTCTAAAACAAGATAAACGTATTGTTAGATAGAGAATTTCAAGGTCTACAATTTATTAATTAATGCTTTTTTGATATCTTCATTAGTCCCGTACAAAAAAAAAGTTCTAATTACCGTAAAAATTTTTTTGGACGATTTTTGAAATTGAATTTTTTTCTCAGAAACCAATCAAGCAATCAAAAAAATAATTAACTGCAAACTTAAAAACCACAAAATTTTCTATCAAACCCACAACTCCCCCTATTTTTCCCATCAAAAACAAATTTTTTACGATTTTTTTCAAAATTTTCAAATTCTCAACTTTTGGTCTCCCTTTTAACCCGGGCTCGCCGAGAGCACAAAGCTCGGAGCACACGGTCAAAACAAATGATAAGAATGATAAGAAACAGTCAAAGATTGTGTGACGTCGCGTGAATGGCTGGGAAAATGAAAAAAATTGAACAAAATAATAAAAAGGAAAATATGAAAAGTGGTGTTTTGGGTGCATAGTGTACTCAAAAATGGAGGTGATCTTTAGATTAAATTTTAAATTTTTTTCTTATTAATATAAAGTGGAATAAAAAGAAATTACTGTTTAAAAAATTACAGTAACCCAAAAACTCTAAAATTCGAAATTTTCAGTAAAATTTTATAGCAAAAAAAATTTTTTTTTGAATTTTAAAAAGTACGCACACACTTTCCCGCCATTTCTCGGTACCTAGCACGGAGCCCCACGTGTAGTGATAAGAAAAAGAAAAATTAACACTAATAATCAGTCAAAAAATCGGCAATTTTCCACGATTTTTGTGTATTTTTTATAGAAATTTGGGTGGCAAAATACTATCCGGAACTGTGGGTCCGGGTCTAGTTGACCTACGTCAAATCGTAAAAATTAGACTAAAAACTGATAAAAAAGAGTGATAAGAGTAATCAAAAGTAGCAAAATGATGATGATCTGGTACAAAACAGTATTTTTTTATCAATTTTTGATTTAGAGAAATTTTCGGAAAAATTGGAAAAATCATATGATTTTTTGGGAGAGGTGACGTCAATGAAGTGCCCTTGGGACCTTGGGACTGATAAGGTGATAAAAAATAATGGGCCGTTTAGAAAATTTACAGTGTTTGCTAGATTTTGAAAAAAATATTTTTTTTCGGTTCCAAAATTTTTATATTTTTCTAGGAATTTTAGGGAATATTAGTGCACTATGTTGACATGCTTTCAGAATCTCTGAATTTTTGAAAATATACAAAAAATGAAATTTACAGTTCTAATTAGATTTTTTTGAAATTTTTTTTCAGTTTCAAAAAAATTTAAAAATTTTTGTTTTGGATTTTCAAAGTATTGCTTTGATTTTCAAGGTACTGTTTTGACTTTATTTTCTATATTTTTTTTGTAAATTTAGACTAATTAGTTTGGGACTACACTACATTAATCCGAAACCACTAAACAACTCAATCATTTAAAAAAAAATTTTCTGTTTCAATTTTTTCAAAACTTAGGATTAGAAAATTTGAATAACCGTTTGATGATGTGTTCTCTGAAGTATTTTTTTAGTTTCAGAAAACAAAATTTTCATAAATTTCAAGGTAGCAGACCATATAGACATCATACTAATTGTGAAAGCCCGGATTACTGTTTCAAAAAAAATTGGGAAACTGTAAAAAAATCTTTTTACTGATGTTCTGAAGATTGGACTTTGAGATGTGCCTTGAAAAATTTTGGGTTACTGTACAAAATGAAATTATTATCCGAGGATTATTACTTGGTAATTTTGAATAAATTTATCAAAGATTTTTTGAAACAGTAATCTAGGCAAAAACTACAGTGACTAGAAACTTCCTCATCACTATTTGGATCGAATCAAATAGATTTGTTTCCTGTTACAATGTTTTAAAATTTAGGATTTCAAATAGAAAAAACCGTTCAGTCGATTGTTGGTCGGATCTTGCAAAATGGGAATAAAAATTAAAAAATAAATTTTCAGTAGAAACATCGAATTCTAATAATTTTCATGCGACCGTTTTGCATCTATGCATCATACTAAACGCCCGGATTACCGTTTCATAAAATTTTTGAAACTGTAAAAATTATTTTTGCTGATGTTTTCACTCTGCTGATACATTAGACAGTAAGAAAAAAGAGTTTTTGGTGAGTCCATTTTTAAGTTTGGGTTACTGTAAATAAAAACAAGCAGGCATTGCTAAAAACTTTTGAATGAAATTTTTAAGGTTTTTTGAAACAGTAGTCTAGAAAAAAACTACCGTAATCAGGATCGTCATTATGAATCTTTACATTACAAGTTCAAATTTCTGCTCTTTTTTGGTTTCAAATTTTGAAAAACTAGAGATTGAAAGAAAAACAACTGTTAAACTGGTCTGTTCAGATGAAATGAGCAATTC
The DNA here is from genome assembly GCA_900883565.2 of Caenorhabditis panamensis. Classification (NCBI taxonomy): domain Eukaryota; kingdom Metazoa; phylum Nematoda; class Chromadorea; order Rhabditida; family Rhabditidae; genus Caenorhabditis; species Caenorhabditis panamensis. The sequence continues at coordinate 947,550 of LR538082.1, read as the reverse complement.
TCATAAATTTCAAAACATGAACAGAAAAGCACACTAAAATTGAAATTAGAATTTCTGTTTCATAAATTTTTGAAAACAGAAAAAAAAATTATGTGGACCGTTTCGATGGCGAATCATTTACTTTCAGTTACAAAAAAATCATGCATTAAAAAATTGCAAAGCTTTTATTTTTTTCGCTGTTTTTTTTCAAAATTATGGGTTACTGTAGACCAAAAAAAATTTTTACCAATTTTCAAAAAATCTAGAAAAAAGCTACAGTAACCCTAAAAAATCCCAAAAATTCCCCGAAAATCCAGAATGTTTCTTCTATCAAAATTTTAGAGATTGCAGAGATAAAAGAGACGCAGAAAATAAAAATCCCGACGAACAGGAGGTTTTCGAAGAAAACGAATGATGAAATGGAATGGCCTGATAAAAGTGTTTCTTCTTCTTCTTTTTCCCCTCTCTGAATTCCAAGGGAGCAAAGAAAACAGAGCACTTTTCCGGGATTGATGGACGGGAATTGAAAGGGATAAAATGGGTGATAAGAAAGAGAAGGAAGGGTCAGACAAGAGACAACTGACAAAGGATACAAGGGAGAGGGGAATGGACCAGAAAGAACTGGGGAATGGGGAATGGAGGGGGATCAAAAGTGCAAAGGGTAGTGTAAAAAATTGGAGACTAATCTAGAAAAATAACGAAAATTCAAGTCACAATAAATTAGGATTTCTGTTTCAAAATAATGCCAAATTTTGAAACAGTTTTTTTATAACACTGGAGTGTCAAAATCCATAGTTCTTTGGAAAATCAAAAATATGAGGAGTACGGAAAGTTACAGTAATCCAAATTTATCAGGACCAGCAGTGTTGTTTGAAAACAGAGCCAAAATTCAAAAAAATTGAGAAACAGAAAAAAATTTACATGATTTTTTTTGTGATTAGGAAATCTACAGTAATCCTATTGTTACAAGTGAGTTTGGAGCCAAACCCAAAATCTAGAAAACTGCGAACAAATACTAGGAGGAGAGAAGGATTGAATTTGAAATTTCTGTTTCAAAATGAACAGAAATTTTGAAACAGATTTTTTTCTGTAATTGGTGCTCGTGTACAGACCTAATAGGAAGAGAGAATGAGAAGTACACGGTAATCTACAGTAATCCTTATTGTTTAGAAGTTTAGAACATAGTTAGATACATCAAACGCACTTTCAATGATGTTCGGAGAAAATCCAAATTTTTTAGACAAATTGAAAAACAGGAAAAAAATTCAACAGCTTGTGAAATTTACAGCAACCTACAGTAATCCTCACATCAGATTACCCTAATTTTGTAACTACCGTTTCAAAAAAATTTTCAAACACCGAAACTTTTGTCACAATGATGTTAGAAGTACACAGATTTTTTTTTTGAAAAATGAGAAACAGAAAAAATTTTGTGATCATGAAATCTATCAAAATCCCACTGTAAAAAATTACTTTTCATTGTTTTTGAAATATACACCATTCTGCAGTAATCCCCACAATACCAAAATTTTGAAATTCTGTTTCAAGAATAGTCAAAATACAGCAGTATGATCCTAAGAACAGTTAGACATCAGTTCGAGAGTGAATGTGACATTTTGAAATTTGTTAAAAAAATTTTAAAATAGCTTCCCAACTGATAAATAAAACTCCATAATAACTTACAGTAACCCAACCAATTTTTTGAAATTCAGATGGAACTTTAAAAATTTTACAGATTCAGAGAAAAATTTATCGCATCTTTGCAATAACTTCTACAATGTTCTGGCGGATCTAACGATTTTCAAAGTTAATAATTTTATCTAGTTTTTTCTAGAATTTCTTTTCAAAAATTGGGGGCTATGTGTACAGTATACTTTCTCTAGTAACCTACAGTATTCCTTCCAATCTATAAATTTTTTTTCAAAACAGAAAAAATTACTGTTTTAGAAAAATTCTATTTTACTGTAATTATATTTTTCTACAGTAATCCTAGATTTTCAAATCCAACAAAAAAAAATCACAAAAATAGAGAACCACTATGATCAGTGTACATACATGTGTTTGTGTTCCCTCCAGAACATCATCCCAAAGCTCAAAAATCCCCTAGAACTCAGAAAAACACACCGGGGATCCCTGAATGATAAGTGAACGAGAAGGACCAATTGATAAATGGGACCCCTTCGGGTTCCCTCGAGAAAGCGAATCGGACCATTATTACACTGTGATGAATCATTCGAAAAGAGAGAAGATCTAGGGAAGAGAGGTGTCTAGTCGGGATGAACGTGATTGTTTTCTTTGTATTTTTAGACCTAGAACTTTGAACACAAAGAGCACAAAAAAAATGACTGGAACATGGGATTTTTGGGTTTCTGTAGGTTTTTTTAAAATTAAAATGAGTCGTGGAATGTGATTGGGGTGTAAAAATTTGTGATGAAAATTTTTTGAAAATGTAGAAAATTTTTTCTGTTTTGTGGAAAATTTGAGTTGATTGAAGGGTTACTGTAACAATTGCTAGAGCGGTCGAGTTGCTTACTGAATTAATTTTTGAGTGTGAAAACAGGAATTTTTAAAATAAAAAAATACACATTAAAAAAAAATAAAAAATTTGAAAAAAATTTTTTTTTTATTTTTTAAAAAATTCTAAAAAATTCTAGAAGGATTACTGTAGCTGAAAATATTGGAAATGATTGTAGAATTCAGGGGTAAGATTGATTGGCAAAAGGAGTGCATTATGAGAAAAATTAGAGACAGTGAATTTTTCTGAATTTTTCTAAATTTTTTGTGTTTTTTTTCTAATTTTTAGGTCATTTCAAAATGGAGCATAGGATTTTTAGGTTACTGTAGATTTTTCAAAGGAAACTGGTAAAAGAAACCAACAACAATGTGACTGGAGTCAAGAAATCTATAATGAAAATTGTTTGCAACTGTAGGAAATTTTTTCTGTTTTGTGGAGAACTAGAATATTTTGAAGGATTACTGTACCTGATTGACTCAGATTTTGACCATGGCTTACTGTATAACTAAACGGGTTACTGTAGCTACAAATTACAACAGGAGATCGCAGATTTTCAGAAGATTTTTAGATTGAATTTTCGAAAAACAGGAATTTTTTTTTTTTAATTTTTTTTTTGATTTTTGTAACTGCCTTGGTCGAGTAACTTTGAGATAACAAATTTACAATGAGCAACTATAGAAACAGTGAATTTTTTTCAAATTTCAGGCTTATTTCTAGATCAAAAACACAAAATGAGACCGTCAATAAAAAATTCAAATAAAAAATTCGGAACTTGAATTCAAAAATTGAACAAAATTGTGATCTGACCTCAATGTCACACATTGTAGAAATCCCCCACTAATTCCTATCGGCCTAGGCCGAGGCTAGGCGGGAAAACTTTGGAATGTAAACAAAAATTTGGAATTTAAAAAAAAAAGGAAAATTTGGAAAAAAAATTTTTCCATAAATTTTTTTTTTAAATTTTTGAAATTTTTTTTTGAAAAATCCGAAAAGAAGGAATTTACTGAAACTTGAAAATCAGAAAAAATTCTAATAAATTCTCAGAAACCGAAAAAAAATCTTGAAAAAATCCAAGAAAATTGAAAAAAAAATTTTTTGAAAAATTAAAAAAAAATTTTTTTTTTTAATTTTCCAAATTTTTTTGAAGAATCCTCAAAGAAATGAGCAAGGTTTATGTGCTCTGTGACCCGAGCCCTTCGGCTCGGAGCACAGCACAAAAAATTGAGGACTCATTTTGAGGAGCACATGTGTTGCCAAATGGACAGAAAAAGTAGGGGAAAAGTCGAAAAAATCAAGGGAAAGTTGAGACTTCAGAATTGATGAGCTCCAGATGTCAATGTTTGGTTTTTGGTTTTTAGAGGGGAAAATTCTAAAATAGAAAAATGTTGGAACATCAGTTGAAATACTGTTTCAAAAATGATAGAAAATTAATTATAAATTATTTGAAACAGTGCCTTTCTATTGTAAAAATGATACTTGAAAAATTGGAATACATAGGTGTTCTGGCTAGCTGGATTGTAAAGCGTTGTGTCATGCTAAAAATTCCTGTCAATTTTCAATTTATTTTTTTTACTGTTTTAAAAATAATTGAAAATTTTGAATTTTTCTATGTTAGCAATTGTAGCATGTGTTTGGTGTCAATTCATTTTTTCAGGTACAACATATTATATAAATTTTTTAGACCTACAGTAATCCCTGTTTCACAAATTCCAAAAAATTCAGGTTGTTTGAATTTAGCACTGACTCTGCGAGTGTGACATTTCAAAAAAAATGAGCGTAAATTTCAGCTCTTTCTAATGTTCGTTACAAAAGTGGAACACTATTTCAAAATGAGTGAAAGTTTAGTTTTGAATTTCTTGAATCAGTGATCTGGGATGCAATAAAACTAGCAATCAATTAGGCAGAGAGCCCGTTCGAATCTAGAAAATATGTTTTTTGTTAGAAATTTTTGATAAAATGAGGAGCGGAATTGACTAGTATTGCCTTTTTCTATTGGCGTAGTTTTCCAGAAACCGAAAAAAAAGCCTTTTCTAATGAAAAACTTCAAATTATCACTGTTTCCCCTTATTTCTAAAAATTCAACAACTTGAAAACAATATTGCACCTATCGCTAACACAGCAAAAGAACACCCCTTTCGCGAACTCAAAAAAAAAATTCAGTTTCATGATTTTTTGAAAATTCCTGAGCATGTATCAGAAAATGATAAACTCTTTGTTCCATTTCTTACTCTAGGCTACAAAACCCCATCAAAAATAGGTACAAAAAGTGACAAATGAATGCTAATTATGAGTGAGTGACCTATGAATAGTTAGGGCAGCTTATTTACATGTTGACTTTTAGATTTGCGTCATTAATAAAAAGGAATTGGAATTATTTTATACTACATTTTATGATGTTGTTCTGGAGAAAATGCAGAATTTAGAACAGCAAAGTACGCCGATTATTGAAATTCCGGCAATTTTTTGAAAAATAAAATTTTTTTGAGAAACGGAAAAAAAATTGACTAATTTTTTTTTTGAAATTTTAGAGTCTTTATGGCCGGAGAATTGATAAAAAATCTAGCAGTGTGAACTAAAAATTTATAAGAAAAAACAAGAAAATTTCAGTAGTATTTCTCAAAAGATGACCCTTGCTCAAAACCAAACTGAAACGGTTAGTTTTAGAAAATTGGAGATTTTTCATTTTTTTTTCAAGAGATTTCAAATTTTTTAGTAATTTTTTCAGTGACAAGAAAAATCGAACAATAATTTTATCAATAAAGTGCACTAACAATAGGCTGCTTTAAACAGTAAAAAATTTGAAAATCTGTAGAGCAATTTTTTTCAAATTTTTTCAAATTTTTATCTTACTACAAAAGCCGTTCTAATGCTGTTTTTGATGGAGTGCAAATTCTAAAAAAAACTATTTGAAACTGTGAAGAAAAAAAAATAATTATTCGATATGAGTAAGTATTGTAATAGTTTTATCAATAGAGGGCACTTCCAAAAAGCCTAATTGAAACAGTAAAAAAAATTTTTTTTAATGGCGCATTTTTTTTAGAGTTAACCCGGTACGAATTAGTCTCAACAATCAAGCGCATTTTTTAAAAAATTACTTGAAATAGAAAAAAATAGAAAAAGAGGGTTTTTCATTTTTTTCTTTTTTTTCAATTTACACTTGAATTTTTCAAAAATCAATCGCAAACAAAACAGATAGCAATTTTCTCAAATTAGCGCTATTTCAAAAAAAGCTTTTTGAAACCGAAAAATAACCTAAAACACACTGAAATCTCGCAAAACTGTTCCGTAAAATTCTGCAAAACCTCCAGCTCACCACGCAAAATTTTGTATAATATTTGGCTTGCTGGTTTTGTTTCCACCCCGCAAAACGATAAAATGGTCATAAAATCGGGATGGTTTTTCGGTGTTTTTTGGGAAAAATCAGAAAAAATCGAAAAAAAATGAGAGAAGCTGAATATTGATTTTTCAAAGGGTTAGGGGGGTCTAAAATTTCAAAAAAAAATTGGACAATTTTTTTCAAAAATTTTGAAACAAATTTTAATGACTACACAATTTAAAAATTAATTTGAAAAATTGGAAAAAAAATTAGAAAAAAATCCAAAAAAATTCCAAAATTCACCCCAACTATACTAAATTCAGAATCGCTTTTTCACGCTCAATGAAGATGAGAGAATGGCTATGCAAAAAGGAGGGAAAAACTTAATTAGAGCCCGAGCATTTTTTGGCTTTGATGAGCACAGAAATGTGGCAGAGAAAAGAGGATTGGCAACACATGGAATTTGCATTTTTCTTGCGTTTTTGCCCTAAAGGATAAGGATTTGGAAAGGGAAGTACTGTGAGAAAATAGGGAACCTAGCAAAAGTCAGAAAATCAGTGAAACAAATTTTTCGAAAAAAAAATTTTTGAAGTGAAAAAATTGAAAAATAGACGAGGCGTAAAAATATAACTAGCACACTAAAAAAATTAGCAAATAGTCTAAAAAAGTCGATAAAAAATCCACTGTTCAATTACGGTCACCTAGAGGACAAGGTGGAATAAGTGGAGTGTCGTACCATTTTTTTTTGCAGAATTTGGAGGAAAATAAAACTTTTTCACAATAAAAAAAAACTTGGAAATAATGTTGGATCCTAATTACAGCGATACGACGATTGTCAAAAACATGCCACCAAATTTTTTGAAAAATTTTTGAAACAGTTTTTTCTGGTTTTTCACTGTTTCAAAAAAAAATTGTAAAACTGCTCAAATAATTACTAACAATGCTATCATGATCACTTCTTCTACAAAAAAATAATTGAAATGACGGAAATCCGTATAGTGCAGTACAGTAAAAAAGAGCAAGACCCAAAAAAAATTTTGTAGAAGAATTACTGTTTCAAAAAAGTATAGAAATTATTTGAATTTTTAAAATTTAAGACAAACTATTTGTAACTACTCAACAATGGTCACTAGGCTTATGCACAGGAGCCGAAATGTTTTTCAATCGAGCTATTTTTTTGCACATGGGTAGTATAGGGGTCCTTGAGTTCAGAAAATGTATTTTCAAAATTTTTGCTCACCGGCTCGCGGAGCAGGGACCAAAAAGAGCCCGAAAAAAAAGTTGTCGGATTGTTCTAGAAATTGATGCCTAGGGGTTTTTCACACTGTAGATCACGAATATGACAATGAAAAATCTTGAAAAATTTTTTAGAAAATGGTCACAGTACAAAAAAGTAGGAATTTTTCAGTTTTTTCACTTTATAGAAAAATTTTCTACACGAAGCAACTGAGATTGTTCCAGAATTGAATTCTACGCATAAAAATACATTAGAAAACTCTATTTAGTAAGGAATCCACGGGGACATATTGGTCGATATTTCAATTTTTCCGTATTTTTTGTACTGAAGCGAGTGCATTTCACTAAATAGCGAAAAAGTTTGCACGGGAAACACTTGAGTTGATAGCAAATTTGAAATCTACATGCAAAACAGTATCAGAATACTATAAAAACGTATCGATCAACGGGGACATACGTTTCGAAAAATGATAATTTATAGCTGAAAAAAGAGGTTCAGAAAACTCTTGTTTTCTGGCATTCTATCTATCGAACTGGTATCAATTCAACTTTATTATGGAACTTAGAATACAAACCTATAATACCGTAACAATAACTAGACTCCAAAAAAATTTTCTGATTTTTTCCGATGTTTCGAATGTTCTCATTTTTTCACCTGTAGCACCACGTATAGGGGTACATGGTCCCAAAAAGTCGAAAAAATCGGTAAAATTAAAAAATCAAAATGAGTTTAGAAATGAGTGGGGCAATCCTAGTGTATCATAAATCTACATGAAAAATTTTTTTTGAAAATAAATAACGTCTCAAAAAAATTTCAATCTGAGATCATAGCAAAAACTGATGATCTCAACTCAAGAGGTCAGGAAATCTGGGAAAGACAACTTAGAAACGATATAATTTTTTCATTGAGTGTGGATGGGTTTGAGGTTCATAATGCTGATAGCTGAATACAGTTCAGTTCAGTAAGTGATTTATTCTGGCCCGTTTTCATAAAAAATCAAAATTTGAAATTTCCGACCTAAATGTCCCCGTGGATTGTTTTTTCTCATAAATGAATATAAGTAGTTTTTGGTGTAGAATCTATTAAAAATGTTATCTCGCTTGCTTCGTGTGGAAAATTTTTAGATAAAATGAAAAATGTATTTTTTTAGTACTACAGCTACTTTACAAAATTTTTTTTGTGATTTTTCAATATGAAATTCGTGATCTACGTATCAAATAACCTCAGTATGCAAAAGTAGAACAAAAAATATTGACTTTGAAAAATTCAAATTTTGGCTCAGAGCTCCGCGAGCCCGTGAGCAAAAAATTCAAAAGAACCTGTTTTGAACTTACGTACCCCTATACTACCCCTATGCAAAATATCAGCCCGATTGAAAAACATTTCGGCTCCTGTGCATAACGTTTTGGAGTGTTTAGGAATAGTTTGTCTTAATTAGACTGTGTAATTCACTCTTCATTTATCAGTAGAAATTTCTGAAAGCTTCTGACTTTCAAAAAATTGAAACTAAAAAATTGAAAAATTCATCAAAAATACCATCAGATTATCGTCAAAGCTTGTACACCATTTTTAAAAAATTTGAAAGCAGTAAAAAAATTGAGAAAAATTCCAAAATACAAAAAAAACTGTTTCAAGAATAGCTCAAATAAATCTACCAATCCGATGGGATATTGAAATATGTATTTGGAAAAATTTCAAAAATAAAATAAAATTTTCGGAAATCAGGAAAGAAATTTCGTGACTGTCCTCAAAATATTCGATAGGATCCATCAATATTTCAAAAAAAATTTCAACACTTGCATTTTCTTTGAAACTGTAGAACACATTTTTTGTGTTCCAAAACCAAAAATTTCAATTCAAAAAATGGATCCAAATCCTCTAATCTTTATGTCATACATAAATCACAGAATACTTTTTTTTATATCGGAATCATTGACTCATTAAAAAAAATTTTGTAGTTGGAAAATTCAAATTTTTTTGAAACTGTAAAATTAAAAAATTTTGGCATTAATTTTTTTAAATCTAGGAAAAACGTGGCATTCCCTTTGCTTAGGGCCCATTCAAAAATAACAGAAAAAAATCAACATCAAAATCAAAAAATTCCCACACATCTCTGTCTCTCTTTTGTGACGTTTGACCCATGAATGGCCAGTTTGTTGTGTGAATCGAGAATGTTTGCGGAATATGTTTTTTTCCGAACAAAATAATATGAAATCACATGAAAAATAAGGGTTTAGGGCAGCAGAATACAGACATCGGAATCACTGTACTTTTTTTTAATTTTCAAAAAATTCCTGATTTTTGAAAATTACGAAAAAATGCCCAGGAATCAAGCTACAGTAACCTAAAAAATTTCAAAATTTTTAAATTTGCGATTCTGATTTTTTTTCAAATTTCTGAACACTAGAATTGACGAAAAAATGCACAGAAACCAAGCTATTAGGTTGGTTCATAAGTTTCGCGCAGTTGGTCGTTTCTCAATGATGAGTTGAGCTAAAAATCTGAAATTTTGCACATAATTCGATCAACCCTAAAAAACATCTTTGGCCAAATGGCAACCCACAACTCTCATTTTTCGCCGATATAAAATTCTGAACGTCGCGTGAATTTTAGGGGTCAAAACTGTAAAAAATTCATCAGAGCAGCTAGATTTTTTCTGATTAGTGGAATCAAATACGCGTACAGCCAATACATGATTGCAGTTTAGTTTAGAATTTTAGAACGCGTTTCCGAATTTTGGGAAGGGGTCAAATTTTGGTCATTTTTGCTTGTTTTTCGCACTGTTTTCACTAATTTTGATTTTTTGAGCTTCGGAATTTTTTTAAAAATTCAAATCAAAAAGTTTACAGTTTACAAATGAATTCTGCATCATTTGCACCAAAAAGCGAAGCTCCATATTGACTTTTTGAAAAATCGACCTGAAATTCTAAAAATTCGGAAACGCGTTGTAAAAATCCAAACTAAACTGCAATTATGTATTGGCTGTACGCGTATTTGATTCCACTAATCAGAAAAAATCTAGCTGCTCTGATGAATTTTTTACAGTTTTGACCCCTAAAATTGACGCGACGTTCAGAATTTTATCTCGGCCAAAAATGGAAGTTGTGGGTTGTCATTTGGCCAAAGATGTTTTTTAGGGTTGACCGAATTATGTGCAAAATTTCAGATTTTTAGCTCAACTCATCACTGAGAAACGACCAACTGCGCGAAACTTATGAACCAACCTAATACAAAAATCCAAAAATATCAGAATAAAAAGTTTTGAAATCAGGAATTTTTAAAAAATTCCAGAAATTTGAATTGACGAAAAAATTCACAGAAACATAGCTACAGTAATTCAAAAAAAATTCCAAATTTCTGATTTTAGGTTCACGAATTTTTTTAAAAATTTCAGAAATTCGAAATCTAAAAAATGACGGAAAAATGCACAGAAACCTAGCTACAGTAACCTAAAAAATTTCGAAACTTTAGATTTTGAGTTCTGGAATTTTTCAAAAATTTTTTCAAAAATCCTACAGTAATCCTAAATTTTTTGAAGTGCATTCAGAACCCTTTTTATACCCATTTTCCAAAAAACACCAGCACAAAGACTATTCCCTGTGCAAATTTAGACTCTTTGCACTGAAGTTTACAACAAAAAAATCAAAAACTGAAAAAAATTTCGAACCCTTACTATGAACTTCAGTTCCAAATAAACACTTTCTTATCAAAAATTCCCTATCTTGCCATTCTTTTCTCCGTTCTTTATCTCCGTTCATCTCCATTCAAAACAGCATGTTTATTGTTTGTTTCCACACCGAAAAACGTGCAAAAATCAGTGGCAAATGGTTAGAAATGTGACCTCCAGACTATAGGAGAATGAGGAAGTTGCAGGGAAAATTTATCTGATTTTTACAAATTTTTTTAAATGGTAAACATCAGTGCAAAAAGTTTGAATTTGCAAGGAAAAATTGAAAAATGTTTTGAAATTTGGAAAAAAAATTAAAAAATTTTTTTTGACAGGAAAAAAATTTCAGTATCACAAGTGGACAAGTTCGTCGATTGCAAAATAAGAAAAAAAATTGCTCATAAAAATTTTTTGAAACTGCATTTTTTTTTTAAATTTTTGGATTACTGTACCTCTCAACTACAGTATCCAAAAAATTCAAATTTTCAATCTATCTATTTTTCATAATTTTTGAAACATGAATCATGCTGACATCAACTTCTTCAAAAATCCCATTAAAAATTAGAAAAATTTTGAAACTGGAATTTTTTTCAATTTTTGGATTTTTTTTTTCAAATTTTTGGATTACTGTACTTTTCAACTACAATTCACCAAAAATTTCAATTTTTTCTGTATGAAAAATCGACCAAGGGAGCGAAACAAATAGCACACTCAAAAATTCCAAATAAAAAATACAAAATTTTTGAAACTGAATTTTTTTTTTATTTTTGACTTTATTTTTGTTTTGTTTTTTTCGGTCTAGACAAAATTCAATAAAACCATTTGAACCCTACTCATTATAGGTACGTGATCAGTTCAACTGATCATTATCACTTTCTTATCATCAGAGATAAAAAAGGGAAACTTGGAAGTTTGGCGGTTTAGATGGCTAGGAAAGAAATAGAGGAAAACAAGTCAGAAGAACACAAAAAATATAGCAGAAATTAGTGGCATTTTGTAGTGATAAAAAATTTATCACGTAGCTGGATCAAAAAGTGCTTTTTGGCAAAAACAATTTGAAAATTTTTGAAACAGTAATTTCTAAAAAAAAATCAAGAAAATTGAAAACGCCAAAATACTGTATGGAATTTTTTTTTGAAAAATAAAAGAACCCTTGAAACTGAATTTTTTTGAAAATCCAAAAATCGAAAAAAAAATTCAAGATTTTTTTCAAATTCATTTTGTTAGCACAAAATTCTAGCAAGAGAAATTCAAAATGAAGACTATTCATTTGGACTTTGTTTACCATATCGATCAATTTTTAATATCCAGCTACAGTACTTTGAAAATTTTTGAAACAGTAATTTTCAAAAAAATTCAAAAAAAAATTCGAAATTTTTTTTTCGAAATTGATGAAAACTTACGATAAATTGCAAAAAACCTTCGCAAAAAAAATTTAAAAAGAGGAAAATTCAATGTAATGTGATGTAGTTCACCATACCAATCAAGTTTTAGCACCCAGACACAGTACTTCAAAAATTTTTGAAACAGTAATTTTCCAAAAAAAATTCAAAAAAAAATTAAAAATTTTTTTTTTCGAAATTGACGGAAAATTACGAAAAATTGCAAAAAATCCTAGCTACAACTCAAAAAAGAGGAAAATTCAAAAATCACTTATCAAATTTTAGTTCCCAGATACAGTACTTTGAAAATTTTTGAAACAGTAATTTCCAAAAAAAACAATTTATTTTAGAAAATTCGAAAATTGGAAGGAAATTTTTTTTCAAAATTGACGGAAAATCACGATAATTTTCAAAAAATCTTACAATTAGCAAAAAGTAATTCACCACACCGATCAAATTTTAATATCCAGCTACAGTACTTTGAAAATTTTTGAAACAGTAATTTAAAAAAAAAAAATTTTTTTTTAAAAAAAAAAAATCAAAGTACCACCCTCACTATTAACCCTCCAAAAAACTGGGTCATCTTGGCAGAATGATCAAAAAACTGAGAAAAGGGAGAAACCGAAGCGGAAGCTTGTTGGTGTAATGACACACAGTCTACAGGGTAGTTACAGCGGTGTCCTTCTCTCGAAAAGAAACGATGAAAAGCCACACATGCGAGTGTTGCAAAAAAGGGACAAAAAATGGGTAAAACGGGGAGATAAAGAGAACAAAAAATGGGTAGAAATGGGGAGGTAAAGGGAAATTTTTTGGTTCCGGGTAGAAAAATAGAGGGGTTTTTGAATTTTTTTTCGAGATTTCCTTTGGGCAGTTCGTATTAGAGAAAGTTTTTTTGTGAATTTAAAAATGGAATTTTTGAAACTGATTTTTTTAATTTTTACACCATCAAACTTGTTTTTTTTGCAGGATTTCGGGATTATGAAATTTCAAAGTTGGCAACGCAATATTTTTGGAATTTTTTTTAGAAAAAAAAAAATTTTTGAAACTGAAAATTTTTTGAATAGGACTACTGTGACTACAGTAACCCGTTTTTTTCTTGTTTTTTTCAGTTGAATTTTCCAAAATTCAGAGTCACCTTTATACAGTCTATGGATTGGACAAAATTGCTCGGAAAATTTCAAAAAAAAATTTGGAAACAGAAATTTTCAGAATGAGATTTTTCATGAAAGTTACAGTAATTTTTGTGTTTTTTCAGTAGGGAGGAATTTGAATTTTTTTATCGAGTGTGGAAAAAAATTAGAAAAAATAGCTTGAATTTTTTTTTGATTTTTTTTTTGAAACCGAATATTTTTTTTAGTTTTTTTTTTAAATTTGTCAAAATTGTTAGTACGGTAGGTTTTGTGTTTTCAAGTTACGCATCAAAAATGACTACTCTAGGAATTTTTTGAAAAAATATTGAAAAAGTGATTTTTTAAATTTTTTTTGAAAAAAATTCAATTTTTCTGAATTTTAGGCAAAAAAAAATAAATTGTTCGCTACAGTAAACCTTGAAAAATTCCAAAAAAATCCAAAGCCTCTAGAAAAATTAGATTGTACGAAAAAACACACAGAAATCTAGATACAGTAATCCAAATTTCAAAAAAATCGACAGTTCATTCAGAACAATTAGGAAAAAAAGCTAAAAATTTTTAAAACAATTTTTTGAAACAGTGTGCATAAAAAACGCCTCAAAATTCATTCTAAAATTTTTTTCAAAGCTACAGTAATCCTAAAACAAACCGACAACAACTGTAAAATCAAAAATTCATCACAATTTCAAAAAAATTTGAAACAGAATTTTTTTTCAAAATCTCCAATTTTCCCAATATTGTGAATTCAAGCCCAAGACACAATGATCATCACCATACATATCATCTTTCCTCCCAAAAAAAATTCAAAAAATCACAAGTCACAACAGTCTCCGAACCTAATAGCCGCCTACTCCTACTAGTATCCCTTCGTTTTCACTGAATTGAACGAGACGAAAAAAAATAGTTTTCGACCGTCTAAAAGATAAGAGAAATTCCCGTCTTATAACAGATACACATCTCTTTTCGTTTTCGGCAAAACCCCCCGCTGGTGCCCTTGAAGGGAAGGGAAATGGCAGTTGAGAAGCGGAAGGAAAAGGAAAGAGAAATATGGGGAAAGAGGGGGGGATACTGTTTTGATAGGGTTATGGTTACGGATGGAACAATGATAATATCGTTTTAGAGCTTGAAAATTGAAATTTTGATTTTGAAACTGTAGACTAATTTTTTTCGATTTTTTTCCGATTTTTTCAGGTACTCTACTCTAAAGAAAAAAAGTAAAAACATGGAGGAAGAAGACATTATGTCATTTTCAAAGTTTAGTACCGTTTTGGAGTTTGAAAAAACATTCAAAAAGTTTTTGGAACAGTTATTCTTTTTTTTGGGGTATTCAAAAAGTTTAGAATTCTAATTGCTTGAGCATCACTGAAAAAAAATTTTTGAATTTTTTTCTTTTTAATTTCGAAACAGAAAAAATATTACAGTGGGCTACTGTAATTACTGCAAACTTTTTGTTTTTTTTGGAAGGGAATTCAAATTTTTGGAAGTAACCCCAGAAAAAATACGTTTTTCAGCTTGAAAGTTTTTTTGAATTTTTTTGAAACTGACGAAAAAATTTTCAAAAAAATCATTTTTGAGTTTTTTCAGTTTTTTAAAAAATCAGTAGGGGAAAAGATGAAAAAAGATGAAATGAAAATAAAGATAAACAATAGTAGTTTCGAGCTTGAAAATAGAAAATTTGCTTTTGAAACTGTAGACTAATTTTTTTTTGATTCTTCTAGGTACTGTACTCCAAAGAAAAAGAGGAAAAAGCAGAAATGAGGACTTGATAGTGTTATGATAACTTCGGATTTTATCTTCATGGTCTAGTACTGTTTTAGAGTTTAGAAAATATTTTTAAAAAATATTGAAACAGCTTTTTTATAAAAAATGTAGAGTGACAGTTCATGCTTCACTGAACTAAATTTCTTGAAAATTTAAAAAAAAAATTTTGAAACAGAAAAAAATTAGATTGATTCATTACGATATTCACTGTTACAGTGATAATTGGAAATCATTAATTCAGTTATTGTTCTGATGGGGCTGTCGGAGACTTGGATTTGAATAATTGAACACATTTTTCAGATAAAATATCGAAATGTCTGCTTTTTTTTAGATTACAGTTCACTGTTACAGTGAAAATAGATAAAAAAAATTAATTTACGATTTGTTGCTATTGATTTTTCATACTGTAGAAAATGTCAAATTCATCCGACTAATCAGGAACAAAAAATTCAACGAACTTGTTAGATTTTGAAAATAGGGAATTTTACTGTTTCAAATTTTTCAAAAATGATCAAATTTTTAGAAGTGTGGTAATCTACACGATTCTTCCTTTCTTCATGAATAAAAAAAAGTTGCAAAAAAACTTACGGACTTTTTAAATGCTAGTAACCTTTTCTACCTAACAAGTTATTCAACAAAACTCCAAATTTCAATTTTTTTGAAACAGTGAAAATTTTCAAATTTTTAAAGGAAAAAATACAGTAGCTACGTAAGCTAAACGATCGTTTACTATCAAGTCAATGTAAAAAATATAAATTTCCGTTTTTCAGAAACATAAATTTTTTTAAAACTTGAAATTCAATATAAAATTCAACAGTATCTTCGGAGAAGCGATTTAATATTGATCTATTGGACAAACAATTATTTTTTTTTAATTATTAGAAACAGTGAAAAATTTTTTCAAAAATTTGTAACAAAAATTCAAAAAA
>LR538082.1:824869-931612 GCA_900883565.2 Caenorhabditis panamensis | reverse complement strand
AAAAAAAAAAAAAAAAACTAACCGTTTTTTCTGGAGATCCTTGGGTGATCCTTTGAAGCCTTTGGAGCCAATGGAAGGATCTTGAATTTGGACCAGTTGATTTTGAAGACCTGCAAATAAACAATAATGAGTTTTTTTCTGATCAAGGATTTTATTTTGAAAATTGAAGAGAAACAGTAAGTTTTTTTTCAAAAAACCACAAAACCACCGGTAAAAGTACCCGTTTCCTCCAGCTATTTCTGAGTGTCTTGAAATTTCCTCATTTCCCCTTTTTTCATAGTTTTTCGGGGTTTTTCTCATAAAAATTCCCTCGTTTTTTCTCTTTGTCTCCTATTTTTCAGGCCTATTTCTCGGTAGGTTTGTGTCTTTTTGATGTTCGATTACTCTATTGTAAGTGCGGGGAATGGGGGAGTAGGGTACTCTGGTAATACATAGTAGAAGGGAGAAAGGACTGATTTTTGATACTGTAATTTCGGAAAAAAATTCAAAAAATAGGAAGGAATAAATGGAGAGAAGGACAGGAACGCTGGAAGTAGAAGAAACGATTTCCAAAAATTTTGAAAATCTTTTAAATTTTTTGAAACAGAAAAAATGGGTGCTAGGAGACTCTGGTGGTAGGAAAAGACTGATTTTAGATTTAAAAAACCGTAACTTTTCGAAAAGAAGGAATAAAATGGAAAAATGAACAAATGAGAGCACCAAAAGGATCGACTTTAGGAATTTTCAAATTTTTTTCGAAATTTTTTTGAAACCGAAGAAATGGGTGCTAGGGTACTCTGGTAATACAGGGAAACTGATTTTCAGTTTAGAAATGAATGCCAAAAAAATTTAAAAAATAGGGAAAGTGAATGGAAAAATAGACAAAAAGGCTATAAGATGGTAGTAACGATTTTCGAAATTTTTTAAAATTTTAAATATTTCTTTTGAAGCGGAAAAATGGGTGATAGGATATTCTGGTAGTAGTAAAAAACTGATTTTAGTACAGGAATGCCAGGAAATTTTCATTAAAAATAGGGAGTGGTAAATGGAAAAATAGGCGATACGACACAATGAGTGAATAACTATTTTCTAATTTTTCAAACAATTTTTGAATTTTTTGAAACAGAAAAAGAGTGTTAGGGTACTCTGGTAGTAGAAAAGGGCTGATTTTTGATATTGGAATATAGGGAAAAAAATTTAAAAAATAGGGAGAGGTAAATGGAAAAATAGACAAGAACGCCGGACTATAGAAGCAACGATTTCCGAAATTTTTTGAAAATTTTAAAGAATTTTTTGAAACCGAAAAAGTAGGTGCTAGGGTACTATGCAAGTACAAGGGGACTAATTTTTAATACTGGAATATGCAAATGTTGAATAGAGGGAGGTGAATGGAAAAATATAATTAATTGGTAGTTGAGAATCGTGAGGAACAATTTTCAAAATTTTGGAAATTTTTCAGAAATTTTTTGAAACAGAAAACGGCTTGAGGGACGACAAGAAAAAAAAAACAAGAAACAAGAATCGATGCCGTAGCAATTTTCTAAATTTTCCAATTTTTTGAAGAAATGTTTTGAATCTGGAAAACAATTTCTAGCTCTCCAGGCTAATTTATTGCTGTTTCAAATAGCAGATAACAATTAGAAAAAAATTAGAAAATCAATGAACGGTTGAAAAAAACACGAAAAATTATTAGAAACTCAATAACCTGGCCTATGTATCTTGTCTAACAAAGGCTAGGTGCAGTTAAAAAAAACCAATACAAAAACAAAAAAAAATTGGAAAATCTAAAACGGATTTTTTCCTAATTTTAGAGAAAATAGAGGAAGTCAGACAAAATAGCTACTGGTTGTGAAAAAATTTCAAAAAATTTTCAAAAAAATTTGAAATCGAAAATCTCTAAAACAACTGTATTTTTTTTAAACTCGGAGCAAACAAGTCAATAAAGCTACAAAAAATCCAAACTAATCAGATTTTTTTGAAACAGCAAAATGCCTAGAATGCCAATGCCACAAGAAAAAAAGGAAATCGACCTTTTGATCGGTCAGTTAGATAGTGAAAATGGCAGAATTCATAAGGAAAAATGGAGAGAAAAATGAGAGAAAAATTGAGAGATATGGACAGATTTTTGAAAGTCGACAAGGTTTTGGAAGTAAATTTTTTGTATTTTTTCCGATAAGAAAAAAACGGTGATTTTTAATTGTTGAAGCTACAAATGTAAGATTGGTATTTCTGTACCTACAGAAATTTTTAAAATTTTTGAAACAATGAATTTAAAATTTTTGGAAAAAAGGATTACTGTAGGAGTACTGTAGTTCAAATTTTGAAAAACATATCACAGAAACAACTTCATCGTTAGATTACTGTAGCTACAGTAGTTTTAGTAAATTTGAAACAGGAAAAATTTTGAAATTTTCAAAAAAAAAAACAAGGATTACTGTAGTGTAGGTTGATTAGGTTACTGTAGATATGAATTACTATTTTTGGAGTACTGTAGGATTACTGTAATTTATGATAAGATTGGCAGAACAGAAAACGGATTGAAAAATTCCAATTACCACAGCGTTTTTGGAAAATTTGAAACAAAATTTTTTTTTTCAAAAATTTCTAAAAAATTTAGGGAGCTGGGGTACTGTAGTTAGGGTACTGTAGACTACTGTATTTTATGGTAAAAATGATAACAAAATGGACACTATTACAAAAAATTCCAGTACCCATGTAAATTTTGTGAAAGTTGAAACCGAAAAAAAAATTTGAAAATTTTTGTAAAATTTTGAGACCTGATTACTGTAGCCAGGGTACTGTAGTTTTGAACAAAAACAGAAAATAAAATTTCAGGATTACTGTAAAAAATTTGAAATTCGAGAAAAGTATTCAGTTTAAAAAAAAAATAGACCACTGTTTCAAAAAATTGCAAAAAAACAAAGAGTTTTTGGACCAACAATACTGCGACGCCCCTCTACCACAAAAAAATAAAATCATGGATTACTGTAGCTACAGTAATCCCAAGTTACTTAAAAAATTGCAGAAAAAAAAATCAAAAGATCAAAGAGCATTTTCAATTTTCTCCTCCTTCTCAATCTTTCAATTTCATGTCCTTTTATACAGACTAGACACTCACTTTTCTCCGAAAAAAAACATAGAAAAACGAGGCATTGTGTAGGAAGAAGAGGGTGCAGAGAAGGAGAGAGGAACAACAAAATGAATCAAAATTGAGGGAAATTGTTACGTCAGAAAGGGGAATAGGGGAGCAGGAAAATGGGGGAAGAAGTGAATAAAAGACGAAGTAATACAGAAGGGTTTGGGTTTTTTATGGAGAATTGGAAAAACTATAAGTGACGGTAAAAAAGGCATGTACAACGAGGGAAAATTTAAATTTCAAAATCCTCAAAAATTTTTGAAACCGATTTTTTTTTCAGTTTATGATTTTTTCCAAAAATTTGAAATTCGAAGCGAAAATTGGAATGGATACTGTAGTTTTTTTCGAATTTTGGAGGAAGAACGAAGACTAGTCTAGTAAAAAAATTAATTTCAAGAATTTTTAAAAATTTTTTGAAACCAATTTTTTTTTTCAATTTTTGAATTTTTTTTTTCAAAAATTAAAAATTGGAACGATGAACGAAAAATGCAGAAAACTGATTTATTGAACAAGCCAACGTCATCGATTGATTTTCCAACAATTTTTTTTCAATATTTGGAGCATTTTGAAACATAATTTCAATTTTTTTGAAAGGGTTACTGTAATTTGAAAATTGTGCGATAGTTATTGAAAATTTTCAAAATTCATGAATAAAAAGAGGCATTTGGCAAACGTTTAGGGATCCAGAAGGGTATGGGATTTTTTTAGCGAATAGAAGAAACTGTAAGGTACAGTATTCTGTGGCTTTTTGAAAATTTTGGAAAATAACACTACCAGTGAATCGACCAGTGGAAAATCCAATTTCAAAATTTTCAAAAATTTTTGAAACTGTCATTTTTCAACAATTTTTAGAATTTTTAAAAATTTTGAAAAACAGTAACCCATACCATTTCTCAAAATAAACAAAAAATTAAAGAATTGTTGAAAAAATCACACATCTATTGGTTTTTTGAAATTTTAAAGATTTTGTTTCATATTTTGAAACAGGAAAAATTAACTTTTGGTTCACTTTTGGGTAGGAAGTTTGGAGAATGAAAAAAGCTCGTTGAAAACTGTTCAGTAATCCAAAAGGGTATGGAAATTTTTAGCGAATAGAAGAAACTGTAAAGTACAGTAATCCGTAGCTTTTTTTGAAATATTGGAGAACGTAGGAAGAATGGGACCAGTAACACATTGAAAGTTCCAAAATTGTTCAAAAATTTTGAAACCCGGTTTTTTTTTTCAATTTTCCGTTATTTTTTGAAATTTTTTTCTTGAGCTACAGTAATTTGACACTGTTACTCAATTTTCGAAAAAAATATAGAAAAATCTGAATTTTCAAATAAACGAACGAAAATAGAGTACGAATTGATATCCTAAAAAAATTTTTCAAAAGGTAGGATTTTTCGAAACTGAAAAAAATTTTTGAGGAAGGGTTACTGAAGTTTCGAAAATGTGCGATAAACAATGAAATTTTTCGAAAATCAGGGATGAAAAAGTCCAGTAATCAAGAAAGGTATGGGTTTCTTATGGGGATTTACAAAAACTGTATGGTACAGTAATACTTGAAAACTGCAGCGAAAAAATGCATTTCTAAAAATCTTCAAAAAATTCTGAAACAATGTTTTCAATTTTTTCGTATTTTTGAAGTCATAAATTGAAGTACAGTAACCTATCACTACTCAAATTAAACATAGAAATGCAGAAAATTGTAGGAAGTTTGGAGAATAAAAAAAGCTCGTTGAAAACTGTTCAGTAATCCAAAAAGGTATGGGATTTTTTTAGCGAATAGAAGAAACTGTAAAGTACAGTAATCCGTAATTTTTTTGAAACATTGGGGAACGTAGGGAAAATGGGACCAGTAACTCATTGAAAGTTCCAAAACTGTTCAAAAATTTTTGAAACCGATTTTTTTTTACAATTTCAGATTTTTTTTTGAAATTTTTAACTTGAGCTACAGTAATTTGACACAGTTACTCAATTTTCGAAAAAAATATAGAAAAATTTGAATTTTCAAATAAACAAACGAAAATAGAGTACGAATTGATATCCTAAAATTTTTTTTCGAACGGTAGGATTTTTCGAAACAGAAAAAAATTTTTGAGGGAAGGTTACTGTAGTTTTAAAATTTTGTTGTAATCATTGAAATTTTCCAGTTGAATTCGAACAAAAACTATAATTCTACAACTTCGTTCAGAGCAGCGGAAAAATTTATACGAAAAAAATCAAAAGGGATTATTGAAACCGAAAAAAATTTTTAAACTACAGTATTGTTAACAAAAATTCGGGTTACTGTACTTTTCAAAATTTGTTTTAAAAAACTGGAAAGCCTTGTTGAACAGCAATGATACAGTTATGCGATTGATAAAAATTCAGAATCCAAAATTTAAAAAAAAATTGAAACACTGAAAAATTCAAAAATTCGGGTTATTGTAATTTTTAAAATTTGCAAAAAACCAGAGCCAATTAAAAAACATGTTGGAAACCTGCCAATTACGATTCAATATTGATGAAATTTTTTCCAATTTTTCAAAAAATAAAATTTGAAACAGAAAAATTTTTGAAAATTAAGAAAATCAGGATTACTGTAATTTTAAAAATGTGCAAAAATCTGAGAAAATCTTTGACAAATTCTGGAAATTTTCATTTCCTGGTTACTGTAATTCTTGGATTCACAAAATTTTGTCAAAATCGCTGAACATTTTTTTTAATTTTTCAAAAAAAATAAAGTTTTGAAACAGAAATCTCAAAAAAAATCAAAAACCTTCCTATAATTTGCACCCAACTTGTTTGTTTTTTGCAAAACCTCAAAAACAAGTAATAAAACCCAGAGAAGACGTTCGGGAATAGGCGTAGAAGGCATAAGAATAAGAGGAATCAAGCTTAATTTCCATTCTCACCATAGTCAAATACCAATTGGACAGACTGTCCGGGGAGGGGGTAACTGGTTTGGAGAGAAGAGATCGAATAGTATCCCCCGTTGCGATCATCTCGGGAAGTTAGGAGGGATATTATGGAGATTGATTTAAAGGGTCTTGAAAAAAAAAAAGATTTTCGGAAAATTGAAAAAAAACATTTTAAATTTTTTTTTGAAACTGGAAAGATTTTCTAAAATTTTGGGGGCTACAGATGTTTTTTTCAGTAATAAAAAATACAGGAAAATCACTAAAACAAGATTAGGAAATGAGGGATATTATGGAGATTGATTTAGAGGGTCTTGGGGAAAAAACGGGGATTTACGCAAAATTGAAAAAAATTGAAAAAAAATTTTTGAAATTTTTTTTGAAACTGGGAAAATTTTTTGGAGTTTAGAGGACAACAGTGGTTTTTTTGGTAATACTCACAAAAAGTATGGGCAATTTATTAAAACTAGGGATATTATGCAGATTGATTTAGAGGGTCTTGGGGGAAAATTAGGGGGTTTTTTGAAAAATTGTAAAAAATTGAAAAAAAAAAAGTTTTTTTTTCAATTTTTTTCTGATTAATAAATTGATCCTACACTTACAAATCAATAACAAAAAAATAATTCTAAAATTTCAAAAAAAAATTTCAAATTGAAACAGAAGAAAAAAATTTGTCCAAAATCTATCAATTTCTTGGAAAATTTTTGGATTTTGAGAAAAAAATTTTTTTTATTTTTTTTGTTGCTGATAAAATTGATCTTACAGTTGCAAATCGATCTTGTTGAACAATAACGATTTCTTAATTTTCAGAAAAAGTTTTAATTGAAACAGAAAACAACAGTTTGTATAGGGCCTCGTATTATACTTCATAAAATTAAGAGAAATTTTATGAATTTCTTGAAATTTTTTTTTTGAAACTGGAAAAATTTTCTAAAATTTAGGGAACTACAGATGTGTTTTTCAGTAGTAAAAATACATTCAAATTACTGGAACAGGATTAGAAAATGAGGGATATTATGGAGATTGATTCAGTGAAAACAATGTATTCACTTTTTCATTTAAAAAATTCTGGAAACAGAATAAATTTTCAAATAGCACCATGATGACATTGAAGTTTCACAAATTTTTTTTTATTGAAAAGTAGCAATTGAAACAGTAATTGGTCGATTACTTCTCAAACTATTATAAAATGGATGACTGTCTAAAAATTCAAAATTCACAGAGTTCATTTTGAATTTGTGTAGACTGAGGATCATTTAGAGAAACAATTAGACGGCTATGATTACGGTTTCAACAAAGTTTAAAGATATTGTAAAAATTAGAAACGGTAATTTGTACTGTATTCCACCGAGTTTTATTCTACTGTCAAAACTGAAAGTCATGAAACACAGAGAACCAGTTTTGTTTTAGGTTACAAAGCTAGAAAACGGACTCTGAAAAAATAATTGCAATTTTCAAAATGCTCAATTTGATGGATGGACATTGAAACAGTAAGGCATAATCCAAGAATCATTGAATTGCCGTTTCAAGAGTTCTAGAATACAAATTCCAAATTTGAAAAAGTAATTTATTGACTTGTTGTTTGTTCATTCAAAACATCTATTTTATGGGTTTTTTCTAATTTTAGCCCCTCTTGATCCCTAATAGTACAACCTCTGAACTTTTTTTGGTGCGGCAAATTCGCATTTTTTTTTAATGGCTCGGTAAATTTTTTGAAGTTTGCATTACTGTTAGATAAATCAAAACGTTCAAAATTGCCATTTTAAAATATTAGGTTGGTTCATAAGTTTCGCGCAGTTGGTCGTTTCTCAATGATGAGTTGAGCTAAAAATCTGAAATTTTGCACATAATTCGATCAACCCTAAAAAACATCTTTGGCCAAATGGCAACCCACAACTCTCATTTTTGGCCGAGATAAAATTCTGAAAGTCGCGTCAATTTTAGGGGTCAAAACTGTAAAAAATTCATCAGAGCAGCTAGATTTTTTTTGATTAGTGGAATCAAATACGCGTACAGTCAATACATGATTGCAATTTAGTTTAGAATTTTAGAACGCGTTTCCGAATTTTGGGAAGGGGTCAAATTTTGGTCATTTTTGCTTGATTTTCGCACTGATTTCACTAATTTTGATTTTTTGAGCTTGGAAATTAGTTTAAAAATCCAAATCAAAAAGTAAACAATTTACAGATAAATTTTGCATCATTTGCACCAAAAAGCGAAACTCCATATCAACTTTTTTAAAAATCGACCTGAAATTCTAAAAACTCGAAAACGCGTTGTAAAAATCCAAACTAAACTGAAATCATGTATTGACTGTACGCGTATTTGATTCCACTAATCAAAAAAAATCTAGCTGCTCTGATGAATTTTTTAGCGATTTCGACCCAAAAATGGGTGGGACGTTCAGAATTTTATATCGGCGAAAAATGAGAGTTGTGGGTTGCCATTTGGCCAAAAATGTTTTTTAGGGTTGACCGAATTATGTGCAAAATTTCAGATTTTTAGCTCAACTCATCATTGAGAAACGACCAACTGCGCGAAACTTATGAACCAACCTAATATTTAGGGCAAAATCTTTCTAACGAAAACTACACAGACCATGATATTGCAGTTTCAAAAATTCAAAAATAAATTTTTGAAGTTTGAAACAGTAATTTCATCACTATAGAAGTGGTTCAAAAATTCAAAAAAAGCAACAAAATCCGTTTCAAAAAATTCCCAAAATTTCAAGCCATTAGAAAACTTTCTTAATTGACTTGTAATGTATCTTGAAACTCTAGAAACCTTATTATGCATTTCCTAAAGTCCAATAAACTACATACAGTAACTATAACAGTTCAAATTATTCTGTTCGCCAAATTCAAATCCAATTCACGTGGAAACACAGACCATCATAATGCAGTTTCAAAAATTCAAAAATAAATTCTTGAAATTTGAAACAGTAATTCCATCACTATCATTGTAGTTTTTCAATAAAATTAGAAAAAAAACAAAATCTGTTTCAAAAAATTCCAAAAATTTCTAGATTTTAGAAACTTTTTATTATTAAATTACAATAAAAATTTTAAAATTCCAGAAACCTTATTATGCATTCCCGAAAGTTCAAGACTTCATACAATACTTCAAATTATTCTGTTCGCCAAATTCAAATCCAAGTCACGTGGTCCTAACCATACAGAAAATGACGAGTATTCAGTAAACACCTTCCCGGATAAATATCGGAAATGACACCATTTTCATCAGGTTTTTAGGGTTTGGCGAATGATTACAAAACAAAAAAAACACAAAGGGATCATCGAGCCAAATTCAAAAAAATTTGACAAAAAAAATGAAAAAAAAAAAAAAATTTTTCATTTTTTTTTAAATTTTCAAACTACAGTAATCCTCGTTGACCACAACCACCCACTCCATTTTCACAAATAAACAATTCGAAAAAAAATTGTGAATGCGGTAATAAAATCGTAGTAAAAGTAGAGGTTCATAATCCGACCAAAAAAAATCCGTTCGCTACAATTTTTTGGTCATTTTTTTGATGAGTAGGTGTATCAAAAAGAGAAAAAGGGGGAATGCGTATTTTAATTTTTGTGAGGCAGGAAATGAATGTGAAACTGAATCCAAAATTTTTTACAAAAAAAAAATAAGGTCGTCGAATTGAAGAGAATGAGAGAATGACGATTTTCGGAATTTTTGAAACGTTAAAAAAATTGAAATTGAGTTTGTTTTCAACAAAAAACAGGAATCGACTAAATTTTCAAGAACCTTCAGAATTTTTCAGAAATTTTTGAAACCGAAAAAATTGCATTTACAGTTTCAAAAATTGTTGAAGAAAAAAGGAGAATTTTTGGAGCAGTGATAGAAACAGTGACTATTCAAAAATTCCATGAATACACCTGGAAAAAGCAAGTTTTGTCACATGTTTTTAAATCAAAGTATACGGTACAAAAATAAACTAGCAGTTTCAAAAATAATTCGTAAAAATTTAAAAAATTTGTTGGAACAGTAACCCATTAGACGTCATAATTTTTTTTCTAAATTTAGAAATGTTCAAAATCTACAGTCTACAGTAGCCTACAGTAACCCAAAAAAATGCAAAACTTGCGAAAAAATTGATTTTTAGTTTCAATATTCTTGCTTTTAAAAATTCTTTGAAAAATTGGACACTGAGCAGATGAAATAGAAAAAAATTACGAAAATTTCTACAGTAACCTACAGTAATCCAACACATTAGAAATTTTTAAAAATTCACAATAACCGATTTTTTTCCAAAGCGTATGAATCGAGGAATGTTGAAAGGAAAAAATCCCGTAAATTCCAAAATCAAGTGAAACCGAAAAACACACCAATTTTCTCCCTTCACTGTCAGTTTCTTCTCCTTCATCCGAACGTCTCGTATTATCAGTCTCATTTCTTTTCAAAAAAATTGAAAAATTGAAACAGTAACTTTAAAAAAAATTTTAGATTTTTTTTCCATTCAAAACTTTTCTACAGTATCCTACAATAATCTAAAAAAAATTAAAAACTTGTAAAATGAATTAATTTTCAGTTTCAATTTTCTTGCTTTCGAAAACTCTAAAAAATTGGATATTACAGATAGGGAAATGAAAAAAAATGAAAAAAATCCAAAAATTTCTACAGTAACCCTACAGTAATCCAACACATCGGAATTTTGAAAAATTCACAATAATTGATTTTTGCTACGCGCAAATGAGAAGAGTAGCATTCCGAATAAACCCTCTTATTATCAGTCTCAATTATTTCCAAAAAAAATCGGAAAATTGAAACTGTAATTTTAAAAATTTTTTTCAGCATTTTTTTTCAATTCAAATTTTTTTACTGTAACCTACAGTAATTCAAAAATTGCAAAACTTGTGAAAAAAAATTGATTACAGAAAATCGAGCAGAATTTCAGAAAAAATCCTCTAAAAATTCCAAAATCAAGTGAAACCGAAAAACATACCAATTTTCTTCCTTCACTGTCAGTTTCTTCTCGTTCCCCCAGTTCCTCCCTAGTTCACACCGTTTCAACATCAAATTGCTATTGTTTCACACAGTTTCAGCCCCCCGAAAGGGGGCTGAAAAATCAAGAATTGTTGAGACAAGAGGAGGAAAATGTGTGTGTGACTAGAAAATGACTAAACTGTACTTGGAAATAGAGAAAGGGAGGAATAACAGGAAATGGAAAAATGACTGAAAATGAGGAAGGTTTTATGATAGTTTTGTGCTGTGTCTTATGTTTATTCTTCTGAATTCATTGTAATATTGTCAATTTTTAAATTTCAAAAAAATTATTTGGAATTTTGAGACAGATTTTTTTTGTTTTGAGAAAAATTGAATTTCTGTTTCAAATTTTTGGCGTTTTTCAAGAAATATGGTTATTATCTGTATTGCGAAAGCTCTCAGATTTTGAAATTTAAAAACAGGAAATGTTAGAAAGTGACAAACCCTGACAATTTTTTTTGAAAAATAATTTTTTTTTTAAATTTGACTGTTTTTAAAAAAAAATTAGGCTCTACCACTGGTTCAATGTGGAAATTTCAAGATCGCTGATTTTTTGAAAAGTTTGAAACTGGAAAAAATACATTTCGGAAATCCCAATTTTCAAAATGGCCCGAGTGGAGTTCCTCGAAAAACTTCTACTGACAAAAATGATAAAAAACAAATTTTTAAAAATTTTGTAACAGGTTGGTTTTTTTAGACAGTATTTTTGAAATTATGTGTTTTGTTTGAATTTCAATTTTTGAATAACGAATTCCCAAGTAACACTAATAAAATTACAAGTTCAACAATTTTTTGAAAATTTGGAACAGAAAAAATTCAAATGTTCTGAATTTTTTCAAAAAAAAAAAACAATTATTCAATTTTGGAGAATCTGGGCTAACACAGTAGTGAATACAAAAACATGAAAGCTGTAGGATTAATTTTTTGAAACAGTTTTTCAATTTTTTCTGATAAAACAGACCCAAACTTTTCAATAAAAGTCTACCCTACAAGAAATTTTTTTTTAAATTTTGAAACAGAAAATCAAAAAATCACAGCTATTCAATAACACAGTATTTTTGTCTAATGAGTGATAAAAATCTAATTTAAAAAATTGCAATTTTCTCACCATCCTATGCAAGTATACTGACTTTTCCAAAAATCCAAAAAACTTTATACAAATTTGAAACTGAATTTTTTAAAATTTTGAGCTACAGAGATTGACTCAATTAAAAATCTGAAGACAGTGACATTTTTCTTTAAATTTTTGAAACAGCCAAAAAATTTAAAATTTTTGAAGAATTTTAGAAAGTAACTCAATTTGCAAACCAGAGACCAGTACCACTTTCAAAAATTAAGAAAAATTTGAAAAAAAATTGAAACTGTTTTTTTTTTGAAAATTAGCTGATTTAGGGTACAGTAACCTATATAACTGTTGCTTTCGAAAAACATAGAAAATCCATAAAAATTTAAAAAATTTGAGAATGCCGAAATTGCCGAAACCAGTATCGATTTCAAAAATCCAGAAATTTTCAAAAAATTTTGAAACTGATTTTTTCAATTTTAAAAACCCCAATTTTCCTAGTCAATCTTTGATCACTCTTCCTTTGCACGTGTACACATAAAATCCCTCAAAACCCTGCCAAAATTCTCCATTTTATCTGTTTTATCTCACCGAAACCGTCCGTTTCCAAGGCCAATTCAGTGGCATGCTATAGCTGTCTGTTTCTCTTTTTAAAACCCTCGTTTTCGCTTTTGGATGATCAGAAAACGAACCGGGAAGTAGAAATAGAGTGAGTATTTTGGGTTGTAGCTAGTAGTTTTTGGAAATTAAAACTGGTATGATGGAGGGGAAAAAAGAAAATGAGAAGAGAAAGGAACGAGGAACTTATTTTTGAAAAAAGTGGGGAAAAATAGGAAAAAAAAGAACGGATATTTGGAATGGCATGGTATGATGATAGGAGATGGTTTTTTGAACTGGGTTTTTGAAAAAAATTTAAAAAATTTTTTTCAATTTTTCAAGGGGTCCTGATTTTTTTTGTAAGTCCTATAGGGGAAAATGTGTCAGTGAAGAAAATTTTGAAAAATGATAATTTGGAAATTTTGAAACAGAATTTTTTTTAATCAATTTTTTTCTCAAAATTTGAAAAAAAACTGTACATTTTCTGTTTCAAAAAATCCCAAAAATTTTTTTTTCTCAAATGGACGATCAATAAGCCAAGAATGGGACTGGGTAATCAGAAAAATTGAAATTTTGAGAAAAACTACCAAAAAATGAAAGATGAACCAATTTTTAGAATCTCAAAAATTTTTATGGATATTCAGAAACAGAAAAAAATTCTCCCAGACCATCGCAAAAATTTTTTTACAGTTTCACAAGTTCAAATAAATCTTGACTGATTTTTAAAAATTCGGTTGACTGAGGTATGCACATTTTTCTGATCGGGTTCTCGTTTTATTGTCTCCAAAATTTAAAATTCCACTTATTTTCAAAGATAAAAAGTGATAAGTTTAGCTCTTTTTTTAAGTTACAGTTTGGCTCTAATTTCTTTGTTATCAAGTCTTAGCTCTTATTGTTTTTTTCTGAATTTCGAATTTTTATTTTCAAATTTTAAAACAGAAAAAATAATAATTTTCAAATCCCATTTCTTATAGTGAAACAGTGCCAAGTTGAAGAGAACATTAGCACTCCAAGAAAATTTTAAATTTTTTTAGAACTGTGAAAAATGTTTGGTTTTGTTACGAGGGGCAGGAGTTAACCTCACTGCATCCAAAAAATTTCATTCATTCCTATTTCAAAACAGAAATAATTTTTCCGAAGATTCAAAAATTTTCAATGTCCAAATCATTTCGTTGTCCACTAATTTTCCAAAATTTCATCACACATCTAAATCCTGAGCTAATTTTTTTACTGTTTCAAATTCTCAAGATCAATTTTTAGAAATCTCTAAAGACGTTTGGTGAGTTCTGAAAAAAAATTCCGAAAATTAGAATTCCAAAATTTTCCAATTTTTTTAGAGTTCAGGAAATTGTGAAAGATGTTTGGTTTTGCTGTCAGAGTACAGGAGTCAACCTCACTGATGCTAAAAAATTATATTTATTTCTGTTTCAAAACAGTAAGAAAATTTATCAAACTTCAAAAATCTTCAGTATCAAAACTCAAGCAAGTATGCAAATTTTCGAAAATCCGTCATCCAAAGCTAATTTTTTTACTGTTTCAAATTTTTGAGATTAATTTTTAGAAAATTCTAAGAATAATATCTTCATTCTGGTCGGAAATCCGAAATTTATTCAAAAAAAGGAAAAACTATTATTTTTCTTTTACAATTTTCACCGGTTCCACAGGATCTAATTGAAAATTTCAATTGTACCAAAAGTTAGTTTGAAAGTGCGAATGATATAGCTAAATGTTTTAGAATTTTTCAAGAGATCACGAGTGCAACTATCGAAAAATTGCGACATTTTTTTTGGTTTTTTTTGAAATTGTAAGGGTGACTATTTTGCTGCAAAAATTTTCGCAAGTTTATAAATTTTTATTTCTGTTTCAAGAAATTAATACATTTTTTAAAAAATCAAAAATTTTCAATATCAAATATGATTTTGTCCACTAATTTTCCAAAATTCCGTCACACCTCTAATATTGAAACCCGAGAAATCTATCACCTCATCTTTATCACATTTCAAAAACACTGCCAACAACCATAAATCCCCCATCTGACCAACTTGGCGCCGCCGCGGCGCGGCGCGCCAAAATGATCAGAAAGGGAAATTTAGCTGAATCCATGTACGGATAGATAGCCACCACAAACTTATGTAATCTTCGAGGAGAATGGTGTAATGAGGAAAAGGAAGGAAATTGGAATGGACAGTTGCTGTAGTTTTAGATGTAGTTTTAGCTGTAACAAGATGTTCTGGAGGGTAGATCAAAATGTACGGATTTAGAAGAATACAGTAATTAAAAATTCATACATCGAAACACAAGGATTGATTAAAAGAAACAAATCAGGATGAAAATTGTTATTTTTTGAAACATAATTTTTTTTAATTTTTAGAAATTAATCTTAAAATTTTTCGTTTTTTTTTGGTTATTGATTTTCTGATGCAAATTTTGTGAACCACGAATTCTCAAATAATTACTCAAAATTCACAAATCAAAATTTTTAAATTTTTCTTGAAACTGTAGAAATTTTTAGAAAAATCAAGAACAGAACAAAAATTTGCGATTGGAATATTGAATTTCTAATTCTTTTTTACAGTTTCAGAAAAAAAAGTCTTCTGTTTAATTACTTTTAGGCACTAATTGAGGCGTCATCCAAATTTCACTATTAGAAGAAACTTTTAAAAAAATGAAAAAAGAAAAAAACTGAAAAATTCGGTTTCAATTGATTTTCACATTTTTTTTAGATTTTCCTAGGAATTACTGTGCGTTTGAGGTATAGTAAAAACAAATCAAATTCACAAAAAAAAAACAACAAAAATAGCAAAAAACCCTCCTAGAACCTGGAACTGACAAAATTCAAAGTTTTTGAAAAAAAAGTTTTAAAAAAATTCAGTTTCAGAAAATTTTCACAATTTGCAGTTTTTTTGGAAATTGATTGTTTGTTCAAACTGTTAGTATTATGATAAATGAATTTTTAAAAATTGCAGAAAAATCAAGAATTCAAAAACAAATTGAGATACCATTTTTTAAAAAATTTCCAGAGATCCTAGGATTCAATTTTGAAATTCCTACGAACTTCTAAAAAACACAAAAAAAATCAACAGTCAAAATAGCAAAATACTTCCAGAATCTATCATAGAACTGACAAAACTAACAAATATTGAAACAATTCAGTTTCAGAAATTATCAAAAAATCACAGTTTTTTTTTAGAAATTGCTGATACCATCATAAAGTATAGCAAATTGATTAAAAAACAATGAAAAAATATTCAGAAAAAACCCAATTCGCAATTTTTAGAATACTTTCAAAGATCCCAGTACTCAATTTTTCAATTTCTAAAAATTTCTAAAACAAAAAACACAAATTTTGAAAAAAATCATTTTCAGAAATTTTCAAAAAATTACTGCATTTTTTTAGAAATCGCTAATACCATCATAAACTATAATAAAGCAAATTGATTGAAAAACAAAGAAAAAATCCAAAAATTCATAAAAAAATCAATTAGAAATTTTTAGAATACTTTCAAAGATTCTAGGACCCAAATTTCCAACTTCTAAAACTTTCAAAACAGTATACACATTCATAAAAAGACGAAAAGTGTACGTGAGATGATCATCTGAATGATCGAATCGAATGGGGGGGGGGAAGGCATGACCGATGGATGAATGGATGGGGCGATGATGGCAACAGAAGGAGAGGGAAAGAGAAAGTTGGCAGCTTGTTTTGGTTTCTTAGAGGATAGAAACGAGGGGGATTTCGAAGAAAAAGTCAAGTATGGGGATTAGAAAGTGTGGGGTGCTGTACTTTGAATGAAAAAAAATTGTAGAAAAATTTTGAGAAAAATTGAAAAAAATACAGTTTCAAAAAACATTGATTATTCGTAATTTTTAAAATTCGGGAATCAGAGACTTTGAGGAAAAAGCCGAGTATAGGGATTAGAAAGTGTGGGGGACTGTACTTTGAATGAAAAAAAATTGTTAGAAATTTCAGGAAAAAAATTGAAAAAAATACAGTTTCAAAAATCCCTTGATTTTTCGCAATTTCGAAAATTCGAGAATTGCTGTTTTGCTCTTATTCCCACAATCAAACAATTTTTCAAATTTCAAAAAAATTGGAGGGGTTCGAAAACAAAAATTACTATAATTTGGAGATCAAAAAAATCGGAAAAAAATTTTTGGAAAAATTACAGTTTCAAAAAATCTTATTTTTAATTTTTGAAAGTTTTGAAAGTTTTGTATACACTGTCTTTTGTTCAAAAATTAAAAACAAAAATCATGTCCAAAAAAATGCAATTTTTTTTTGGTTTTTTAGCTGTCTTCAAAAAACAAGAAATCTGTTTCAAAAAATCTAAATTTTTTGAATTTTGAAAAACTGAATAGTTCGAAGCCTGCAAATGCATATGGAAAATTTTGAAAAACATAAAACAATGAATAGACCAGGATTGTTAGCATATAAACAACCCAGCAAGAATTCGCAGTTTCAGAAAAATCAAATTTTCAATTTTTTGAAAAATCTGCTCCTTGGCAAAATTTTTAGAGTGAGTTTAGAAACTTTTAGAAACTTTTAGAGTGTTTTTTTCAGAGGAATAATAGTTTGTAAGATTTTTTCAAAAAATCAGTAGTTCAAATTCGAATACTTTTGTCGATATCACTGAAAATAACAGTTTCAAATTCTGATCAATATTTTTGGAAACAGTAGACAAAAATTAGTAACATCTCATTATTCTCTGGTTGTGCAAACGGATTACCGTAGTTTTTGGTAACTTTTGTGGAAATGGAAAACAAAAAACCGAAAGTAGGGGTTAGATAGCGAGGATTGCTGTACTTTGACTACCAGAAAAGTTCCAAAAAAATGGAAAAATTAAAAGTTACAGAAAAAAAATCAGTTTCAAAAAATCTTGATTTTCAAGTTTTCGAAATCTTGCTAGTCCTTGCAGTGTCAGCTAGTCAAAAATCAATGAAGCCACTTCTAAAAAACCTCTTACTAATTACACACTAAAAAAACAGTTTCAATGCTATCATATAACGTGTTCTCCCAAAGACTCGAGCAACGCGTGCCTTAGGGAAAGTTATGATTATGGGTGTGTAGTATGGGTCTTTGATAACCCCTATGCACAGTTTGGGGTCATGAGTCCTCATCCCCGGATTACTGTAGGTGACCAAAAGTGCCAAAATCGACTTTTTCAATTTTTGTTCAAAAATTCTGAAAAAATTATGGCATGATTCTGGCGGTAAAAGAAGGTTTCCCACAAAGTTTCAGATTTTTTTAAAAATGTTTTCAAAAAGTTATAGGTAGAAACGTGCAAAAAACTGAGAAAAACATGCTTTTTTCAACTTCATGATTTTTTTTCTAACCTTAATGGTTAATACTCGCAAAAATGTTTGTATTCAAAATGTGCTCCAAACCTTCAGCTTTTGTTTAAAAAAAGATTCGAGCAAAAATCATCTCCTTTGCCTATTCAAAGGCATCAATTTGTGTGATCCATTCTTTTTTACTTTTTCATAAATTTCAAGATAACAAAATTGGTAAATTTTATCAATGTTTATTAACTAAACCAGTCGATAGACAATTTTGTGGTGATCATTTTTGCAGTTGACCATTTATTTTTAGCTTGCACCATTCGCGAGTTATGAATTTTTTCCCGAAACGCCTCCAAATTCCATTTTTGTCGGTCGGTCGGCGGCCGGCGGCATTGCGAAATCGGTGCGACCGACCGCCGAGGAGGGCGCGCTGGGTGCGTCTCGGGAAAACGGCTGTATCTCGAGAACCAGAAGAGGAATCAAAAAGTGTTCAACTGCAAAAATCATCAGGAAGAATGTGTCTTTCCAATGGTGCTACGTTTGTATTTTCAAAATTTGATACTGCAATTTTTCCATTTTGAAATTCTCATAGTGGATGTCACAAATTGATGCCTTTGAACAGGCAAAGGAGATGATTTTTGCTCGAATCTTTTTTTAAACAAAAGCTGAAGGTCTGGAGCACATTTTGAACACAACGATTTTTGCGAGAAATGGCCATTAAGGTTAGAAAAAAAATCATGAAGTTGAAAAAAGCATGTTTTTCTCAGTTTTTTGCACGTTTCTGCCTATAACTTTTCAAAAACATTTTTTAAAAATCTGAAACTTTGTGGGAAACCTTCTTTCACCGTCAGAATCATGCCATAATTTTTTCAGAATTTTTGGGCAAAAATTGAAAAAGTCGATTTTGGCACTTTTGGTCACCTACAGTAATCCGGGGATGAGGACTCATGACCCCAAACTGTGCATAGGGGTTATCAAAGACCCATACTACACACCCATAAAATATCTAAGCTCTAGCTATCTTTTGAACCCCTAAGACACGCACCACTATGGCCATGCTCCATCCTTACAGAGAAGGGGTTATATTTTTTGGAAGCGAAAAACTAAAATAGTGGTTTCATGACCGACTATTCTTAAAACGGATTACTGTAGTTTTTGGAAAATTGAATTTAATACAATTTTAAAATTGAAAAAATGAATTAAAGTAGCTCAAAAAGAGTTTACAGTTTCAAAAATGTCTAGACTTCAGAAAATGTCAAAAATTTTCAATGTGAACTGTTTCGGGGTTTTCAAAAAATTCAAAGTTACTGTATCCAGTTGAAAAACAAAAATTGCGGTTTCAAAAATAAAATTAAAAAAATTTACAACCACTAATTTTAGTCGTCGTAGTGCATTCTACACCAAGTTTATATTACTTTTACTCCAAATTTTCACGTAACTTTCCCATTTATTTCAAATTTTCCCGTGACCCCCTAATATTTTTTCTCACATAGGCAAACGTCCACGTTTCAAGAAATCAAATTCAATCAATCAAACAAAAAATTGATTATTCCTAATCATACCTGTGGAGTGAATCAACATTGCCAGTTTCCAATCGAAAACAATGTCGGCTACCGTGTCCGCAAGCGCGTGAGTTTGGATTGGGGGCTGAAAATGGGGGCAAATTAGGAAATCATTTTTTTTAATTCAATGATTTTTGAACCTTAGGATTAGGAAAAAGGGTTTGAAATTTTTAAAGAGCTACGGTGTTATTGATTTTTGGAAATTCTAGAATTTTTTAAAACTTTTTTGAAACGCTAGTAAATTTTAGGAATTTTTTTTAATTGTTGAGCCTGGAAGTAATAAAAATAGGTTTTGCGGTACAAAAGTGATCCAAAAATTAAATTTTTCAATTTTTAAAAATTCTAGAAAAATTTTGAAATTTTTTTTTTAATTCTTGAAATTTCAAGGACTTTTTTTCAAGCCTAAACAAATTGCTAAAAATTGAAAAATCTATTTTTTAGTCTGAGAGTTATAAAATTAGGTTTCACAGTACTGCAATAACCCCAAAATCAAAGCCAGCAGTTTTCAAAAACCCTAGAAAAATTCTAGAAATGTTTTTCAAAATTCCAGACAAATTTCAAAAAATTGGAAAATTTTTTGTTTTTGGTTTGAAAATGATAAAAATGCATTTTACAGAACTACAGCAACCCAAAAATCAAAGTTGACCATTTTTTTGAACTCTAGAAGAATCTAGAAAAATCTAGATTCGTTTAAAAAATTAAAAAAAATAAAAATTCAATTTTCAATTTTAAAAAATGTAGGAACATTTTCAAAATTCTTAGGAAAATCTAGAAAAATCTAGAAAATTTTCAACAAATTTCTAAACAACTTTTAAAATTCAATTTTCAATTTCAAAAAATGTAGGAACATTTTCAAAATTTCTGGAAAAATCTAGAAAAACCAAGAAAATTTTCAAAAAATTCTGGGCAGTTTTCAAAATTCAATTTTCATATTCAAAAAATTGTAAAAAACCTAGAAAATTTTCAAAAAATGCTAGGACATTTTTTAAAATTTCTAGACATCCCCAAAACCCCTATTTTTCAGTGACTCCCCAATCCAAATGGTACCCTCGTTTCTGCCACCGGGCGAAGTGATTGGCTGGTCGCTAAACTCCATCCAAAACCCGGTGACCAAGAAGACCGAGTTCACGTACACCGTGTCGATCCAGACTGTCGGCGCGTTTCGTTCGGCGGTGGTTCCGACTGCCGAGGGACCTGCGCAGGCTCTGGTTGCTTGTGATGGTCCGTGCGGGAATCGGGTGCCGTCGACTCATTTGATCAACATGGGACAGTGTGATCACTTGTTGTGCAAGGCGTGTTACGGATTGGTCAAGAACCCCGATGGTATGTTTTGGAGGGGGAAAATGTGCTAGAAATAGGGAAATTGACAGTGAAAAACAGGAAATAAAAATTTCCAACGAATTCAAGGAACGATTGACCAAGTTTGTTTAGAATGAATTTGAAAAAAATTGAAAACGGGAATTTTTTTTCGAATTATCTGTAATTTTTTTTTCACTTTTTAGCAGTTTCAAAAATTTTCCTAAAATTCTAGACCATAGTTAGAAACTAATATTTGATTTGTGGTCAATGCTACAGTAATTCCAGCTTTTCGAAAATTAAAAAAATCAGACCTTTTTTTTTTGGAAAATCAAAACATTTTCTGTTTCTCCAAAAATCAAGATTCTAGAGGATTTCAAGAGATTATTTGTTAGAGACGACTAATCAATACAATTACTGCTAAATTATTTGAAAAAAACTAGAAAAACCTACAGTAACCCATTCATTTTTTTTTTGAAAATTAAGAAAAAAAATCGGTTTCAAATTTTTTTTTGAAATTTTGGAAAATTCAAAAGTCAATTCTAGCAGCGTGCCATTTAGCTACAGTAATTCATTTGAAAAATACCAAGTCTGATTTTAAAAGAACGGCTAGCCTACCGAAACTCAAACTTTGAAAAAAAAATTTGAAAAAAGTTTTGAAAAAATTACGGTTTCCAAAAATTGCAAAAATTTTGGCGAACCTTCAGAGCCAATTCTCCTCTTACATGAAATGCAAAAAAATTCACAAAAACCGTCTATTAGAATTTCAGAATCCTAACTTCTAAATTTCAATAACCCACAGTAATCCAAAGAATTTTCGAAAAATCCAAAAAAAAAAACAGTTTCAATTTTTTTCGAAATTTTGAGACTAATTTCAGAGACTCAATTCTTTGATTGAACGCATTGTTACAGTAACCTATCTATTAGGTTGGTTCATAAGTTTCGTGCACTTGGTTGCTTCTCCATGATGACTTGAGCTAAAAATCTGAAATTTTGCACATAATTCGGTCAACCCTAAAAAACATCTTTGGCCAAATGACAACTCATAACTCTCATCTTTGGCCGAGATAAAATTCTGAATGTCCCTCTCATTTTAGGGTCGAAATTGCTAAAAAATTCATCAGAGCAGCTAGATTTTTTCTGATTAGTGGAATCGAATACGCGTACAGCCAATACATGATTGCAATTTAGTTTAGAATTTTAGAACGCGTTTTCGAATTTTGGGAAAGTGTCAAATTTTGGCCATTTTTGCTTGATTTTCGCACTGTTTTCACTAATTTTGATTTTTTGAGCTTGTAAATTTTTTTAAAAATCCAAATCAAAAAGTAAGCAGTTTACGAATGAATTCTGCATCATTGGCACCAAAAAGCGAAACTCCATATCAACTTTTAGAAAAATCAACCTGAAATTCTAAAAAATCGGAAACGCGTTCTAAAAATCCAAACTAAAGTGCAATTATGTATTGGCTGTATGCGCAATTGATTCCACTAATCAGAAAAAATCTAGCTGCTCTAATGAATTTTTTAGCAATTTCGACCGAAAAATGGGTGTGACATTCAGAAATTTATCTCGGCCAAAGAGGAGAGTTATGAGTTGCCATTTGGCCCAAGATGTTTTTTAGGGTTGACCTATGCGTGTGCAAAATTTCAGATTTTTAGCTCAAGTTATCATGGAGAAACGACCAAGTGCACGAAACTTATGAACCAACCTAATAGAAAAAAATCAGAGCCCAATTTGCCAAATCGATGAGCTACAGTAACCTAAAATTTCCAAAATTTCAAAAATTACTGTTAATTTTTTTTGAGCTTTGACAAAAGAATATTTATCAGAAAAATTTACAGTAACCAAAAAACAAAGAAAAAAATTCTAGTAGCAAAAAAAAGATACACATTGATCCAAAAAACAAAAATTTTCTGTTTCTCTACAAATTCAAATTTAGTTCTAGAAACTACTAGCAGATGAAATGTTTCATCAAAATTTTCGAAAAACCACCAATTTTTCTGAATCAATGAAGTACCGTAATGCCAAAAGTTTTCAAAAATCTGAAAAAAAATTTCAGTTTCAAGAAAACCTGTTATTTTTCTTGTGAATTTTGAGATTCGATATAAAGTATGAATAGCGTTAAAAAAAAATTACAGCAACCCAAAAAATGAAGAAAAAAAAATCCAACATATTCCAAAAATTCCAAAAATTTTCTGTTTCTCGAAAATTTCAAAATTCCAGTAGACTTTCTAGAAGCTATTATCAGTAAAAAATATCTCATCAAAAAATCCCAAAAATCAATTTTTCAAAATCAATGAACTACAGTAATACAAAAAAATTCACAAACCAGAAAAAAATCCAAAAAAAATTTTCGGTTTCCAAAAAATTTTCAAATTTCTAGTGGATTTTTTAGAAGCTATTACCAAGTTGAATATTTTTCCAAAAATCCCCAAAACCACGAATTTTTAGGTTCGTACGGCTGCTCGAACTTCTACTGTTGGGCAGACGCCCGCGAGGACTTCCGATCCAAGAAGGATGCCTACCGCAAAATCATCTCCAAACAAATCTGTCGTGCCCGCAAACTGAAACGTGACGGAGAGGACGTGAAGACGTGCACCGAGGCCAACTTGCCGCCGACTCCGTTCAAAATGGAGAAGAGCAAGAAGAGAAAGGCAAAGACACTTCTTTCTGCTTCTTCTTCTTCTTCGGATGTCAACTCGTTGGGATTGATCAAACTCAAACTTTAGAAGAAAACAGAAAAAAATGGAGGGAACTCGACTAGAATTTTTGTAGTGATTTTTGATTGAATAAATGGGATTTTTTTAGAAAATTTTCGGAAATTTGAAAAAAAAACTTTTTTTTTCTAATTTTTTTTGGAAATTTGGGAACAACAATGGCACTTTCTCCAATTGATTTTTCAATCTTAAAAATCTGATTTTTGTTTGTTTTTGGTTTTTTTCTGTTTCAAGTCCTGTTCAATTTTTAGAGAATTTCGGAAATTGTATTCGTGCCAAAATTCTTCGTTGTTTTTTAAATGTAATCAGAAGTTAGGAGAGATGGATTTATGGACAAAAACTCAAACATTCGGAAACGAAAAAAAAACGATGAAATTAGATTCGAATTTTCGTAGCGATTTTTGATTGAATAAAGGGGATTTTTTAGGAAATTTGAAAAAATTTGAAAAAAAAATTTTTTTTTCGCTGTTTCAATTTTTCTAATTTTTTTTTAGAAATTTGGAAAAATTAATAAAATCAACTGATGTTTTCTAATTTTTTTTTCGGATTCTGTTCAAACTTCACGTTTTTGTGGGAAATTCGAAAAATGGCCTTCAATTTTAAAAATTGCTGAATGAATTAGGTTTGGTCTTGAAAATTTTATAGTTCATTTTCTGATTTTCTAATCGTTCAAAAAATTTAGAAAATCAATTTCGAACATGAGGATCGTCTAGCGAACGACTACCAATGATTCAGATTTATAGAGAAATTTTCAGTTTCAATTTTTTGTTGAATTTTTTGGAAAAGGTGCAAGAAGTTGGTAGCTCTTCAGAAACGTAATTCTAGAAAATCAATCAAAAAATCAAACTTCTACTCGGCTTTGAATGACTTTGTTCAAAAAATAGGATAATCTGGTGTTGATTTTAGAACGAAACATTTCAGTTTCAAAATTAGCTAAAATTTCTGGAAATTTGAAAAGCTTCGATCCGTTTTTCGACCAGTATGAATTTCAATTTTTTTTGATTTTTTCAAGAATACATGAAAAAGTTGATTGTTTCGACACGGTATTAACAAGAAAACAATCGATTTAACTGGATTTTAATTTCAAATTTGAAATTGGAACTACAGTTTCAAAAATTCCTGTTATTTATGGGAAATAAAGCAGTATTCGTTCTTATCTCCAATTTGCCTTTTTTCTCGATTGTCTACTGTTTCAATTGCGCTTTTCATTTTCTTATTTTTCAAAATGTTTCAATCACATTCTACTACTTTATCAATTTTCTCGATTTTTTTTTTAATTTTTAAATTCTCCAAACTTTCAAATTTTTTTTTACAAAATCAACAACGTTCACATCATTGAAAATAACCCTATTAGAACCCAAAAATCGTTTTTTAAAAAAAAATTACCTTGATTTTTTCTCGGCTCCTAGACTCCTTGGACGGTTTTCTTGAGTGCTCCTGAAATTTTCTGTGTTTCAAAAAATTGCATTAAAATTTTAAAAAAATTCGAAAAAATTAAAAAAGACAAAAAAAAACGCCAGAAAACAGTCAAAAACAGCGAAAAGAAAAAGAAAAAAGAGTCAAAAAAACAAAAAAAAACCGAGAAAATAAAAAAAAATAAATCAAAAAATGGGTCAAAAATTAATAAAAAATTGCAAGTCTAAAAAACCAAAAATGCAGAAATTTCTCATTTTTATCAGTATCATTATATCATTATCATCCAAAAAATCTGGGTTAAACATAAAATTTAGAATTAAAATTTCAAAAAAAAAATTAGAGGAAACAGAGAGAAAAACGCAAGAAAAGCTGGAACGGGGAGAGAAAAAGGATAAAAAAATACATTTCAGTGGTGAAAAAATCCAAAAAATTCCAGAAATTCCAGGGAATGTGGTCTCGGAATCGGGTCAAAAAGGGGCGGGGCTAAAGCGGGAACCAGCGAAAATCGGATGAAAATAGGGGAAAAATAGGGGGAAAATATTAGGATACATTTTTAAATTTTTTAGAGAATTTTAGAATTTTTCAGCGAAATTAGACATAAATTAGGGATTGGAATTTCATCAACAAAAAAAATTCCAGCAAGCTAAAAGCATTTTTCTGATATTTTTCATAGTTCAGAGAAGTTCTACCACTAGGATAGGGGGAGTTTAGAGGAAAGAAAAAAAGTTTAGAATTGATTTTTTTAAATTTTAGATTTTGGCGCCAAAATACTTTCTGTACTGATCGACGACGTAGTGACGAGCCGGCTCGTAGTAGCTGTGACGGAGCTCTGAGAGGGCTGCGTGGCTTTCGATGAAATCGTTGTGGGCGGAGCCTTCGGATTTCTGGAAAATGAGGGGATTAGGTAAGGATTTTTTTGCGGTTTCAAAGATTTTAGAATTTTAAAAATTTTTTGCGTTGGTTACTGGTTCTTTTCATCGAAATCTAACAGTTTCAAAATTTGTTTCAGCGTTTCAAGTATCACATGATTTTGGTGGTCATGGAAATTTTCTAATAAGTGTAGAATGTCCAATTGGATAATTTAGAAAATTTCAATAAATTCAAGAAAAAAACCACTTTTTCTGTTTCAAGGATCACAAATATCAAAGAAAATTTTTAAAAAATTAGTAATAGAGGCAGATGCAAAACCAAATTTCAAAATTTCTACTGTACCTTTACTTTCACAAAAAAAAATTCTAGAATTTTTAAAAGTTACCAACATTTTTGAGACATTTTCTAACAGCTCATGACTATGATTTTTGCTGTTTCAAGGAACACAGAATTAGTAGAAAATTTCAAAAACCTCAATAACAATTCTGTGACGTATAGTTAGCTTTGAAAACAATTTACAGTGCTTAAAGAAGTTCGTTTCCAGGCCAAACGAAAGATTTTCGAAGGAAAAATTTTCAAGAATTCGAAAAAAAATTTCCTGTTTCCAGAACTAATTTTTTAAAAATTCGAAAACTCGATAACAATTTCTTTTTGATGCACGTGGCTCCACACACATTTTTTGAGAGTGGATCTCATCACGATATCATTTGTTCAATTTCTATTGAAAAATTAGATGAAACAAGATGCTGATTTTCACGGGATAGTAATCTATTAAGTTTCTCAATTTTTTAACAGTTTCTCTGAAACTGAAATAAATTTTTCTAGACATTCCGAAATTAATTCCATGTCGTGTTTGGCTTTCAAAATTTTAGAAAATCAATCTGAAAATGCCACCAATAAAAAAAGCAGTTCTAAAGATTTTTTTTTTCAATTTTTTACAGTTTCACTGAAACCAAATTTTTTTACCATGATTTCTAATGATAATTCAGCTTATGCCGCCATTTC
The DNA here is from genome assembly GCA_900883565.2 of Caenorhabditis panamensis. Lineage (NCBI taxonomy): Eukaryota > Metazoa > Nematoda > Chromadorea > Rhabditida > Rhabditidae > Caenorhabditis > Caenorhabditis panamensis. The sequence continues at coordinate 904,811 of LR538082.1, read as the reverse complement.
AAAAAAAAACTAACCTCAAAGACACAAATAACAATAGCCAGTAGGAGAAGCAAGGTGAGGAACACGACGAACAGAGTGTTTGTCACTCGAGACAGTGCACTCTTCGTCGGCTTCACGGCAATGTCTTCTTTCTCGGAAATCAACGAGTCTTGTTTCTCTTCCGTGCAGATGGTGTGGCCGTTTGTGTGGTTGTGCGAGGTCTGAAAAAAGGAATGGTATTGTTTCTTTCTGTTTCAAAATCAAGTCATTTTGGGAGATTTTCATGAAGAATTCAATCGGAACAGCCCCTTATGTATGTGGAAAAAATTATGTTTCATCAAGAATACAAATTGGAGAAATTTAGACGGAAAATCAGTGAGTCCGTGGGTTCCATCAACATTTTCTAATTAAAAACTTCAATTTTCAATCAGAATTTTTTTTTTCAGTTTCAAAACTTCCAAAAAAACAAATTTCAGGGAAATTGATTACTATGATGGTGCGAATAAGAAAATCTGATCTACAGTAACCCAAAAAGCTCTAAGAATTTTGAATTTCAATGAAATCAAGATTTTCTGTTTCAAAAAATTCACAGAAAACATCGAGAACTCAAAGTTTCACTGTCTCAGATCCTAAGATTGACAAGCTATACAAATTGGAACTTTTTTTTCAAATTTTTCAAACCAAAAAAAAACTTTATTTTTTTCGGTTTCAAATTTTCCTAGATAACAAATTCCAGAAATATCGTTTACTATGATCTTTTAGTGAGTCCGAATTAATAAATCTAGTCTGCAGTAACCCAAACAGTTTAGAAACAGTGAATTTTCATAAAATCAAAATTGTCTGTTTCAAAAATTTACAGAAAATTCGGGAAACTGGAAAATTTTACTTGCTGAGTTTCTTGGTTTAGCTGAACCTAATTTCAAGGTTTTTTCAACTGTATTTAAAAAAAATTATCAAAAATTGTATCAAGATCAAATATCACCTGTAAATCAATTTTTCACTTAAAATTTTTTTTTCGGTTTCAAATTTTTCTAACTATTATAGTTGGCTCAATGATAGTAAGTTAGTTCGGTTATGTTATTTTAATTTTAATTTTTTTTTAGAAACAGTGGTTCAAAAACTTCTAGAATAGTCAAAATTGGGTGAGAATTGCTGTTTCAAAAAAATTTCAAAAAATTCAATTCTAGACAGTCCCAATTCCACAAAGGGACTTGTAGTCTAATTCGAATTACCTTCTATTTTTTTCTCATGTTTTTTTCAAAAATTCAAAAAGAAAACCCACCTTTTCTCCTCCATTCGCCGTGTTTCCACTGCCATTTGCCAACTTTCCATTGCCATTTTTCTCGAAGGTGATTTGCTGAAAAATGGGAATTTGAATGGGGGTTTTTCGAATTTTGCAGTTTTTTTCCCATTAGAACTAAAAATAGAGGAACCTAGAGAGGAGAGTGATAAGGATAAATGATAGATGGAATAGAGAATTCTAGGAAAATGGGAAAATTAGAAATAAAAAAAGCATTCTCACTAGTCACACCACAACAACCAATTTTTTGGATAATTTTTTTCTTTTCTTTTCAATTTTTTAAATTTTTTTTTCGAGACCTTGATAGATCTAGGAGTACTGGAAGCGAGTGGACGTCCGAAATCCACGTCCTTTTCGACAATTTCCTTGAAATTCCGCTCCAAAACTTGAGCTCGAGTGGCAGTTGGTGGGCACTGAAATGGAGGAGAAGCGGTGAACAGGATTACTGTAGAAGGGGCGGGGCTTAGGAATTTTTAGAAGAAAATTATCAAAATTTTGAAACTCAGAACTAAGCGTTCATCAGCGAAACAATCAGAAGATTAGAAATATTTTTTTTTACTGTAACAGAAAATTTTCAAAATTTTGGGATTACCAGAAGGTAACACTAACTCTCTTTTCGCACGCGAAATTATTTTTTTTGAGAAAGAACTGGGGTCTGTAGGGGGCGGGACTAGCAATTTTAGGAAAATAAGATTTTTGAAATTTGCTTATGTTCTCAATGAAAAAAAATAGGGATAACTAGAAATAAAATTGTTCTGTAACCGAATTGTTGCAAAAAAAAATTTTTAAGCCAAAAAGATCATCACATTATCGAAAAAAAATGGCGCGAACAATAAATAACTTCCTACCGTAACAGGAAAATTTTGAAATCTCGAGTTTTCGAAAAAATTCTAATTGTTCCCATGTTCGCTTTATTTCATTCAAAAAACTAATTTTTAGACTAAAACCTGTTTCAAAAATTTTTTTTATTCAAAAACTTCGATTTTTTATAATGGAAAGGACTTTATCAATTTTTAACTAGGGAACCTTTTATACACTGAATTTCAGAATTGCTTCAAACTTTTTTCATGAGTACCTCACATCTTGGAAAGGTCAGAAAAAAATTTTGAGCTTCGGCAATACAAAAAAAAATGGGTCAACTTAGCTTCAAAGTAGGATAAAGTTAACTTTGGATGGGCCTAAAAAGCTTGCCAAGGCGTTTTGAGTAAAATTGAATAGTGCGCTGTACAAAGCTAAAAATTTGCTACATTTTACAAGTATTTTTGACCTGAATTTCCGAAAAAAATTTTTTGACACCTGACTTTGAAGCTCCGTTTGACCCACTTCCTATGTATTGCCGAAGCTCAAACTTTTTTTCCTACCTTTGCTAGATGAAAGGTACTCCTGATAAAAGTTTGAAGCAATTCTGAAATTCAGCGTATAAGACACGTTATTCGTAATTGCTCAATAATGCCCACAGGGCCAATTCACTGGAGCCGAAAGTATTTCCGATTGGGCTGATATTTTGCATAGGGGTAGTATGGGAGACTGTAAGTCCAAAACGAAAACTTTTGAACTTTTTGCTCACCGGCTCGCGGAGCTGGGGAGCAAAAATGGTTTTTCAAAAAAGTTGTCCAAACAATTTGAAATTTGGTGGACATATGTTTTTTGTGTCCTAGAGCACGAATTTAACAATAAAAATTCTTGAAAAAATTTTTGAAGGTGGGCTGCAGTACAAATTTTTCAGTTTTTTCGCTCTCCTGAAAAATTTAGTATCCGACATACCTGAGATCTTTTTAAATTCGGAATCCTCACCCATGATTACGTATAATAAAGAAAAAAAATCAAAATTCTAGGTCCCTATATTTAACGAAATAAAACCGACAAAAACCCTATAGAGACCCAATTCCCGGGATATCAGTTCACACGTTGGTGGCTTGCTGAAACATGGTAGGTGGGCCAGAACAAGTGGAATCGAGTTTTTCATTCATAAAAAGTGATAAACTAATTAAAAAACGTCATTAGAAAATTTTTGAATTTTTCGATTTTTTCTCATTTTTTCCACGTACCCCCCCTCATGGTGTCATTTTCAAAAAACTACCCAAAACAGTTGAAAAAATCTAAAAAATCAAAGAATTTTTTTGTGAACTATCTTTTGTATTATAATGAAAGGTACGTGTCTCAGCTACAATTTCACACTAAAAACAGAAATTGGTCCAGTTGAGCCAATACTTCAAAATGAGCAAAATGTGAAGGGCACTTTTTCCAACAAAAATGGTCTTTTTTGGTCCAGTATAGGGACCTAGATTTTTGATTTTGCTACAATATCCGATGTAGTTTTATGCGTAGAATCCGAATATTACATCCGTTTTTGTATGTCCAGTACAAAAATTTTCACTACAGACAAAAGTACATGTCATTCAGTACTAAAAAGTGCTATTTGTCAAAATTTCGTTAAATATAGGGACCTAGAATTTTGATTTTTTTTCTTTATTATACGTAATCATGGGTGAGGATTCCGAATTTAAAAAGATCTCAGGTATGTCGGATACTAAATTTTTCAGGAGAGCGAAAAAACTGAAAAATTTGTACTGCAGCCCACCTTCAAAAATTTTTTCAAGAATTTTCATTGTCAAATTCGTGCTCTAAGACACGAAAAACATATGTGTACAAAATTTGAAATTGTTTGGACAACTTTTTTAAAAAACCATTTTTGCTCCCCAGCTCCGCGAGCCGGTGAGCAAAAAGTTCAAAAGTTTTTGTTTTGGACTTACAGTCCCCTATACTACCCCTATGCAAAATATCAGCCCGATCGCAGATACTTTCGGCTCCAGTGAATTCCGATTTTGACGAGTTAGGAATAACGTGTCATAAAAGGTTCCCTAGTAAAAAAAAATTTCTCCCGTGAAATGAATTTTGAGATTTCAGGTTTTGGATTTTAGAAAAAGAACCATAATTCGCCGTTTTGAGTTTCAACAGATTAGAAAAAAACTGCAGCTAACCAAAACTAAATTTTCCCTGTAACAGAAAAACTTTCTAAAGTTGGATTTTCGAAAATTCACAATATTTCGTGCGTATTTTCTTTGAAAAATTGAATAGACAGTTTGAAAAAAAAAACCATCAGAAATTGAAAAAAAAATCCAGATTTCGAAAAAAACCGTTTCAAAATTATTTTAAAAATTTTTGAAAAATGGGAAAACTCAATGTCTTGTCATTAGACTTGCTCTTTATCTTATTGATTTTTTCCCTATTTTAAAATATCTACAGTACCTTTTTCTATTCCCTGCAAGATCCAAATCACTTTTAAAATTTCAAAAAACTCCTAAAAATCCATTAAAGGGGTAGTATGGTAATTTCTGACTTGTTGAGATTTTGACACCATTAGAATCTCCACGTGAAATTATCCGGGGTTTCAGTTGATCACATTTTACGAATTTCAGATTGAAGCACCGAAAAATAGCTTCAAAGAGCCGGCACCTCGTGCAGTTCCACCGGCCCGTCGTGCAGTTTTGCACGAGATTTTGAAATTTGACGTGAAAACTGCACGACGGGCCGGTGGAACTGCACGAGGTGCCGGCTCTTTGAAGCTATTTTTCGGTGCTTCAATCTGAAATTCGTAAAATGTGATCAACTGAAACCCCGGATAATTTCACGTGGAGATTCTAATGGTGTCAAAATCTCAACAAGTCAAAAATTACCATACTACCCCTTTAAAAAGCAAGCAAAAAACAGTGCAGTGCATGCAAAGCAAACAAATCTGGTAAGATTTCTGGGAAAATTAGAAAACAAAAATCAGGGAAGGAGGTTCCAAAAAATTCGAAAAAAAGGGCCACCAGGATTCTCCTTGAGATACCGTACCTGCTGACGTGGCTCTGAATCTTCACAGTCTGTGGAACTCGGGCTTCGGCTGCTCGTTTCACGTTTGATGAGGTGCACAGTGAAACTGGTCTGCAACGAGAAGACCACAAAAGGATGAGAAGAAGGGAAAGAGAGGAAATGGGTAATGGAGGGTTAGAGATAGAAAAAAAGGGAAGAGGAGGAGGATTACTGTAGGTTTAGAGAAGTTAGTGAAAAGAAAAAAAGATGGAAAATGTTAGAAATCGTGCAAAACTTTCAAAAGAGAAGAACATTCTTACAACATAATGAAAATCTAGAAAATTGCAAATTTTTCGAAGATTTCTGAAACAGAAAACAGTTTTTGAAAATTTGAAAGAGTTTTCTTGCTAAAGTGACATTGTCTAATTTCAAAGTTTTCTAATTTTTCTGGAACATTTGAAACGGAAAATAAATTTTTCAGGAGCCAATTTATTTTTAGAAATGTTTTTTTTGTGATTGTCAGGTTCAAATAGGTCCAAGTTCATTGAAAATTTAGATAATCTTCCAAGTTTTAACATTAGGAGATTTCGAAACAGAAAATCAAGTTTTAGAAATGAAAAAAAATCACAGAAACATCGTTTTACTGCTAATTTCGATTTTTTTTTTGGAATTACGGCAACATTGTCTAATTTCGTAATTTTTCTAAATTTTTGGAATTTTTAAAACCGAAAATTAATTTAATTCTGCAAGTTAGAGAAACCTCAGCAATCGGGCTTTATCAAAAATGTTCGAAGTTTAAAATCGGAATCCACTGATACATTGAGAATCCAACAATTTTTTCGATTTTTTGAAACATAAATTCATTTATTTTTAATTTTTCAGTGTTTGAAGTACGAATCTGCATCGTATTGTCTAATTTCCGAGTGTCTAGATTATTTAGAATTTTTGAAACAGAAATTTTTCAAAAATCCCAGTTTCTTTGCAATTTTCTAGATTTCCCCAAACAATTCCTCATTTCATGGTTCCCAATAAACCCGAAAACTAACCGAATTCTGATCTCCATGCTGTTGAGTGTGTACCACTTTTGGAAGCGATTCGGAGGTGGTGGAGAGTGGAGACATGTTGATGGGGGAGGAGGATACTGTAACATCAAAATTTAGAGAATTTTGCATAAATGACGAAAAAAATTTCAATTTTTTTTTAAAATCGAGCAAATAGGGTCATGTATGGTAGGAATTTCGTGGTAAGATAGATCGAATCCATAAATTGGAACGATCAGGAAATCCCAGTTTCGAAAAGTTTTTGAAACATTGATCAGATGTTTCTTTTTCGATGTTGGAGCGGATTCTTCAATGGAAAAAAACAACAAAAAAAAAGAAAGACTAACATGGATCCTCGAAAGACACATTGAGATTGGAGAGCTTCGGCAGGTTGTTATTGTGATTTTCAGTGTCCGAAGTCGATGGAGAATGGGCGTGATCTGGGAAATAGGAGAATTTTGTGAATTTCGCACGGACAAAAGGAAAAGGATTGAGTGATGTAGCAAATGAGTTTTTATGAATTTTTTTTGAAACGCAAAACTTTTTTTTAGATTTTTGAGTCAACAATCAGATCCCTAGGAATGAATAGTTCAACTTTTTAAAGCTCTTGATATTTCCAGAAACAATTATTTTTTCCTAAATTTGGAAATATTGGGGTAAACTTTGAAATATGGTCCAATCAGGAAAGAATTGGGTGAGGTGACTAATGAGTTCTTATGAATTTTTCTTGGAACATAATTTTTTTTTGAAATTTCAGACACGATTCGTGCATTGAATAGTTCAACTCTCTAAAGAAATTGACATTTTCAGAAACAGGTTTTTTTTTTTATTTTTGAGATTTTTCCCTAGATTCCTGTACTGTTTTTTTGATTGAAATCTAATTCTCAATTATAAAAATTAATGTTTCAGTCAATTTTCAAAATAATTGATCCAAACTTTTTATTAATTTTTATTAGAATCAGAATTTGGAATTCTAGTGAAACCGACAGTAAAAAAATTAGTTTTCACTGATGTTTTTATGTTTAGAGTTTTTCAAGACACAAGAACACAGAACGCATTGGATAGCAGAATTCTGTGAAGCTCTTGTCATTTTTAGAAACAGTATTTTTGAATTTTTGTAAATTCTGTACTATTTTGATGAAAATCTAGTCCTCAAAAAATTTTCTGGACTAATAAAACATCAAAAAGCTTCGAATTTTACAGTCTTCATCAAAACTGCGAAATCGCCTAATGGAATCAAATCACCAATTTGCACTTGGATTCGAATTTCGAATTCTAGTGGGACCGAATTTTTTTTTTAATTTCTTCTTCAAATTTCTGACTATTTTACTATCCAAGGTAAGAAAATCTCACGACTATTACCAATTTCCCCTCATCGCAAACTTTTATCATTTTTTTGAAACTGCTAAAAAACTCACCAGTAGCCTCAAAGTGTGGTCCTCCATTAGATTGCTTCAACGAGTTGCCCTTGGACAGCCAGATCTGTTCAGCACGTGGAGTTTGACGAGTCAATTCGTAGCGGACCACTCCAGAGGTACCGGAAGAGGTGGGGACACTGATGGACGAGCTGAAAATGATAGTAAGTTGATAAATCACAAAAGAGAGAGTGGTATTAGTTTTCAAAAAACCAAAAATCTGATTGAATGACGTTGAAACTGTGGGAATTTCAAATTTAAAATTAGGTTTTTATTGTAAAAACTTGAAAAAAATTACTGATTCACAAGAAACTCATAGTTTCTTGTCTTTTGTCATTTTCATTGTCTTAGATGCATTTTTTAAAAATTAAACATTTTTGCAACCAGAAAACGACCATAACGTCAATTTTTTGATAGAATTATGTTCAGAGACTTTTGAAACAGCTTTTCTGAGCTAAATTTTGGAGGAATGGTTAGTGAAAACAAGGAATTTTCGTTTCAAAACAGGTGAAAAATCTGATCAAGAAGAGAAAAACACTGATTCCCAAGAAAACATAATTTTCAGTCTTTTAGAATCTTAGATTAGCTAGCTGACAGATTTTTTTGTAAATAAAGAATTCTGATAACACTATAGAAGAAATATCAATAGCATCAATTTTTCATTGAAAATTGAGTTAGAGACTATTGAAACTGCTATTTTTCGATTTAATCGGAAAAAAGCATGATTTTTCGGTTTCGAAATCTCTAAAACATCTAAGAATCAAAATTTTCTCAATCTCCATATCTTTCCCCATTAAAATTTTTGTTGAAATTCAAAAAAACTCTAGAATTAAGCAATCAAAATTTTTTAAATTACCACATTCATCAGGAAAAATAAATTTTTCTATAGTTTCAAAATTTTTCTATCCTTCTTGATCACATTTCTAATTCAATTTTCTCTCATTCTTTTTTCGAGTATAAATCCATCAAAAATCTCACCAATTCAACGCCGAATTCTCATCATTCTCATTAGAAGTGACTGTCTCATTCAGATTCATCGACGTGTCCAGAATACTTCTGTCAAAGTGCAACGATCGTCCGTCGTCTTCTTCGATTTCCCGATACACACGTTTCGACGGGAAACGGAATGTGGAGCCGCGAGAGATTAGGGGAATGCGGGGTCTGAAAATTATCATTTCGGTTTCAAAAAACTTTTAAAAATGTGAAAATCCTAGAAAAACTAGTGGAAAGAAGCCAGAAGTTTGGTAAAACTCACTTGGAGAATTTCAATTTGACCTCCTGAGCCGATGACTCGTTGAAGAAGGCTTGTTGCGAGAGGATATGGATCCAGAGGTGTTTAGCGAACTGGCCAGATGGACATTGGTATTTGAGGGTGATGGGCTTTTTCTGGAATAGATTGGGGTTAATTTGGTGGTTTTTTGTTATTTCAGACATGTCTTCGATATTATCGGTTCCCAAACATTTTTACAGTTTCTTCTATTTTTGAAACATGTTTTCAACTGAAATTGAAAGTTTACAAAAGAAAATTAATACAAATTTAATGATTTTTCTCATTTTTCGTTTGTCTTACACACTAATCTCTAGAAATTTTGATAGTTTTTGAGAAAAATTTGAAACAGAAAATATTGAAAAATTTTCCAAACCGAATTCAGTTGTTTTTTCAAAAAAACAAACTACTGTTTCAGAAGATTTCTAAATTTTTACATGATTTTTGTAAATTAGTCGACTCTGGATGTTGTTAGGAAGTGTTTACCGGTTAAAGCATTACTAGAGAAATTTAGAAATCACAGTTTCAGAGATTCTTGAAACTGAAATTCAAATTTTTTTGTCAATCAGCTTTGGCATTTTTCAACCACAATTACTCATAAAACCAGATTTGAAAAACACATTATATTCACGAAAATCAATGACAAGAATGCCAGAAAACGAGGAAATTTTGAAAAAATCATGGAAACAAAAAAAAATTAAATTAAATTTCTGGAATTTTCGAAAAATCTTCCAATTTTGCGTTCTGACCTAGAGAAAAATTCAGAAAAAAAAGTTCACTTTATGCTAAAAATTTGAGTCAAATTGAAATAAAAACTGGTTTTTTCCGCGGGAAAACGGAAAACGTTTCTTGCATTTTTTTTTCGAATTTCATCTAGATCTGGCCGTAAATGTGGAAGCTAGAAAAATTCCAGGATTTTTCTTTTATTTTTCTCTGTTTCTATGATTTTTTTTCTGAATTTTTCTATTTCGTGGGTGTTTGTCGATATCCTTGAGGTTCAAGTTATTATTTGGAAAAATTGGGAAATTTTTTTTAAAAACCAGACAACAAAAACACCAATCCCCGATTATCAGCAAAAATCAGAAATCACAGTTTCAGGAAATCTTGAAACTGTCAGTTAGATTTTTTCTTTCGATCACTCAATTTTGTCACAAAGTTTTTATATTCCCTACTCCTTCAATTCCTCAAATTTAAAATACTCACCGGTTGATAATTATCCATCTTGCTAGTTCCGGAGATCGGCGACCCTCCCTGAGCGTGTCCATTCAATGTTCCAGTCGGTGTTCCCACTCCAGATCCCTTGTAATTCTCCGACAGTGTCAGTTTGAGTTCCTTGCCCGAATAGTCCACTTTCGACAGTTCCGACCATTCAATGTGATGAGTGCGGGATTGACCGGCGTAGATGAGGATTCCTTTGCATGACGCACCGAGGTAGACTGGGTTTATTGGATCGTGAGGGTCCTGGAAGATCTTGGGAATTTGGAATGATTTTCTGTTGAACGGAGAATTATTGATAAAGGATTTTTCACAAAAATCTTTGAATTTTGAAACAGGAAACTTCAAAAAAACTCTAAAAATTTTGAAAAATTCAAAAACCAAGTTGATTTTTTTTAAAACTCCCTTATTTTTCGTGAAAACATTGCTACAAATTGAAAAAAAATCCGAATTTTGATTGTATACTGAACGCATAATTATTGATAAAGGATTTTACGCAAAAATCTGAGAGTTTTGAAACTGATTCCGAAAATTTTAAAATTCAAAATTCAAATTCAATTTTTTTCTAATTTTTTAAAGTTTTATTTAGGAAAAAATGTGCATTATTTTGAAACCCTAAATCACAAAAATTGGGAAAAATATGGGCTGTTTCTACTTAAAATTATAACTTTTTCAGTGAAATATTAGTTAGTTTTTTCATGTCCGATCTAGCAAAAAAATTCCTTTTAAAATAAAACTGCAACTTTCAATTTTGAACTTCCAAATTTCTGTTTCACAGAATTTTCACCATGAATGTAGCTATTTTTTTTTTCAATTAAAACGACGCTTTTTTTCGAAATAATTTTCAAATCTCACCTTGATAGTATACGGATCAAAGGCGTACGTGTCGAGCTGGCTCGCCTTCTCCAGAAATTCCAATTCGGCGTCGGTGCTCGATTTTCCTCTGCAAAAAAAGAACAAATTAATCAAAATATGAACATTTTCAGTTTCTAGATTTTTAGAAACCGTTTTTTAAAATGGGAACTGTACTGCTTTGGTGCTTTTTTTGGCATAATTAAAAATTTGATTTTTGTATAACAATCAGTGTTTCAAACTTGAATAAAATAGGAAAGAAAACTGCCAGTAACAGTTGTTTCGTAGATTGACTCATTTCAATAAAAACGGTTGTTATCAAAATTCTAGTTTTCAATTAAAAAAACAATTAAAAATCAGTTTCCCTAACTTCTAAAAATCGAAAATTTTTTACAAAAGTTAATTCTGCGATATTCATTACAGATATAAAAAATGATAGTTCCGGGTCAGAACCAGGAAATAATCCCATAATTCCATTTTTTTCTTTTTTTTTCTGTTGTAAAAAATCGAGGGTATGATCATTTTGGCATTGATTATTGAAAAATGTAACAGTTTCAAAAATTCCCAGAAACTGGAATAAATTTTTAAAAATCTAGTTGATGCATGAAATTCCGTCTCAATTTTTTAGAAAAAAGTGTTGTTGATTCTCAGAATTTTTTACAATTCTTTATTCCAAAAAATCAACAAAAATCAGTTTCACTAACTTTTAAAAAATTCCAGATTTTTTTGAAAAGATTAGTTTTGATTCGAACTGGACTCTTTTCTAGAAAACCAAGTTTTTCACAAAGTGAAGTTTCGCTTATGCACATTAGTTATATTTTCAATGTTTTCTGTTTCAAAATTCCCAAAAAACTGAAAATTTTTTCTTAATTTCAGTTCGCCTCTCTCATTTTTTCAAACAAAAAAAACTCACTTCATCTCCTTATGAATCACAGCAATGCGTTCCTCGAGCTTCGGTGTCTGTTTGAGCAGCAACTTGTATCCACTGACATAGTTTCCCTTGTGTTTCTCTTCATCGAAATCTCCCAATTGAACTTGAAGAATGAGGGCGGCGAGTTCGGCGGCTGAGGTGGCTGGACAGTAGAGACGGCCGTGGAGGAGGTCTCGTTGCAGTTGGACGAATAGTTGGTATCTGGAATGATTTGGGATGAGAGGAAGTAAGAGTAATTGAGGTTCATAAGTTTGTTTTGATAATTTTAGAATTTGAAACAGTGAATACAACTTTGATAGGTACTTCAATTAATCAAAAAATGTAATTTTCGAGCAAAACCTGAATTTTTAAAAACTGAAAACTGATAAGGAAATCTTGAAACTGTGATTCTTTTCACAAAATTTGAAACTACTGCAATCTTTTTAGATCCTGGGTTCAATACCCTTCTGTTTTCCGGATATCTTCCGTTTCACTATTTTCCAAAAAAAACAATTGAAAACTAGAAAATCAATCTGAACAGCAGTTCAACAGCGTCTTCTAACTGATCAAAGCAAATTTTTTCACAAAAAAAGAATCACATCTACTCAATAAGTGAATGTATTGAATTTTTAAAAGAATACCTATTTGAAACAGTGAGAACATTCAACCGCCGTTTTTTTTAAAGCTACAGTTTCAATAGTTTTTCAAGATCTGGTGATTCAGTGATCACCAATTCGACGTACTAACAAAAATCCGTTTACAATTTTAAAAAAATGAAAATGAGAAAAACATTCCCGTTTCAAAAAATGAAATAAATATATTTTTGTGAGGGAAGAACAATGGACCTTACGCCCCCCACGTAAATATAATTTGAAAAATCTAGAAAAATTTGAAAAGCGAACTTTTTTCTATTCACATGTTCAAAATTCACAGACTTTTAAAAAAAACCTTTGAAAATTTCAAAAAATTTACTGTAAACAAATTTTTGAAGAGGACTGATCAGATGGAAATGAAAGGATTAGTTATGATTTCGTTCCGATATTTTATTTTCAATTTTTTTTCGGTAAATTACAAATTCAAAATTGATCAAATAGCCGTCCAATTGGACTCTAATCGCTGTGTAGGATGAAAGATATTCAAAAAAAATTAAATTTCAATTTCAAAAACTCTTATCTTTCGTTCTACTAGTGATAACAATGATAATAACTCTCTGTTTTTATTGAAATTTTCAAAAAACCCACCTCAAATTCGGATCTCTCAACCTAGCAGGTTCCAGTGGATAGTAGCGGAAGCGCAGGTGCAGGGTCATTGTTTCGGCTGAAAATCGTCATTTTTCATTGAAAAAAATTCAAAATTTAGGGAAAATCATAGGAAAATCATAAATCAAGTCTAAATATTTTAGAAATTAGAAAAATTAAAAAAAATTTAGTCTATCAATTTTTTAGGACAAATAGAGAAAAAATATCAACATAAAATCAGGATAGATAAGGGTGAGAAAAAGCAGATTAGTTCCCGAAAAATCAATTTATAATTTGTTGTAAAATTAATTTTTGGAGAGCACACTCAGAACTTACTTTTGCCAACTTTTATGATCTCTTCTACAAATTTGAAGGTATCAGATTTAGAAAAAAGGGTTTAGAAAAACAAAAAATAAAGAAAAATGAGAGGAGAAACTCACTTTTGAAGTGCTTGATGACATGGCCAATCGATCGAGTCAGGTCTAGCCAGTACTGAAAAAAATAGAAAATTTATAATTTTTAATTTGGGATTTTTTAAAAACGAAATTCCCGGTATCGCAGCAATTTTTTAGGTTTGAAAATTTCAGAAAATTTTTAGGAGAATCCGAGAAAAAAGTTGAAAATTTCTAGATTTTTTTTCTTCGATTTTTAAAATTTTCCGGTGAGTTTTGGGTCTCGAAACAATTCTTTGAACGTAAAAAATTTCAGGAAAATTAGAAAAAATTCCAAATAATTTTTTTCAATTTTCAGAAATTTCCCGGTGATTTTTGGGCTTTGTAAAAATTTTGTGAACTTTGAAAAATCAAAAAAATTAGAAAAAAATCTATTTTTTTCTGATTGTTAAAAATTTTTCCGGTCAGTTTTGGGTCTCAAAGCAAATTTTCGAACATAAAAAATCCAAGAAAATTAGAAAAAAAATCCAAATAATTTTTTTCTGATTTTTGAAACATTTTCCGATTAGTTTTGGGTCTTGCAGCGATTTTTTTTGAATCTTACAAATTGAGAAAAATAGAAAAAAAGGTTTTATCTCCAAATCCATCGAAACATTTTTTTCAAATTTCAAAAAATTTTTGAAACCGGGAGATTTCAAAATTTATGTTTCCAAAATTTCAAAACACTTACACGATGTTTATTGTGATCCTGATAGCGAAGTCCCAGGAAGTCCTTTTCCTGAATGTTCTTCAGCTCACACACGTAATCCAGGACCGTTTGAGCGGATTTCGTTCTCTGAAAAATTCAAAAATTCAGTTTTTAATTTTTTTTAAATTGTTTTATAGTCTTGGGAACCACTTTCTTTCAAAATTTCACAAAATTTCAAATTTTCCGATTTGAAAATAATATAAAAAAATAAAAACTCACCGGAAATTCGTTACCAATCATATCCGAGTCGTGCAATAAATGGACGTTGCAGCGCACATCCTTCGGCGACATGAAACTCGATCTGGAACTTTTTTAGGGTTAGTTTTGGTATGAAAATTGCAAACATTTCAGAAAAATGGAAACTTGGAAAAAGCTTCAGTATTGCGTGGATAATAACGGCATTACCAGATTTTTTTCAGTTTCACTTTTTTAAACAAAGAGAATTTTCAAAACTACAATGATATCATGTTTCACCCAGGAATCATGTTTTTTCAGTTTCAAATCAATACCAAATTTTAGAAAATTTATAAAATTGCATTAATGTCGTTGTGTATGTCATACAATTTTTTTTAATTTTTCAACAAAAAATTAGATTTTCAGAAATGTCTACACACAAAATCAGAACTTTTTCCGTTTCAAAAATTCTCAAAATTTCAAAGATATTCAAAATGGCACTGGAGACTTCGGAATCATAACAAAAACAACATTTTATCTACAGCACGGCGTCAAAAAAAACTTTTCAGTTTCAAAAATTTTGGAAAAATTAGAGATTTCTCAAAATTACAATGACATTTTGTTAGCGTGAGAAAATGTTTGTTTCAGTTTCAAATCAACCTCAAATTTCAAAAAATTCACAAAATTGCATTACTGAGACAGAAATGTTTTCAATGATTTTTGTAAAACGGGTTTTCTTTAAATTTTACTTTTTAGAATCGAATTTTCCATTATTGTCTCATAAAAAAACTAAATCAGAAATTTTCAGTTTCAAAAATTCGTAAATCTCGGAGGTTTTTCAAGATGACAATCCTGGCGTAATTTCAAAACAATTTTTTAAAATCACATTTCGCAGAATTTCTTTTGATTTTTAAAGGATTTTTTTCAAATTGAAAAATTTGGAATTCAATTTAAAAAATACAACAAATCAAAAACTTCTCTATAATTCGAAAAAAAAAATTAAAAATTCCAGTTTCAAGAAATTTTTAAAATTTCAAATTCAAAAATATTCATTATTCTTGTTCCCATTTTTTTGTCTCAAAAATTCCAATTTCCCCAAATTTTCCAATAAGAAAAATACGCACCTGGTCGAAGTCGTGAGTCGTCCGAGAAGCGACGACGACGACGTGTTGTTTTGTGGCATTACCCCTGAAAAAAAAGAGTAATAAGAAAAATGAAAAAGAATTTTCCAGAAATATCATAATCACTTCTTTGAGTGAGGGAAAATAAGGGAAAATAAGACTGATAGAGAGGGAGGGAAAGAGTGATAAGAAAAGGCAAAGGGGGAAGGAAAAAAGACACAGAAAGAGAAGGGTAAACAGACCAAAGTGATAAACAATGTAATCGGGAGGGTGGAATGGGGCTAGAAACGACCAGAAAATGGCTAAATGATAAGAAAAATAGAGCAGATGAACATAGAAAACAGACTGGAAAGGCACGTAGGAATCTGGGAATCAAGAAAATTGCCTTGAAATAGCTGTAAAATTGTAAAAAATGTCGAAAATGACTCTTTTTCTATATTTTTTTATTTTTTCATGAGATGATAAAGATGGATTTTCTGCTTACTTTGCTATTAGAAATAATTGGAGCCAGAGATATTAAAAAAATGACTGAAACAGAAAAAAAAAATTAGAATCAATACTTTCGAAGGAATAGAAGATGGAGAGCATCAACGAATAAGATGATTAGAAGATCATAGAGTCAAAAAATTAAAGAAAAATTTGGAAACAGAGACAAAATTTTAAAAATTCTGTTCGATAATTTGATGAGACCAGCGGAGGACATGTCTGAACTAAACCCAGAAAATCAATTTTTTTTAAATTGAAGATTTTTGAAACACTGTTTTTTCTACGAAAATTTGTAAAATTGACTCAACAAGAACCATACTCTCATTAAAAACAAATTCCGTGAAAATTTAAAAACTTGACTTTGAAACAGTGAAGCTGAATTTTGGCAATTCAAAAACGAAATAGAACGAGATTGAAACGGATGAAATCACTGAATCTAAAAATTCAAATTTTGAGAACTACATAAACATTTTGAAACACTATTTTCTAATTTCTCCCAAAATTTGGTCAAATTGTGACATAAAAAAAACGCCAAAATGAATAGGGTATTCAATGAAAAATTCAGTTTTGCAGAGTAAAAATTTCAATCTTGAAAAAGGAAAATTAAAAAAAAATGTACACTGTCTCCTAATATTCCAGTTAGTGATCAAAGTAGAAATCGTGAGAGGAAAAAAAGCAAAATGAAACCGGTAAAAAATTTGAATTTTCAATGAAAATTCTTAATTTTTACAGAAATTCGTATTTCTGTTTCACTCAAAAAATCTAATTTTTCTAATTTTTATTAATATTAATCGGCATCTGCTGTGTTCTTGTCTAATCATTCCAAACTAATCAAAAAGTGATAAATTCCCCATTGATCCCCCAAATTTGCTAAATTCATCTCCATTTCACCCATCAAAATCGGAAAATTGTCATAAATCCGTCAATTTCTCAATTTCTCAAATTCCTCTCCATCCTCCTGCCGTTTCGTTTCCTTCCGCAGAACATAGCAAAACCGAATCTTAATTGCATCTAATTGACCCAGAAAATTCACAGAAAATGAGGAAATCAGGAGAGGCTCTTTCAAGGTTGTTTGGATTCAATTGGAGGAGGGAGAAAATGGAAAAATGAGAAAAATGACAGAGAACAAATAAATAGAAAAAGAGAGAGAGAGGTCTTGTTTTTGGCAAGTGACCCGGAAGGAATTGGTTGAAAATCAAGATTTTTGGGGTGAAAAAAATAAAAATGAAAGGAAAAAAGGAAGGAAAAGGGGGATTTCTATCAGATCAGCGGGGGATATTGTTTTTTTTTTCTTTCCGCAAAATCAGATCTTTCATCGGAAAAGAAACACCTGGTCAATGTTTCAAAAATGTTTTGAAACAGGGATTTTCTGATAGTTCTAATTTCATGTGGTTTGAACGAAGAAGTCCGAAAATAGCAGATTTTCAGTTTTCAATGTTTAAAATTTTTTACAAAACATGGGTTGGTCAGTTTAGTCGCTTTTTGAATCTTTATCTAGACTTTTCTAATTTCTAAAAAAATCGAAAATTTGTCTAGAAAATATTTGTTTTCAAAATTCAGTTTCAGGGTTTCAAAATTATTGCAAAATTTTGAACAGTTTTGAGAGTTCCGATAGCTTTCTTATGTTCTGACTTTTTAGGAAATTCAATTTTTTTAAATTCCCAAATAATCAGAACAACAAAAAGAAAAAAAATCCCTGATTTTTTTTTCAAAATTTTAGTGTTTCAAAATGTATCTAAAAAATTGAAAAGTTCTGAAAATTCTAGTTTACCCTTTTCTCAGTTCGGAAAATTCTAATTCTAAAAAATTGCAAATAATCCAAACAAAATTAACAATTCTGTTCCAAAAAAAAAAATTGAGAATTTCTGATCAGTCAGTCTCGTCTAGCTTTGGAAAAAAAAGCAAAAAAACTTTCCACTGATAGAAATTCAAATTTTTCTTACAATCAGATTCTCATGTTCACAATATAGCACTACCTTTGACTTCAAAAACTCCTAAAAAAATTCCAAAAAATTCCAAAAATTCTCCAATTCTTTTTTTCTAACAAAACAGGACAAAATAGGTATTTTCCCCCTCTTTTATTATTTTTTTTTCTCATTTTTCAAGTTTTTTGTGACAATGACAAGACCCAAAACTCTGGGAATATTCAAAAAACCAATTTTCCGATCGCAAAATTCCTAAAACCCGTTAAAAACCCAAGACCCAAAAAAAAAGAAAAACGCCTAAAAAGAAGAAGATGAAGAGTAAGAAAAGAGTAAAAAAACGCGGAGAGAAAAAGGAGAAGGCGACACATTGCACACAACAACACACACACATTCTGACACTCTCTCCGTGCCTCAACTTGTGAGGGGAATGAGTGAGAAAGGAGACAGAAATGGAGAGGAGGGGGGCTGTGTGTGGGGGGTGGCCACGGCGCCCTCCCCCACTCATAGAATGAACAAAAAGGGAACGGAGAGGGGGGGACACTAATGGGAAAGTGGGAGGAGGGAAAGAGAGTGGGAAAGACCACCAGATGGCTTGTTTTTTTTTTGAAAAAAAAAGAAATACAGGTGTGAAATCTCTATTGAAATTGTTCTCAACCAAATTTTTTTGGATATTTTTTGAAATCGAGGAAAATTTGGGTGACAAACACTTGCTAACAGATTGAAAATTTTTAGTACTAAAAATATTTTTAATTTTTTTGAAACCGGATTTCACTGCAAATTTGAATTTTACGTGAAAATGGGTCTTGCCACGGCTTTTTTCACATTTTTCAAAACCCAGTTTGACCGAAAACCGAGCAAAAAATTTGAAAAAAAGCGGACGCGTTCTCCTACAACATATTGGAAAAATTATGAACCGAATTTTTTTTCATATTTCTTTGCAACCGAGGAAATTTTTTTTTGATGAAGGTGGTGTTATCGAGTAAATATTGCAAATTTCTTGTATTTTAAAATTCTGATTTCTGGAAAATCACCTGGACGATTTTTCTAATTTCCATCTAGAGCGTTCGAAAGATTACAAATGTTCTAGACTAACAATTTTTCTAATTTTTTTGAAACCGATTAGTGTCAGAACTTTTCGAAGCTGATTGACCTCTGAATGAGAACTTTTCGAATCAACTAATTTTTCTAACTTACTGGAAACAGAAATTGTTGGCTTGTCATAGTTTTTTTTCGAAATTTTTATACTTTTTTGAAAGCTTTCCTTGGTCGTGGAGCTGAGCAAATTTCAGTAGTTACATCTTGAGGGTGATCAGACTTTTTACAAAATTGAAAAAAAATTTAAGATTTTTGGAACAGATTTTCAATTTTTTTTTTCTAGGAAAATAGGAAAAATCCGTTTATTTTGCTTGAAAAGTCTGTTACAAAACTTTGAAAAAATTGCTGTAAATTTCTTGAAAAATCATCCGACGACTGATTCTAATCAGAAAGACAGAAAACCAACGTAACGAAACTTTAAATAATTTCCAAAAATTCCGAATTCCTTGAAACCGACTCCATTTTTTTTGTGAAAAACTGGACTAATTATAAAAATCTTATGTTTCAAAATTCCGAAAAATTTCGGCTAAAACTTCAAAAAACCAATTGTATCGTATCTTGTTGCTCTCTTCTAACAGTCAAAAAACCTCTCAATTTGCTCAAAAAACTAAGTTCTTGAGCCAAGAACCTTGGCTCCAGGAACCTGACATGACATACATATCAACAAACTAACCCACTGATACACCAGCTAGAAGAAGAAGAACATTGATAGAGCAAGAAAGAAAGAAAAACTTCGCGAAAGAATGATGGATTAGTTGTATCATAGTTGCTCTGATGAGAGATTCTAGGATCCTTCTATATTTATAGGTTATTATCGACATGTGACCCCTCTAGAACATGTTGATCAACAAAATGTCACGAAAGAGGGGCAGAAACACACAGAAAAGAACATCAAAGAGAAGAAGAGCAAAAAGAAGAAAAATGAGAGAGAAAGGGCTCAAAAATCAACGGAAATTGGGATAGGTCAGAGCGCCTTGACTCAAAGGGTTTTGAAAATTGACGAGTTGACAAGCATTTTTGACGTTTAGCATGTGTTTTAACTGGAAAGTGTAAAGAGGAATGCTGTTTCAAAAAATTGCGAAAAATGAACAGATTCGTTCTGAGGAGCAATACGGACAGGATGGATTCAGAAAAACACTATAATTTCCAATTTTCGCTGATAAGAGCTCCTAGGCCAAACTACCATAACCCTGAGCCAAAAAAATAATCAATTGCGGTTTCAAAAAAACTACAGTAATCCAAAATTCCTATCAACTTTGATTCTGTTCGTGATCGTAGTTGATAACAGGGAAAATCACTAGAAACTTTCTGATTTCACTGTTTCAAAATAGTTACAGAAACTTATCAGATTTGTCTAATTTGGTACTCCGTTGATTTCCAAATAAAAAACCCTTCACAATTGTCATTGATAAGAGCTTTTAGGACCAAACTACCGTAATCCTCACACAAAAAAGAGAATTACGGTTTCAAAAAAAATACAGAAATTCAAATTTTCCTTACGAACTTTGATACTGTGGCTGTCTGTTGAAAATCGGTATTTACAAATAGTAAACAACTTTCTGATTATACTGTTTCAAAAAAGCTAAAGAAACTGATCAGATTTGTTTAATTTAGTATTCTGTCGTTTCGGACAACAACAAAAAAACGATTCCCAATTATCATTGATAAGAGCTTCTAGGACCCAACTGCCGTAATCCTAACTCAAAAAATTAGTTGATTACGGTTTCAAAAAATTACAGTAACCAAATTCGAATTCACTTTGTTGTTAATTGTGGGAATATTTCTGATTTCACTGTTTCTAAAAATTATAGCATCGGATATGATTTTCTTGAATCAATCACAAGAGAGAATGCTTTCCAAATCACTATCCCCGATGATCACTGATAAGAACTTTCTGGATCTAACTACAGTAATCCTAATTTTGAACAAAAAATTCCAATTTCTGCGGTTTCAAAAAGTTACAGTAAGTTAATTCACCTTCTAATTTCGATTTCATTTTTACTTCGGATAGAGGAATCAAATTTTTTGAAAAATAGAAAAAAAACCACTGATTACAAACAATTCAACTGATAAACTCAAGCCAAACTAAATTTTTCTCGGTTTCAAGAAAAATTTAACAATATTTTCTTAAAAAACAGATCAATATGGCCTGCTCTGGAAATCGCATTGAAAATCCACAAAATCCCCAAATCACTTTATCACCCTTCAACTGATAAAAAGATAACAGATAGCCTTGCTCAATTGATAAACTGATAAATTGATAAACCTCTGACGCTTGATCCCTCGAGGGATCGGCTCTCAAGAGATATTTATCAGTTGCTACTTTTATTTTTTCATATCAAAGTGCACATCTCAACTGATAGCGTGCTTTTATCACTGATAATACCCAAAAACAAGTCAAATTCTAGGAACAAAGCAAAGAAAACAACAAATTTAGAATCTGACTGAAGAGTCAGAATAGATCTGGAGATTAGTGCAAAGTGATGATATCTATGATATCTGACCCGAAAAGCCCGACTTGCTCCCGAAATAGGTAACTGATAAAGGATTATCAGAGGAAATTCGTCATTGTTCCAGGAAATTAGAGGGGAGGATGACGCAGTTTTTTTGTCTAGATTAGCATCAAAATTTGAAAAACACTCTAATCAGTGAGATAAATTAATTTTGACATAGTAATTTGTCTGTTTCAAATTTTTTCCATCACTAAAAATCACTGAAAACCACACTGTCCACTGGAAGAATTCTTTCAAAAAATAATAAAAAAAATCTAGAAAAAAATCCAATAAAATAGGAACAAAAAGGAACCGTTCCAAATTACTTTTTCCCGCTTTTTTTCTAAATTCAGCCCAAAAAACAGGTTTTTTCATCAATTTCCAATCAAATCAACACCGCCGGTGTTGTTTATCAGAAAGACAGGGAGAAGGGGGAGAAGAACAATAAAAATCAGAGAAGCGATCTGATCTGCGCCGATAGCGTTTTATGTTTTGTTGTTGTGACATTGGGAGGGGTTCGATGGATGGATGGGGATGGTCAGTTGTGATAGGAAATCAGAGGGATTTGCAGACAAAATATTGAGTTTGCTAAGAAGGCGACACTGTTATAGACAGGAATTCCTGATTTTATTGGAAATTTTTGAAACCGAAAAATAAATTAATTTTTTAGAATTTTTTCAAAAAATTAGAATTTGCAGAATTTCAGTGAGTCCTCACTAGAATCACAGTCAGAAAATCGGAAAACTTGGAAAAAAAACGAAAAAACCATCTAGACCTTTTAGAATTCAAAAAAATAGTAGGAGCCATGAAGACATTGATTTTCAAAAAATTACTGTCAACAAATTAATTTTTAAAACGGAAAAATTTTTTTAGCTGATAATCAACTCTAAAGAACCACTGATCAACAATTTTACATGATAAATTTGAGAATTAGAAATTCTCGATTCTTGAAAATTAAATCAGGCTCATATTGTCTATAAAGTTGTGAAACATTGAAAAAAAAATTCAGAAACAGGCAATTTTTTAAAAAGTTGACAACAAGAACATGAAAACTCCTAAATTTTCCAGAGAAAAAATATTGATAGAAAAAAGGCAAACAGAATACTAGAATCAATTGGTAATATTCTAAAAAATTATCCCAAGAAACTGTAACTTTTTCTAAAAATTTCCCAAAAATTTCAAGAAGAATAGGATCATTTTGCATGAGAAAATTCAAAAATATGAAGGCTAGCAAGAAAACAATTTTAAAAAATCCAAAAATTTCAAAAAAATTGTTTCAGAAACCGTAAATTTTTAATCAATTTGATCCCAATTTTCTTTTCAAAAAATTAATAGATTTTTCTAAAATTCAAGAAGCGTGTCTGTGTCAAGATGTCAAGATAGGAAAAAGAGGAAAAAAGAGAAGATGACGCCACTCAAAAAGGCTCATAAAAGGCGAAAAGACGAAAAGAAAAAGAGGCCCGTTAGTGAATTGGAGGAATACGGGATGGATGGGGATGGACGGCGGGTTTGCAGAGTTTCTGTTCTTTGACGGGGAATTGGAAAGGAAAGATGAATTATGAAGAAAAATAGAAAAGAGTGGGAAATTATGCATTTCTCATGCAATAAACCATGAGAAACTTCAATATTTATTCTCATTTTAAAAACTGATCGGTCTGTCGAATTGAGTCAATATAAAAAAGTCTAGGGTTCTCAAAACTGCTATAAAACGGTAAAAATTGTGTCAAAATAGTACAAAATTTTTTTGAAAGTACCCTAACAGCAGCAAAAAATTTCTCATTCTCTAGAAAAAAGGCTCCTGGTGAAACGGAGGCTATCAGCAATCCGAAATTTAAACTTTTCAAAATTTAAAAAACTGGAAAATCTATCAAAATCTATCAGAAAGCGACAAAACTGCTTCTAAAAATTTCTATTTTACCAAAAATCCATTATCTTAAAATCCAGTACTTCTGATATGCCCAATGTTCCATGAGCGCTCACCAAAAATAAAATATTCCTATTGAAACTGAAAAAATTTCAGTTTCCCTAAAAATTGAAAATTTGAACCCAATTTTCAGAGCAGTATCTTATGGAAATGCAACAAATTTCAAAATCACGAAATTCGTTCAGTTTTTCAGAAAATCAGATCCAAAAGTACAGAAAAGCTTCAGAAAACTTCAAATTTTTCGAAAACTAAAAATGTAGCTTCTGTTTCACAAAAAAAAATTAAAATTGGGAGCTCAATTTCGAATCGGTCAACTTCTCGTGCATTAACCTGCCATAAAAAAACTCCCTAAATTATCAGAAAAATAGATTCAAAACCACCGAAAAGCTCCAAAAATGTTTCTAAAAAATCCCAGTTTTACTGAAAACCCAAAAAACCTTCAAAAATTGAAAACTCAATCTTTCTCTCAATAGCGCCCCTAAATTTTGATCCAAAAAACATTTCAATAAATCTAAATCTAAACATGTCGTAAAAATGAAAAATAAAGCCCCTGGCTACTGGGCGCTAGCCCAGTAGCAAAAAACACGACGGATGAATGTGTGTGTATACACACAAATATTCTATACACTTTGAGAAGGAAAAAAAGTAGACGGACGGACGGGGTGGAAAGAGACTATGAGCTAGTGAGCAGGATGGGAGGAGGGATGGATTAGGCTCGTTCTTTTCATAATAATCTTCGATATAGAATGGATATGTAACTTTTTTAAAAATAGCAAGGAAAAACCATTTACATGTTAGAACAGCCACTTAACTAACAAAATAACGAGAACTTAGAAAAATGATAAACTTGAAACTGAAAAAAAATTTAATTTGATATTTCGACGTTTGGTTCACCAATTTGAAAATCTCCAAAATTTTTGTAGATAAATTTTTGAAACAGCAATTATCTATCTAAATTTGACAAATTCTCACTGAATTTTCGGTCCTTGATTTGACAAACGGTAGAATAGCTAACAGTTAGGTTCAAAATAACGAGTGCAACGTGAGGTCTGAATCTACTGTATTTACTATCGAAAGAAGATTGATTTCCAAAATCTGATCAACTTGAAACTGTGAAACAAACTGAGAAAATGGGAGATTGGCTACTACAAAGTTCTGAAAACTACCAAAAGACGGAGAAATCAGACAAAACTGCAACTTGAAACTGTGAAAAACTCTCAAATATTTAGAAAAATGTTGATTTTTCAAATGGATCACTAATCTTGAAATCTCAAATTCCAGGAAAATAATTTTTGACACAGTAAACAATATTTTTACAATATCACAGTAATCTCAAGAATCCAGTGAATCGAAAATCCTTGAAGGAAAAGTCTATGATTATCCACAGGAGAGAAGCATTGGTAAAGGCAAATTTTGAAACAGTAAAAAAAAATTTCAAAAATTCTGTTCTAACTCTCAAATTTTTTCTCAAAAGTACGCAAAAAAAACCAAAAAGACCCAAAATGCCTAGCAACAATTCAAAAATCCAGTAGAAATTAGAAAATATTTTCAGTTTCTCAAAATTTCAAGAAAAAACTGTTCAGAAAACGAAAAATTGATCATCTTCACGAACTGAGTTCTCAAAAACCCCAAAAATTCCCCCTAAACAAACCAATAAATTCCATTTCAAATTTTAAATTTAAAATTCGAAAATTCTGGCGGGAAGCCCGTTTCTCCCCCATTCACAGTGAACCAAAGTATCAGGTACAACGAATTATAGAAAACAAGTGACGAACATCTAAAGAAGAGAAGAATTGGTAAAGATTACCATTTGAAACGGTAATTTTTTAGAAAATTAAAACTAGAATTGGGAAAAACAAACAAAACATTTCCAAAATGACCAGAACAGTCAGAAAAACCTGAAGAATTTTTAAAATTATTACAGTTTCTCCGAAATTCCAGAAATAAATCGTCTAAAAACGAGTAATTGACGAATTTTTGACGAGCTAACTCCTAAACAAACCAATAAATTCCATTTCAAATTTCAAATTCGAAAATTCTGGCGGGAAGCCTCCTCCTCCCCTGACAACCCAAAAACCAAACAAAACCGGAAGAGACGCAGACAAAACGAGAGGGGTCAGGAACATCTGGACAGCAGATGTTAGTCAATAAGGGAAAGAAGGAGAAGCCGATCAGAAAGGGGGAGCGAATTAGGAGGCTCGTAATGTCTAAATTGGGTACATGAACCGGGAGGACAATGGGAAATGAGCATGGCTCAGGAGAGCAGGAAATGCGTCAATGGAATGGATTCAAGGGGATGGAAAAATAGAAAAAAAAAACTTTTTTCAAAATTTTTTTTTTGAAAATTCAGTCAATTTGGAGTCAATTTGTACTTCTAGGACTTACCAAAAATTTGGAAAAAAATGGAAAAATTCCAAAAAAATACAGTTTCACAAAAAATTTTTGAAGAAATCTAGGAAAAGTTCAATGCTTCCGGATGAGTAGTTGGCTTTGGAAAATTTTTTCAAAAAAAAAAATAAAAATCAACAAAGCCCTGTTCATTGATAACTGAGAGATTGGAAATTTTCCTTTTTCTATTCTAAAAGTTTCTGAAAAAATCCCTGACAGGACAGGAGACCAGAAATTGCCTCGATGGGCGTCAAGGAATTTAGAAAAATTGAAAAAAAAAATCACAGATTCAGAAAAAATTTCTAAAAATTTTTTTAGAAGCTATGATTCAATGGGTCGCCAATCAGAACCTCAATCATATTGAAAAAATGTTAAAATTGACGTTTTTACAAAAAAAAATTGCAGGAAAATTGGAAAACTACAGGCTCAAAGTTGAAAAAAAAATTACAGTTTCAGAAAAAAATTCTAACAAATTTTTAAAAGCGAGGATTCAATGGCCCAGTCAGATCTACACCCAATGTTTCAAAAACTGAATATTCTGAAAATTTACAGTTTCACAGAAAATTGATTCGAAGAAAAATAGGAGAACTGCAGTCCCTCTTTGATTTGTTCCAAAAATTATAACTTTGATTCGAAAAAATTCCTTTAAAATTCTAGAAAATTAGAAAAAAAATCCCAGTTTCTCAAGTTTGGCTTCAAAAATTATAGAAACGTTGAACAGTTACTTGCTGCGATTGAATTACGAAAATTCACAAAAATTTTTTGAAAATTTTCCGTTTCAAAATGTCAATTTTCAAATTCAAATTGACTTCAAAATATTATTTCTGCCACTCTAATACAAAATGACAAAAAACTATAAATCAACGAAAAAAATTCAAAAACCTCCCATTCCCCTTGCTTTCTTCTGCTTCTTATCCCCTTTTAGATGACCTCTGTCTCTTCTCTGCGTCTCTCCATCTCGTATTATCTCTCGTCAATTCTCATTTCTTTGAGAGGCAAGGGAAACCGCTCTTTTGAACCGAAGAAGGACAAGAAAAGGGGTTGGGGAAACTGAGAGGGGACGGACGACAAATTTGATTTGACTATGAGAAAGAAAAGAAAGTGACAAGAAGGACGAGTTGAGAGGGTCAGAAATGACAAGTTTGAGGGTGGTTTGAACAAGGAACTGGATTATTCAAAAAATTCCAGCAGATGACTTGAATTTTTTTAGAAACTGAGGAAATTTTTTCAAAAAATTAATTTTAAAATTTGACTGTAGCTGGAATTATTTCGAAACAGTTTTTAAAAAATTTGAATTTTTTTTGAAACTGTAGAATTTTAAAAAAATGACAGAATTTATCGTTTTTTTCTGTTTCGAAAATTTAAAATTTTTAGAAGAAAGTCGAAAAATATAATTCTGCAGATGTACAATCAAAAAAAAATCAGAAAATCCTCAATTTGAATAAAATTAGAAAAAATGGAGCTAGAAACTTGAAAAAAACTGGCTAACAAAGAATTTTGGCTGTAAAATGTTTCCTGTTCCTCGAAAATTTTAAATTTTATGGAATAAATTTCAAAATAATTCTCGAGTCTTCGAAATACGATTTTCAAATTTAAAAAATTTAAAAACCGAGCAGAAGTCCCAAAATTTTCAGAAAAACATACATGTCCCAATGCCTGTGACGCAATCTGACTATTTTTCACATTTTTCAATCGGCCACCACTTTTTTTTCTACACGCAGGCAGATTGGGACATGTATGCAGAAAAATTAGAAAAAAAAATTCAAAAACCCGCTAACCCCAGTCCAGTGAAAAAATTAGCAGAAAATCTAAGGAAATAGAGACAAAAAATCAGGAAATTTTACAAATTAAAAAAAATTCGAATAACCAACTCACTGTGTTTCGTCGTTCCCGTCGGCGGCGCTCCAGAGACCTCTTTGCAGCACACTATCCTCGTTGTGGAAGCTTGGAGGGTGCTGGAAATGGCTTGATAAAAATTTAAAAAAATAGAGCTGCACGCATGATATCAAAGAAGCAAAAGTAATATTGAAGTTCTGAAAATTTTGAAACCGGAAAATTTTGAAAAAAAAAAACGAAAATAAATAAAAAAAATTTCGGTTTCAAATTTTTTTTACATTTTTTTGGGTTCTGAATAATGATAATCACATTTCGAATCACTACGAATTGTGCGAATTTACAGCCAAAAATTGAATTTCTAGAAAATTTTCAAAAAAAAACAAAAATTTTAGGCCAAACACCCTCTCAACGGCGGCGACTAAAAAGGCGTCTCGTTTTCTCTGAACATGTCCATTTCTCTGTCTATCTGTCATCTCTTTTCCCGCAATAATCTCTCTGCGCTCGGGCTCCTTTTCGGTGGTCAACAGGAGCGCCAAACATGAAAAACACTCGGGTGGTTTTCGCGGTTTTGAGTGTTTTTTGGTCGGAAAATCACGAGAAGTACGATAAACCGGGTGAGAAATGCTCAAAAATTCCCAGAAAACTGTGAAAAACTACAGAAAAATGTCAAAAACTGAAAAAAATTTGAAAAATGTTGAAAAAAAAATTTCCACATTTTTTGACTGTTTTTGGTCTGAAAATTACGAAATCTAGGGTCCCTTGGGTTAAAAATGCTCGAAAATCAACTTGAAACCTCTAAAACCCACCAAGAAATGCGGAAACCTCAGGAAAATCGAGAAAAATCACATAAAAACATTTTTTCATTATTTCCCGTGTTGTTGGTCGAAAAATCATGAAATCTAGGGTAAAATGAACGGAAAAGACTTGAAAATCGCTGGAAAACCTCTACAAATCATTGAAACACGCGAAAAACCCGAGAAAATAAAAAAAAACTAAAGAAAAATGAGCAAATTTCAAAAATTTGGCTCCCCAGTCTCTGCGTCTCTCACTTTCACACACTCTCTCGTCGTCTCCGTGTTTGCAGACAAGGCGTCAGAACTTACGACAAAATGCATACAGGCCTGCGCTACCGTAAGAATTTGAAAAATAATTGATGAATTTTTGAAAAAAAAGTTTAAAAAAATAGTAAAAATTCATGAAAACAAAACCGAAATCAGTAGAATTCCTAGAAAAAAACACGAAAATGCATGAAAAACGGGGTTTTTATGGCCTACAGGAGACGGGGAAAACAAGAAAAGAGGGGAACGAACAGCTAAAGGGCACTAGGGAAAAAACAAAGGAACTGGGGAGTTTATTTCAAAAAAATTTAGAATTTTCTATCTGACTGCGAAACGGCTAATTTGATGAGTTGTTCGGTGGATTCGTTGCGGTTTGGCAGGGAGGAGGCCTGGAAGAATAAAATTTGGGAATTTTTTTGTAATTTTGCCAATAACTGCGCAAACATATCGCTGAAATTATTTTTCCCATTTTAACAAATATGTTTGAAACTGGAAAGAATTTTCAAAAAACGGCTAGATGGCTTTGTTTTGGATCCAGTTTTTTTTTGAAAGTTGTCTCAAATTTATTTCCATAAATTGTTAAAAAAAATCTGGATTACTGTAGTTTCAAATTTTTCGAATACGGTGAAAAAAAATCTGCTCAAAAATAATTTTTTTTGTTTAAAATAACTCACAAAGACGTTAGACGAATTAAAAAAACAATTTTTTCAAATTTAATTGACATTTTTTGAAACCGGAAAAAATTTCATAAACCCTAATTTTTTCTGAATTTCCAAAAAAAATGAATGATTACTGTAATTTTGATTTTTTTTTTTTGAAAAGTATAATAGTTAGAAGAAATCCATTACTGTCTTTTCCAATTCTCATCAAATTTTTAAAATTTTTGAAACCGATAATTCACGAATTTCTGGATTTTTATGGGTTTTGGTGAACTTCATAAATTGTGATTTTTTTTTTAATTTTCAAAAATTGAGAAAAAACGGATGAATGATTACTGTAGTTTCAAATTTTGCGAATACGGTAGCGAAAATTTGTTGAAAATTTATTTTTAGTTTGGAAAAAAAATCAACGACCAGAAGAATTAAAAAATCCATTCTCCCTGAATTTTTGAAATTTTTTTGAAACTGAAATTTTTTTTTCGAAATCCTAATTTTTTCTGACAAGAGAACATTAAGAGGTGTCCGAATAAGAAAATTCTGAAAAAAATCATGGTGATAGAGCATGGTAAGAAAAAAATTCTCATAAATTTATAGCTTCCACTTTTGCGTCTTGGCCTAGATAAAATTCAAAAACTGGTATTTTCACTGTCAATTTTACTAAAAGGTCACGTTTTCTTTATTTTGGCTTGAAAATTTAGCACTACGTGAACAGTTTTTGAATTTTATCTAGGCCAAAACGCAAAAGTGGAAGCTATAAATTTGTGAGAATTTTTTTCTTACCATGCTCTATCACCATGATTTTTTTTCAGAATGTTCTTATTCGGACAGGGCTTGTGGTTCCCTTGTGAAATAAAAAAAGGTTAAATGATCACTGTAATTTTGATTTTTGGAAAACATGGAGGGTATAAAATCGTCACTACCGTTTCCAATTAGTTTAAAATATTCTAAAATTTTTGAAACTGATAATTCACGAATTTCTGGATTTTTATGGGTTTTGGTGGACTTGGGAAAAAAAACGGATGGATGATTACTATAATTTCAAATTTTGTGAATATGGTGACAAAAATCTTCTCAAAAATGCATTTCCAGTTGAATTCCCAGACGAAATAAAAAATCCATTTTTCCTGAATTTTTGAAATTTTTTAAAACCCTAATTTTTTTCCGAAATCCTAATTTTTTCTGAAATAAAAAAATGGATGAATAATTACTGTAATTTTGAGTTTTTTTTTTTGAAAAACAGGGATGACAAAATCGTCATTACCGTTTTCAATTTTCTTCAAATTTTTTTAAAAATTTTGAAACTGAAAATCTGAGAATTTTCTGGATTTTTATGGATTTCGATGAACTCATTTTTCAGTTTACTTGAATTCTTTTTCAAAAATAATTACTGTTCTCCAAAACCTCCAAAAAATATCTTAAAATTTTGAAACCGATTTTTTCATCCCATTTTCTAATTGTTCAATTCCAAAAACACCCACCAACTGCACAGCCTTCTCTGAATAAGTGCCAATCAACCTTCTCGTCTTTTCCATTCCCTCCGAATTCACCACAATTTCTCTTGCTCTCTCTGCATCTCCGTCTTGTTTGAACTTTCGAAGGACCATTTCATTGAGTTCCGGGTATTGTTCACATGCGTACAGGACTGGTGCTGTGGCGAGGCCTGAAATTTACTGTTTCTGAGGAATTTTTAGAAATTAGGAATGAAGAGCTTTTGATTTCGAAAACATAGTCGGATAAAAAAAAGGATTTTGGATTTTTTTTCAAAATTGAGATAATTTTTTTCTGTTTCAAGCAATTTTTATAGATTGCTCGATCAATTTTTGTTTGATTCATACCGAATGTTTCCCGTTTATTGCGCGTTTTTTGTTGTACACAAAACGGAAAAACTTGTGATTTTCTTTGTTTTTTTTTCTGTTTCTAGGAAAATTTTTTAAAATTCAAAAATAGCTAGATTTCAATCTTGTGGATGTAAGTTTCAATTTTCAAATATTCATCATAGATATTTGTTTCTAATGAATTTTTTTCTCTCTCAATTGTTGTTTGATCTATACAATTTTGATGATCAAGTATTTCTTTTTTGACAATTCATTCGATTTTTTTGCTGTTTTTACGAAAATTCTTGATTTTTTGAGCATGGCAATTTCTAATTGGGTAGTTGTCGATTCCGCTAATCAATTTTCTAAATTTTGCCCTTTTTTTAGGTTTTCGAAATTTTTTAAAATCGTTTTGAGACTTGAAAAAACTAGAATTTTTAGGGTCACGGTAGGAAAAACTTTTGTCAATTCAAAAACTGTCTCTGTTTTGGAAAATTGAAATTAAAATTAAAATTAAATTCCGATCGGTTTTTATGGTCAAAATAAAATTTTCTGTTTCTCAAAAATTTGTTGTTTTTATGAACTTTGCAATTTTCAATCTAGTAGATGCAGGATGAAGAGCTCATTTTCAATGTTTCAAGTTAAAAATTGTTCCTGTTTCTCAAAAATCTTTTGTTTTTTTGAACTTGGAATTTTTTAATAGTCGCATATTGATCGTTTGTGATTTTTCCGGGCTAATGTAGAGCAATTGGTTCTTTAGAGTGTATTTTCAACTCTACAATTGATTAAAAAATTGTTCCTGTTTCTCAAAAATTTTATCTCTTTATCAGTCTTGTAAATTTCATTATGCGGAAAAATTCCCGAATTTTTTTTTCAAGAATTTTCTAATTTTCTAATGTTTTCTCATTTAAAAAAATGCTCACCCAATTTCAAATCCGCTGCCACCGGTTTTCCCATTGCATCTGCTGTTGATACGAAATCCAAAAGATCGTCGACAAGTTGGAAGGCGATTCCCAGGTTTCTACCGTACTCGTAGGCGGTGTCATGGAGGGAAGGGTTGGTACTGTCTGGAATGTTTTTTACTGTTTTAGATGGTTATTTTTTGGGAAAATGTGTAAAAAATGGCAATAGGCGCACAGGTTTTCAGTGAATTTTCGAAAAAAAATTCTCTGATTCAGAAAAAATTTTTAAAAATTTTTTTTCATGCTAACCATTCCTATCTCGAATACTTTTTCGTTTCTTTTTCCCCTGTAATTTTTTACTGTTTCAGCTGATTTTCTTTTGAAAAATTTATAAAAAATAGCAATGAAAGCCAGAATTTGACTTGAATTTCCAAAAAAAAAAATTATTTTTAGAAAAATTTTTGAAAAAAAAAATTTTTTTCGATTTTTTTTTGAATATAAATTTTTAAAATTTGAAAAAAAATCAACTTACCCGCTAAAATAGCAGCAGACCGACAACTACTAGCAAATAAACTGGCAGTTTTCCTATGCGTCTTCTCGATGTAAGCACTCATTCTTTGGGATGGGGAAGCGTCGGATGGAGTGGACGACATTTGCATGAATTCTCCCTGGAAATATTGGAAATTGATATGATACGCACTTCGTTCCAGTAATGCTTCCAAACATTCGTAGTCAATTTTGAAATTTTTTGAAACAGAGAAAAAAAATTTTTTTTTGTTTTTTTCCGTTTCACAATTTTAAAATTTTAGAGGGGTTACTGTAGTTTTTAGTAGGGTTGTTCTGATAGAAAAAAAAGGAATCACAAAGCTAATGCTACCAAAAATTGTTCGTCAATTTTTGAAATTTTTTGAAACAAAAAAAAATTGTTTTTTTCTGTTTCACAATTTTTCTAACAATATTTATTTGCTTTACCAACATTCTCACCCCCTTTTAAGTTTTAAATTTTTTTAAAATTAATATTTATTAAAAGAAAGTCGTAATATTTATTCGCTATTCAGTGAAAAAATAGTAAACATTTTTAGAATTAAAAAAATACAAATTTCGTTTTTTTTTAAATTTGTTCTGTCCAGAAGCTAATCTACAAGATTTTGAGCTCTTATTCGAGTTGAAATTTATTATTTTCTACCTAGTAAAATTGACTGTTTCAAACTGACTTTTACAATAAAAAATTTCAAAAATTGCTGATCGTGACCGTGTTTGAGGTGGTTTTCAATTTTCAATTTTCAATTTTTTAAAATTGTTTTATCAACTTTTTCTGAGAAAACAGAAGTATTAGGAAATGCACGTCATGAAAAAAATTTGGAAAAAATTTTGAAATTCAATAAAAAATGAAAAATGTTTTTTTTTCTAAAAATTGTTCTAGCAAATTCTGAACCACTAGAAATTCTAAAATCAATTTTTCAAAATTTAAAATTTACGGTTTTAAACTAAAATTTACAAGAAAAAATTCGAAATTTGCCAATGGTTCGTTCGAGGTATTTATTTCAACGGATTTTATTTTTTTACTGTTCCAGAATTCTCTAATTTTTTGACAGGATTCAGAGTCAATATTGCTTTCTGTACAGGACGAAAAAAAACTCACCAACACCAAATCCTCAATAATCGAAGCCATTACGGAGATAACATTGGGTTTTCCAATGGAACACAGGATCTGGGTGGCACGGGCGAGGATGAAGTCACCGACTAGGACGGACTGAAAAATTATGAAATTACTGTTTCGTGTATTATTTTTTAGAATTTTAGAACATTTTTCTGCAATTTCAATGAGTTTGTGTATAGAATTGACTCCCAAAAAAATTTTTGTATTTTAGCTACAGTAACCCTATCATTTTTTTCCATAAATTGAAAAATTTCCGTTCCACCAATAATTTGAAATTCAACTTTTTTGAAACGCTTGGTTAACAAACGATAGAAAAATTCATAAACTGATTATCAAAAATCTGAAAAGTGGATGGAAAAAGTTTCAACAAAAATTCCGGTTTCTCAATTTTTGTGAAATTTAGGAGATCTTCTATCAATAATTCAGAGAGCAAATTTGGAATAAAAATTTATATTTTTTCTAAATTTAGACACCGTTTCAATATTTTCTAATCAGGAACAAAAGTGTCTCTAATTTGATAAGATCAGCCAGGAATTTTTGAAGAAATAAAAATTACAGTTTCGAAAATTTCAGAAATCCATTTTTTTTCGAATTTTTTTCGCTCCACATTTTGTTGCTGCATCAATTTTCAAAACTCAACTTATTTAAAAATCTCTGTTCCACTTTTTTTCAAAATAAAATTCTAGGGGTAGGTGACAATTATGAGTCATCCCGGTTTTGCAAAATTGTATTTACAAAGACTAATTGTAAAAATAAAAAAATTCCAGTTTCTCAATTTTTCGGTGGAAATCTAGAGACGTTTCTATCAATGCTTCGGGATCATTTTTGGCGAAATTCGTTTTCTTTTTGAACAAAGACAGAAGTGTCCGCTTTCTGATGAAACCCTAGCAAAAAAAATTTCAGTTTCAAAATTTCTCAAGAAATCAAAATTTCTGCTATTTTTGATGGTTCGATGCTTTTTTTGGTCATTATCTTTTTTAACTCGAAAACCCACCATTTTATTGCCCCAAACCGCATTGACACTAGCTGATCCTCTCCTTGTATTCGCCTCATCGATTACATCGTCATGGACCAGAGAAGCTGTGTGGATCATTTCCGCTGAAAATGAATGTCTTGTTTATTAAAAAAAATTAAAATAAATTCCAGATTTTTTAAAATCGAAACAGCAACCAAAAATCAAAAAAATTGACTTACAATTCGAATTGAAAATTTCTAAAAAAATTTTAAAAACCCCACCAATCATTCCAATCTTATACTGATTCTGACAAACTGCCAAGTGGGCGGAGCCCACTTGCCTCTCGGAATTTGGGATTGCAAGAGAGTTTTCTCTGAAAAATACAAAAATTGAATTGATTTTTGTCCAAATTAAAAAAAAAATTTAAAAAACTCACAAAATCGGTCGATTTGTCGCCGAATTGCACGCATTTCCCATGAGAAGAGCAACAGTGGGCCGGAGCATTTTTCCTCCCTGGAAATGGAATTTTGAGAATGAAAAAAGGCAAGTGGGATCAAAATAAAATTGATAGAATTAGGAATGAAAGTTTTTTGAAACAGAAAATTTCGTTTTTTTATTGATTTTCGAGAATTTACTGTTTCAAAAAATTAAAGTTTACTTGTAAAACTAAAAAGTTCAATGAGATTGATTTGTCGATAGAACTCTTGTTTTTTTTAAGAAATTTTTTTTTTACAGTTTCAAAATATTTTCAAAGCTACTAACCACCCTTTTTTTTCTATAATAGTTCTCAACGGATTCGTACTTTTTCCATTATTTGAAAAAGAATTGGATGAATTTCAGTGAATCCACGACTTGTTTTAGTTTTTTTCGAAAAAAAATTCGCAGTTTCAGAAAAATTTGAAGATTTTCTGGAATTTGTGAAGTTCAATCATCCGTAAATAATACGTACTTCAAAAAAATGTTGCTTTAGAATAATTGAAGATCAAGTTATGCTACAGGTTTGCACTGACGAAATTTCAAAATTTTTTCGGTTTTGAAAAAAAATTCGCAGTTTCAGAAAAATTAGAGAATTGTCTCCTGATCATGGTTGTCATTACGTATTGTCCAAAACTAGCAGAATTTCGCTATAAATGTAAAATTCAGAAAATTGTAATAGTTTTTTCACTTTACAATTAAAGAAAATTTTTTTTTCAAGTTTCAGAAAAATCAAAAATTTTCACAGATTATTAGAAAATTCAGTCATACTACAGGTCAAAGACATTTTTTTCAGTTTCAAAAAATTTCAATAAAAATTTAGAAACAAAAATTGACAATTTCGTGTTCGGTCCAAAATTCCAATTGGCAATGTAAAATTTTTTAAAGTTTCAAAAATTTTCAATGAAAAATTACAGACAAAATCCGACAATATTCTGCGTATACTTCTTTCAATATTTCACATTCAACTCAAATCCCAAATTTCTATATATTTTTTCAACAAAAAAAAACAACAAACCTGTTGAAAATAATAATGTGTCATTCTTCCCAAATTCGACGTCACATTCAAATCCGCCAGATTTTCAATGGCTCCGGAGGAGTCTTGTGGTATCAATTGTTCCATAATGTCTATCTGAAAAATTGGAAATTGATTAAAAAAATTTTTTTTTAATTTTTTGAAAAAAATTTCCTGTTTCAAAAAATTCCTAAATTTTCAATAGCTTTAGAATTTCTTAATTTCTTACCGCAACTAACTAGTAAAATTTAGAAAAATGCAACTGCTTGAAAAATTAAAATTTGAAAAAAATTGAAATAAATTTAAAAAAGTTTTTTTTTCAATTTTTAAAAAATTTTCAAAAAAAAACCCACCTGCATCTGTCTAACATGTTCTTGTACAAAAACTCCTGAAGCTTCTGAAGACGTTGTACTGGTTGCAGAAGATGACGTAGCAGCCATGGAGCATTTTCTAAAAATTTAAAAAAAAATGAATTGTTTTTTTTTGATTTAAAAAAAATTTACCTGAACTGCCTAGCAAAAGTATGAATTTTCGGAAGCACACCCATTTTTTGCATTTTTTGTACCGGTTCTTGTTGTTTTTTTGAATAGATTTTCTTCTTATTGATGGCTCATTTGCCGGTGGACCCTGGAAAATGAGAAAATTGGAAAATAATTTTTTTTTTCAAAAAATTTGAAAAAAAAAATCAAAGAAATAGGTAAGGAATTAGGAAAAATAAAGTTGATTGCTACTTTTAAACAACGAAAAAAATAACTTATCGATAAATTATTGATAAGAACTCCACATGTAAAAAATGTCCATATTTCAACGGAATTTTTTTTGAAAATTTGCATCATGGTCTTCCTCATTTGACATTTACTTTTTTTCTATGTAACTGATGATAATAGTCTGGTTGTGATAATGATAAAACTCGGGTCTAACCAAGAAAAAATTGAAAAAAGTAAAAAAAATCTGTTTCAAAAATTTCAGAAAATTATTTTTTTTCAAATTTCTTCGATCTTATGATGGGTTAGCTAATTGAAGAAATTTTTGAAGTGCACTAGATAATTTAGGAATAATAGAAAAAAATGGGCAGTTGCTGTAGGAGAGTCAGTGAAAAATTCAAAAAGTTTCTGAATTTTCAGAAAAAATTGAATCGGGAATTTTTTTACATAAGTTTAGTGAATTTTCTCGAACTCCAGTTTCAAAAATTTGTTTTTCGAATTCAAACTTTGTAGAAAACATTGGAAAGTTGCTCAAACGAAGATATACTTACTACAAACTTTGCATGTTTTTTGTATTTTATTTTTTCTAAACTAATAAAGGATACATTGCATTTTTCAAAATTTTCAAAAAATTCAAATATTCATGAAACAGTAAAATATTCGAAAATTCTTATCAATAGAGCTGATTTTCTGTATGGTAATTTTCTATAATTTGTCAGTTGTTTGTTGTTTTTCAATTTTTCAGAAAATATTAGGTTGGTTCATAAGTTTCGCGCAGTTGGTCGTTTCTCCAATATGAGTTGAGCTAAAAATCTGAAATTTTGCACATAATTCGATCAACCCTAAAAAACATCTTTGGTCAAACGGCAACCCATAACTCTCATTTTTGGCCGAGATAAAATTCTGAACGTCGCGTCAATTTTAGGGGTCAAAACTGTAAAAAATTCATCAGAGCAGCTAGATTTTTTCTGGTTAGTGAAATCAAATACGCGTACAGTCAATACATGATTGCAATTTAGTTTAGAATTTTAGAACGCGTTTCCGAATTTTGGGAAGGGGGCAAATTTTGGTCATTTTTGCTTGATTTTCGCACTGATTTCACTAATTTTGATTTTTTGAGCTTGTAAATAATTTTAAAAATCCAAATCAAAAAGTAAACAATTTACAGATAAATTTTTCATCATTTGCACCAAAAAGCGAAACTCCATATCGACTTTTTTAAAAATCGACCTGAAATTCTAAAAATTCGAAAACGCGTTGTAAAAATCCAAACTAAATTGCAATCATGTATTGGCTGTACGCGTATTTGATTCCACTAATCAGAAAAAATCTAGCTGCTCTGATGAATTTTTTACAGTTTTGACCCCTAAAATTGACGCGACGTTCAGAATTTTATCTCGGCCAAAAATGAGAGTTGTGGGTTGCCATTTGGCCAAAGATGTTTTTTAGGGTTGATCGAATTATGTGCAAAATTTCAGATTTTTAGCTCAACTCATGTTGGAGAAACGACCAACTGCGCGAAACTTATGAACCAACCTAATAGAAAACGTGCTCTATTGCCAGTTTTTCCTGTTTCAAATTTTTTTTTGTTGTAAATTTAAAATTTCTAGAGAACAATGACTTATGTGGAAGAAAAAGTTTTTAAAAAACCACGTTTTTCAGTAATTTTCAAAAAAAAATTGAGAAAAAAGCAAGACTTTGAATGCTTATGCAGTACATTTTTGAAAAATTTTAAAAAATTCAAAATTTTCAGAAGCAGAAAAAATTCCGAATTTCTTATTTTTTCCTGTTTCAAAAATTGGTCTTCTGAATTCAAAATTTCTAAAGAGCATTATGATGCTGAAGCTTCAAGAAAAATGTGATTAACTAAAAGTTTTCAAAAATTTGAAAAAAATCAAAATTTTCAGAAACTGAAAATAAAAATTTTGAAATTTTCTAATCAATAAATCCCTAATTTCCAATTGTAAAATTTAGTAGAATGTCAAAATTACACCAATAAACAGAAGAATCTAGAGTGTAGCCTCTCCTATTCACCCATCCTTTTCACCGCCGAAAATTTGATTTTCTCTTTCTCCCTAACATTCTCTTTCCGATTCACACTCTCTCTTTTAGTGTGTTCTTTGATTCTTTTTTCTTTTCATTTTTCTTATCAGTTCTTCTGTTTTGTCCTATTCTAGAGAAGGACAGGTCAAGAAAAAAAAATTCTATTGACTGTGATTTCTCTATGTTTTCTTATCAATTTGTGGTATGGTATGGTACCAGTTTTTGTTATCAGTCAATTTTGCAAAATAAATTTGTTTTTTATGAAACTTCAAACGGGATTCGCACTGATAACAGGAATTTATACGTTTTTTCGAAATGCTTTGAAACAGTAATTTTTTTCTGTTTTAGAATTTTTTTTTGCAATTTGATCCTCGTTTTTCAGTAATAAGTTGGGGATATATATGTATAGGATAATTGGATTTTTTTCACAAAAAATTAATATTCAGTGAGTTTTGAGTCTACTAAATAACTACATATAGCACAAAACAGAGTCAGCGATAAATTTTGATAATCTGGATTTTTCAAAATTTTTGAAACAGTAAGCAATAGGGATTACTCTGGAGCGAACGAAATGAAAATCGGTTTCAAAATGGCTTTAAAAAATCGTGGAAATTCAAGAGAACTGGTACCTCTCTGTTCTGCCAAACATTGTGAAAATTCACAGAAATTTGTGTTTTTTTTTTAAATTTCTGTTTCAAAAAACTTTCTCGAAAACTAGGAAATTATGGAATTCCATTCGTTGGTCTTTGTTGGTCACAATTCTGAAATCAAAAAAAAAATCTTGAATTTCTAGGAAATTTCGAAGCAAAACAGGAATTACAAATACTGTATCCCATTTTAATGAAGAAAAAAACAAGAAATCTGTTTCAAAATAACACTGAAATTTTGAAAAACACTCTGGAAACAATTTGTTGCCATTTTCTAGTGCAATTTTTTGATTTTCAAAACTTTGAAATTTGGGATTACTGTAAGTCTAAAAAATGAAAAAAAAACCGTTTCAAAATTTTTCAAAAACTTTGAGAAACTGTTAGGGGAACTAATGTCAGATCTAAAACTGGTTGAAAAATTCAAAATTCCCACGTTATTCTTATGTAAATTTTGGTTTTCCAAAAAACAGCAAAATCACATGATTTTTCAATTTTTTTTTTGAAATTTGAATTTCAAATTTTTTTAAACTAGGCCAAAACACAAAAATCAAGACTCAATTTTAAAATTAGCTCCTTAAATTTTTTTTTTACAAATTTTCAAAAAAATTTAAAAAGTACGGAAAAAAAAAGCAAGATAGGTAAGATACACTTTGGAAAAATGCAAAACCTCCGAAATTCCACAAAAAATTAAAAAAAAATAGGGTGAAAACCAGATCAAACTCTTCATAATCAATCAAAAATTAAAAGGAAAAAAGAGGAGAATATTAACTGAAAAATTCAAATTTTTCTTAAAAATTGTAGACCACGCATCACAGAACAGAAAATTTTTTGACGAGTTTGGGAGGGAAATTGGCAATTTTAAAATCCAAAAAATCCAAAAAAATAAATACTTTTCGGGGGGAATAGATGTCTAATGGAAGAAAAAGAGAGGTAACCTCGTAGAAACCAAGAAATAAAACCAAATCCAGGGAGAAAGGTCATGAAATGAGGGGAATAAGAGGGGGAAATGAAGGGGGATAAAGCTCTTACAGTCTAGAAAATTTTAAAAAATTCCAAAATTTTTTTTTGAATTTTTAAAAATTTTACAACTCGGTTTTGTCGAGAATTGTGTATCTGTTCGAGGCCGGCTTCAGCTTTTCGAATGTCGACGGTGGTGGTTCCGTGTCGGGGGCTTGGTTTCCGGTCTGCAATGTCTTGGGAAGGTTAGAAAATGATAAAGAGGATTTTTTTTTTCGAAAAAAAATTATGTTTCAAAAATTTCAAATGTTTCGTTAAATTTTTTCATCTAATCTGACGATGGATGAACCACTAAAAAAATGACTTCGCTACTGTACCATCATTTTAAATTTTTAAAAACAGTTTTACAGTGCATAAAAAAAATTGGGGATTACTGTAATTTTGGAAAATTTTGTGTTCTAAAAATTCCAAATTTTTTGTTAAACTTTTTTGCTAAGATATTCCTCGTGTCGGCGACAATAGTTGAAAAACGATTACTGTAGCTAAAATACTATCATTTCTAATTTTTCGAAACAGTTTTACAGTAAAGCAAAAAAAAATTGGGGGTTACTGTAGGTTTTGGAAAAATTTTGTGTTTTAAAATTTTCAAAATTTTCCGTTTAAATTTGTTTTTAATCTGGCCATTTGATATTCTTCAACAAAAATAACCGTTGCTACCATCTCCAATTTTTTACAGGGGGAGTGAACTCAAAAAATAAGTTATTTTTAAAAGACGTAGTTGGTTCCATAGATTACGGGAAAAATAGTAGAAAAAATTCCTGTCGTCTCCTGATTTTTCTACGAATTTTCGAAAACTCGCGAATGACCAGTGTTCAAAGGCGGGGACTAGGATTTGCACGGCGGGGACTAGGAATTGAACGACGGGGACTAGGATTTGCACGTGAAGTTCTAGTCCCCGCCTTTGAACACTGGTCATTCGCGAGTTTTCGAAAATTCGTAGAAAAATCAGGAGACGACAGGAATTTTTTCTACTATTTTTCCCGTATTCTATGGAACCAACTACGTCTTTTAAAAATAACTTATTTTTTGAGTTCACTCCCCCTTTAAAGAAAAAAAATTAAAGGTTACTGTAGGATTATTTGAAAAAAAAATTGTGTTTCAAAATTTTCTGATTTGAAAACGAAACTGGGATTGCTCATTAGATCTACAACTGTTGTAATACTGTAGTAACCGCATCACTATAAAAATTTCAAAAAAAGGATTACTGTAGGATTTTTTTCAAATTTCTGTTTCAAAACGTTTTGATTTGAAAACAATTTTTTGAAAGGGTAATCAGAGTAAGGTGATGGTTTGATTGAATTTTAGTATCGGGTTACTGTAGGATTACTGTAGCTGCCGCACAACCATCCTACCAAAAAAGTAGAAACTCTGTTTAGAAAAAAAATTCAGTTTCAAAATTTTTAGATTGACGTTCAAAAAGGCGTAAAAATTCGTTGATCACGGAGAAGATAGTCTTGGATTATTAGATTACTGTAGCAATACAAATGGTTTGGCAGCTACAGTAATATCACAGTGAGCTACAGTAACCCAAATCATTCGAAAATTCCGATAAAAATTTTTTACAAAATTCTGTTTCAA
This sequence comes from Caenorhabditis panamensis, assembly GCA_900883565.2. Lineage (NCBI taxonomy): Eukaryota > Metazoa > Nematoda > Chromadorea > Rhabditida > Rhabditidae > Caenorhabditis > Caenorhabditis panamensis. The sequence goes on along the minus strand of LR538082.1, from coordinate 862,693 downwards.
TTTTTCCAAATGTTTTCTATTCATCTAAAAAAAATTTGATAACACGATCTTACCGGATACCATTTTTTTCAAATTTTTCAAAAATTAAAGTCTTACCACCGGATCCGGTCCATGATGGAACTCGCGATGCAGTTTGCCACTGTGCAGGTCCAACACAAACTCACGCAGCTTTCCGGGAACACTGGAAATTCACAAATTATTTTTCTTGTCGGGCGCAAATTGAGCTCCAATTTTTTCAAAACAATTAGAGAAATTTTGGAAACCGAAAATTAAATTTTTTTTTACAAAAAAACCCACTTGATATCCTCGAAGTTCTTGAACAGGTACATGTGCCTGAAAGAGTCGATGGCGATGACTGGAAGATCGGCTTCGGATTTTCCGAGGTGGCTCAAGGGGTGTTTGAAGAGGGTTCCGTCTCCAACGAGGCAGTTCAGGGCTGGAAAATGGGATTTTTCAATGAGAAATAAAGACAGTTCAATTGATATTACAGATTTTCATCATTTTTGATAACTTTTTGAAACCGGATTTTTTAAAAAATAATTTCGAATCGAGCAGCTCGAATATTGTTGATGAAATTTGTAGCAGAACATTGAAACTTTTCCGAAACACAATTTTTTTCTGCATTTTCATAACGTTTCTGCCCCATCTCTCGAATTTCTACAGTTTTTACGATAAAACAATGTTATAAAGATGGAATTCTGAAAATTCTATTCTGTTATCCTGGTCTGAGCTAACAGGTACTAAATTCCCACATTGTTTTCAAAAATTAGAGAAAACTTGAAACAGAACTCAAATTTTCCAGTTTCTGATTTTTTTTAAAGACTTATTTGATTTTTGAAAAAAAAATTGATGGTGCGTGTGGTATATCATTCTTTCAGAAATTCTTTAAAAATTAGATTTTCCTGAACTTTTTACTGTTTTCGAAATGACAGATGGCTACAAAATAAGATTTTTTAGACTATTAACTTCGGTTTTCGTTCAAAAAAAAATTAAAAAACCAATCAGCTGAGAACCAACTGATAAAACAAATTCTAAGCATTCAAACAAACATTTCTGGAACCGAAAATAATTTTTTTTAATTTGATTATTTTTATTCAAAAAGAGCGGTGTATGTGCAGCAGAGTAATCGCAATAAAAAATTTTGGTAGAGTTTTGAAAATTTTTTGAAACACAAATTCATATTTTTCAGTTTTTACAGTCGATCAAATTGATAAAGTTGGATTTCTCAATAATCTCATCCATATTTTCATCCGAAATTTTATTTCAATTCCTAGGAAACCTGTCTATTACAGAGTTTCCTAGTCTAAAAATTTTAGAAAAAAATCGAAATAGATTTCTAATTTTTCAGCTATTTTTCAATTTTTCTCTGATTTTTTTCACAAATTTTGAAAAATGGGTACCATTTCTTCAAGAATCACACTCTTTTCTGTTCCAATTCGTTTTTAAAATTTTTGAAAGTGAAATTTTTTCCAATTCTCTAGACTTATTTTCAGAAAAACCATTTCAATTTCAAATTTCCAAAACCTCACCCTTTCTCTGATCAGGAATCTCCCTGATAATAGCATCAGTGTAGACCTTCTCGCTGACTTTATCATCGGATTTCTTGAACAGAATCATGAATGGAAGTCCCTCTTCGGTAAGTTCTTCGGCGTTTTGGAAGTTGATCTCACGGACGAGTGGGACACATTTGTCGGCGACCCATTGTCTGGAAAATTGAGAAAAATTAGGAATTGGTTTCAAAAAATTTGTAAAAATAGTTGATGGATAAGTTTCTCTAATCGGAAAGTAGATGCAATTTCAACTAAAAAACTTGACTAGAATTTTACAGCAAAAACGTTCTGTTTTTTTTCTTTTTTTTCCCCAGGCCGAGTGAGCAAAAAATAAAGATTCAAAATTTCTGAAAAAAATGAAACATGATTTTTTTTGTCAATTTCTGACAATTTCTTTGTAAAAAACATAGAAATTACTACGTAACTACATTTTTCTGTTTCAAAAAATTTGCAAAAATAATTGATTGATAATTTGATTTGATGAGAGCGGTAGATTCTTGGTTCCAATTTTTTGACTAGAGTTTTGCCTTGAAATTTCCAAGAAAACCTTCAAACTTTTAAATTTAAAAAATTCTGTTTCAAGTTATTCTCATTTTTTTTCTAGTTACGTCCTGGTTTGATGGTGATCTCCTGTTAGATTGTAAAAAAATTAAAATAGAGAGAAAATTTTTTTTTTCTAAGTTTTGGAATTTTTCTAGCTTCTAATTTCGCTATTTGACCTAGACAAAAATTTAAAAAAATTCAAGATGTTCTAAAAAATTGAGGCAATTTTTAAAAAACGTTTTTTTTAAAGCATTTTTGGGGTGAAAATTGCTTTTTTTGAGTTTTCGAATTTTATCCAGGTCAGAACGGAAAAATGGAAGCCAGAAAAATTACAGAAACTTTATTTTGTTTTTCTTTTTTTTTCACGATTTTTTCAGAATTTTCTTAATTTGTGTTCAATCGCTCATCGAAAGATTATCAAAAAAAAAGTTTCAGAAAATTTTGAAAAATTTTGAAACTGAATTTTTTTTCAATTTTCCGGATATGAAGTAGATTTTTTGACTCAAACAAGACATTTTAATTACTTTGAATAGTTTTACAGTCAATCAATAGCCTCGACCATCAAAATTAATTTTGAAAAAAATTTGAAACCGGATTTTGATTTTTTTCTCAATATTTTTTTTCAATTTCCTTCCAAAAAAAACTCACTTGAGATACTCATAAGTGGCAAAGTCTCCAGTAAACGGCACCATTGCCGGATCCATAGCCTTGTTGGATGGTTGGAAAACGAGTTTCGGGGCCTGTCCAGCTGGAGGGACTTCTCCGGGGAAGTTGAGTTCTCCGATTCCGGCCATAAATTCGCATTCTTCACGGTAGAAGAGGGCGACTTTCTGCAGGTTCTTATACTCTTGAGATGTCTCGTCGGGGAAGTATCCGATGAATGTTGGCTTTTCGGGCTGAAAACAAGAACAATTAGGAATGACAAAGTACTTGAACTGAGATTAGCTAGGTTAATAAATGCTCTGGATTTGAATTTTTTTGGAAACAGAAAATCAATGAATTTTTGGATTTTTTTTCTTCTTTTTTCTGCGAAGTTCAGGTTTTCTGTAAAAGTTGCATTTGTCATCAGCATTACCGTGCTTAGAAGTCAGAAAACATCAGGAATCTATAAAACAGTGAAACTTGTGAACTTTCTGGGAAACCAGGGTATTTTGTATAACAACAGGATGTCGTTGCATCATTGGTGCCTTCTAATTTGCAATAATTTTTTTGAATTTTCGAAACAGAAAATTAGAAAAAATTCTTTTTTTTTTCGAATTTCGTGATCATTTTGCTAAAGTTAGAAATTTTTGTAACAGAATAGTCCAGCCTACGATTTTTCTAATTTTTACAGGATATTCAGTGAATTTTAGCAAGCAACTAGAATGTGAGAATGTGCATCACTATTTTTAAATTTTTTTTTGAAAAAGTAATTTTTTTCAAATTTTCCTATTCTTAATGCTAGCCATACAAAAGTCACCGACTAATAAGATTTTCCAAAAAAATCAGAGATTTTTTGAAATTGTAAATCACTCAATTTTCGGTATTTTCTCAAAATCTAATTTTTTTTTCTGCATTTTTCGAAAAAATTCCTTCAAATCACCTACAGAAATATTGTCTAACCAATACACTCCCAGGTTTTTCATTGATTTTTGAAGCAGGAAATTACCTTTTTTTGCAATAAAAAAAACTCACATTATGCGCAGATTGAAGAGCGTTCTTCTCGATGAACTTTTTCAGTGTCACTTCCATCTGCTTCTCAATGTACGCACTGAGGGCTTCGACTGATCGGGAGCTTCTGGAAAATTGAGAATTGATAATTTTTGAAGACGCACTTCTGATTCAACTGTTTATAATTTGAAATACTTCGGATATAAATTTAAATTGAAACAGTAATTTTTAGGAATTTCTAAAATTCGAAATCGTAGCTGATCGGAGTTCCAGTTGAAAAAATAGTAGAAAAAGCATGTGTCATCTTCAAGTAAACGCGAAAAATTGGAAAAATTCACAAAAAATAAAACTTGAAACAGAAACAAAAAAATAGAGTCGATTTTTGTTAAATATTTTTTATGAAAATTTATATCGCAAAGATTGAAAAATTCTAGAGAAAAAGCGGAAAAAAAATTTTGGAACAGATTTTTTTTTTAAATTTTTTTCTAATTTTCTCCATCTTTTCTGGATATTTTCATTAGGGTTTTTTTGGTTTTTTTTTAAATAATTTCAATTTTTGAAAATTCAATTGGCACTGCAATGATCGCAAAGATTAAAAAATCCTAGAAAAAAATGGAAAAATAAAATTTTGAAACAGATTTTTTTAATTTTTTTTTCGAATTTTTTTTCCAACAATTTCAATTTCAAGTCGAAATTCCTCACCTATACTCTCTCTTGGTCATCTCTCCATTCCTGAACAACTTCAGTGTCGGATACTTGTTCACGTGGTATTTCGTGGCAATGTCGTCTGAAAAATTTCAAAAAATTTTGAAAAAATTCACAAAAACCTACTATTCTTATCAGCATCCACCGACGCCCACACAATCTTGCCTGGAGTGGCATCTTTGAATTTCATAGAAGCTTCGAGGAAGATTGGCTTGAGCATTTGGGAGAATCGACACCAGTCCGCGTAGAAATTGACAAAGACGAGTTCGTTGGCTTCTGGAAAATGAGGAAAAATGTTTCAAAATTTTAGAATAAATTTTGGAGAAGTTCTGACTATAATCGGAAAGACTATTTGGCATCCAGTTTTGAAAAATCAGAGTTTCTAAATTTCTAGCGATGTTTTTTTTGATTAATTTTTTACAGTTTCAAACTTCAAAATAAAATTTTTTAGATTTTTCAAAATCAATATGGTCTAGATCAATAAACGACTTTGATGGATTTTACCACAATTTTTCTAATGTTTTGAATTTTTGAATTTTTATTTCTCCCATTTTACTGATTTTTCAGTTTCAAAAAGCAAAAAAAAATTTTTTCGAAATTTCGAATTCAATTTTCGGCTTGTCGCAGACTTTCCAAAAACAATAAAAAAATATGAAAAACCAAAATTTTGCAGTTTCAGAATTTTTTGAAAAAACTTTCTAAAATCTTGGCTGTTATTTTTGAAGTGGCTCTCTAGGTTTTTTTGCTCTAAAAATTTTTCTATTTTCGGATTATTTTTTTTTCTTAATTTTCATTGTTTTTTTACAGTTTCAAACTGCTGAATTATGAATTGAAATTTTTTTGGAGCCACTGGACTAAGCGTTGAAAGCGTTAGAAAAATTTCGAAAAAAATTTGAAAAATTTTTTAGGATAAGATTAGGTTTGTGGCGAGACCCATTTACAGTTTCAAAACTGCAAATTAAAATTTTTGAATTTTTTTGCAGTAATTCCTGGTGTTTATTTCGATCCGAACAACTGTTTTTCTAATTTTTTGGGTAATTTTAGAATTTTTTCTTAATTTTTCAAAAAAAAAATTTTTCAGTTTCAAAATTTCAAATTCAAATTTTCCACATCTTTTCAATCAATTCTTTGTTGCTCTACTCTGACGTGTTTTCTATGAAATTTTCTAAACAAAAAAAGCAACTCACGAAGTGTCTGATCGAAATTCGCCGATGTCAACGGAACGACGTCTGCGTTGAGGAGACCTGCGAGGAGCAGGAGAGAGGTCAACCACCGAATCATTTCTGCAAAAATTAAGAATGAAAAATCGGGAAAAAAAAGACGGGAATAAGGGGGGAAAAGAAGAAAAAAGAAAGGAGGAGGAGAGCGAAAATAAAGAAAGAGAAAATCGTAAAAAGCAAAAAGAAAAAGGAAAGCAAGACAATAAAAATGGGAGTTTTTTAATATCGATTTCAGAATAAAAAACTGGTTTTTTTTTTATTTTGAAAAACATCGGGAATAGTTGAGACATTGTCAAAATTGGCAATCAATGCGAATTTGCAAAAATTTTAAAACTGAAAAAATTTGCAGAAAACTCTCAAAATTCTAAAACCGAAAACTTGTGAAATGGCTGAACGGATTAGAATTTTAAGCTCCTAATTATTTTTCCAAATTTTTTGAAACAGTAAAATTGAAAAATTTCAAGTTAGAACACGCAAAAACGCAGAATCGACAACAAAGTGAGCGAACGGAACAGTAAAAATTTACGAAAACTTTCTGGAAAAAAAAACCCTGCGAATTTCAAAAACTAGTTCATTTTTTATGAGCTTCACATTGTAAAAATCTGGTTCTCGAAAAATCTAAAAAAAATTTTGAATCAGTGAGAACAAAATGACAAAAATCAAGAATTCCTAACAATGTCGGACGAATTGAGATAAGAAAACTTGAACATTTTTTTTTAACAGCAATGAAACTGCGAAATTTTTTTATAACTACTCAAAAAGCTCCGAAAATTTAGATCTAACTAATCATGACTTCTAAACGACAATGAAAAATCCAAAAAAAAATTGGAAAATCTTTGAAACAAATTTTTTTCAAAAAACTAGGAGCATTTCGAGATTCAAAAAAAATCGAAAAATTGGGGCACGAATCATGAACGAGAAATCGAGTTGAGAAAATTTGAAAATTGCTGGAAAACCGCTTTGAAACTGAAATTTTTTTTAACTACAAATAATTACTCGTAAAGCCCGAAAAAAAGTTTGAAAACCCCTTTGAAACAGTGAAAAATAGAATTTCAACTGAAAAATGAACGGAAAAAAAGTTTTCGAAAAACAGTGGATATTTCTAGAATTTTCTTTGAATTTACAGCAAATATTCAAGAAAAAGGAAGAAAAAATCAATAAACTCTCTCAAAGTCAAATAAAAACTTCCCTGGTCGTCCATGAGCCTATACTAAACCGACACGTGTACTTTCCCCTGGTCACACACGACCGCCCGAGGCGGCCGTGACGAGAGAGTGTGTGGCGCGGAGAGACGCAGAGAAAAGAAGGGGAAAAGGGGGAAAAGAGCACGTTGGAGCACATGAAAAGGGGAGAAACGTGGAGAGAAAGAGAGGAGAAGAAGCTGAACAAAGAGAAAGAGGAAATATGGACCACTGATAGATAAATAGATGGGAAGGGGGATTGAAGTCTGTTTGTTGTGTGTAACGTGGTCATTTTCGAAATGTATACACTTTTTTAGCTACATTTTAATCCCCAAAAGGGACGAAATTTTTTTACGAATTTTTTGCAATTTTTGCAGCGAATGTGGAACGAAGCATCGAATTTTTTGAATAATTCGAAATTTTTAAAAAATTTTGAAACAGAAATTACGATTTTTTTAGCTTGATAAGATTGTGCGCAATGATAATGCTCTAATCATTAGAGATTTGAAATAATGAAAAAAGTATGAAAATTTTGAAACAGTGGAATTTTTTAATTTAGATTTTGTGTTTTGGAAGAAAATTAGCAATTTTTGGTATGAAAAAGAGGAATTTATTTGTTCGGAAATGATCAAAGAATTGAACTTGGGTACTGAAACGATTTTTTTTTCGAATTTTGAAACAGAAATTCAATTTTTTGAAATCTTTGAATGAACGTTAGAGTATGAAAACAATCCTCAGTTGATTATTGAAAACCGACACTACCTTAAAGCTGGAGTATTGCGGAGATGAACTTTCAAAAAAACATGAAACATTTTTGAAGCAGTGAATTTTTTGAAATTTTTTTTGTCTTTACAATTTTTTCAAAAGCTAAAAAGACAATGAAAAAAGAATTGAATTTGGATACTGGAAATAAATTTTGAACTTTTTTGAAACAAAAATTCAATTTTTGGTTTCTTGGATTTTTAAAAAAATATTCAGAGCGAGAATACTGGAAAAAGAGGACAATAGAAATTTCCAGAATAACTGATGAAACTGTGGCAGTTTTTTTATTTCGTGGCTAAAAACCTAGAGGATAAAGAACAGACCAATGAAAACAAAAAAAAGTTCCCTAGGGTTTTGTAAAGATTTTGAAAAACTTGCTGTGAGAGCGGAATTGAAAAACGTAAAATTTCGGAAATTTTGAAAAATCCATGAAACAGTTATTTTTTTTTTGAAATTTTCAATATTTAGAAAAGCAGCTAGACACTTTCATAGAAAGATCCAACTTCTAATTTTCAAATTTTTAATGAATATTTACTTACTTGGATGCAACAAGAATTAGATCTTGAAGAATTTTCTGGAAACTTGGATTTTTTTAGAAACCGAAAATCTAATTTTGAACAAAAATTGAAAAATTGTGGATCAACTGTGCTATTATCTACAAATTTTCAAGAGTTATAGCGCTTTTGTTGAAATTTGGAAGTAATCAGAGGTGGACAAAAACCTAACTTAAAAATTTGGAAAAATGAAAAATGAGAGTCAAGAAACAGTAAAAAAATCCAAATTAAAATCAAGAGAAAAATCAAATAAATCACTGGGGATATCCACCAAAAAATTACAAAAAATAAAAAAAAATCCTAGAAAAAATCAGAAAAACATGGATTTTATTCTCGAAAAAACACAACAACAAGTAATAAAAATTCAAATGGGTAATAAGGAAAAATTGAATAAAAATAAAAATTTCAAAAAAGAGGAGAACAACAAAAAATGAACAAATCAGTGTAGAAAACACTGAAAAATTGAAAAATCCCAGGAAAAAACAATGAAAACAGACAAAAAATCAGCCGTAAATTGACAACTTCATGATGGATGTGTCCTGGATTAATCCCCAAGGAGCACTTTTTTGTTGATCGGTCGAATGGCACGTCCAGCCTGGAAAAAAGAGAAAATTAGGAGGATTATCCATACATAATTGTTTCTGTTTCAAAAAATCTTGTTTTTAATCACCTTCCAGATACAGTAGTAAACCGCTTCTGGATGTTGATAAAAAAATTAAAAAAAATCTAATTCCGGTTCTAGAAATCACTTATCAATCCCCATAACATTTACGGACAATTCAGCGATTTCAATTAGTTCTAAAATTTAGCAAAAATAAGTTGAAAAATCGCTATTACTGTTTCAATAAATTTCCGAATTCATTTGCCGCTAGGTACAGTAATCCTTTGATGATCAGTGTGAATCTCACAAAAAAAAGTGTTGCAGTACCTACAGTAACCCTAACATCATCCTCCATTTTCAATTTTTTTCCAACAATTTGTAGATTTTACAGTCGTTCACTTCTCAAGCGTTACTGCTGTTTCAAAAAAATAATTTATCTATTTAGAAAATAGAAACAGTGATTTCTCGGGCTTTTCCTCTCGAAATTTGAAAAATATCCTCACTTTCAAAAAACCATGTTGATAACGGCTACAGTAACCCCTAAATCTTTTATTTTCTGTTTCAAAATTTTTCCAACTAATCATTTGTAAATTTTACAGTCGTTCCTGCCAGCAATTCTTTTGGATTTTTAAATTACAGTAATCTCAAAAACCCAAAATTCATATTTCCGGTTTCAAAAAATTTAAAATTTCAGATTTTTGACTCAATTTTCAATTTTTTTTAAAATAAACTTTTTATCCAAAAAAACATTTCTCTTTTTCCCATCCAATTCCATCCTATCCTATTCTTCCCCAGTCCATTGCAACAAAGTATTGCAAAAAGAAAAAAAAAAAGAAGAAGCGAAACGAAACGAGCAAAAAAAAATTTCACAACTCCGTGCTCTTCTCCTCGATGCACATTCCCTGAGCATGCTTATTTCCGCGCCGGAAATCGCATCGATTTTCTCTTTTTTTCTGACGGAAAAAAGTGGAAAAATGCACGTCTGTTATCATTGATAAACAGAATTGAGTGGAATTGAGCAAAAAAGTGATGTTCTTATTTTTTGGGGGGAAAAGTGTCAATAACTTGCAAAGTTATGAGTAATCTGGTTGGGTTGGGTGTGGCTTTTTTTTTGAAATTCCGTTTTGAATTTTTTTTGTTTCAAAGCTACAAATTTTTGATTCAATCGTTCGTTTTATAACTTTTTTCGGTTTCAAGATGCCCTCTAATTTTTAAAAATTAAATTTATCTCATTGACATGACGAAACTTGGTCAATATTTTGTTGTCATTGAAAGAAAGAGGAGTTTCTTGTCTTGTCAACAGACAAACAAAAATTACCGTTGATTTTGAAAAATTACGAAATCCGATCCAATCTCATTATCAATAGGCTATTCATATCAAAACTTCAGCAAAATGACGGAGTCATGTTCTTTTTTTGAAACAGATAAATAAATAATTTCTGTTCCAATTTCCACTAAAGTTTAGCTGAAGTGGGGAAAATTCAATAAATGGTGCTTCGGGCTTTCGAAATTTTTTTGTAGACAATTCTGTTTCAAAATTTCCAACCCTTCTTGTCAATTGACCTTGTTCCAGTGATGCTAACGTTTGAAGTTTACAATTAGGTATAATAGAACTCAGCAATCGAAATCTACAGTACTCTTCCTGCCAGATGTCTTTTTCTCATTGTTAGAAAAAAGCGGACCAAACTAAACATGATCTTCTGATCCCTCAATCTCTTGGACCCTTACAAACAATGTTCTCAACACCTTTTCAAATAGCCTAGGCTTATAAAAAACATCCAGAACCCAAAAATATCATAAATTCAAACCATTTCTCTTGAAAACTAGCTAAAATCCATTCGATCTGTTCAAGGATTGTCGGAAAATCTCGAAGAACCAAAAAATGAAATTCTGAAACCGTAATTTTCACAAATCTCAAATCCCCTCTAGAGCTCAAAAGTCCACCCAGATTTTTTTAGAACCCAAATTGTCTCTAGATTTCTAAAACCCAAAACTGATACCAATTCGAGCCATTTTTCTATACAGTAGGCTAAATCCCTCTACCGGCGAAAGAATTGCCGGACAATCTTATGAAAACTAGAAAATGAAATTTTGAAACTGAAAATCCCTCTGGACTCCAGAATTTGTACTGGTTTAGGCTCTTTCTCTTCAAAGTCTTCAAATCTAGCTAGAATCCCCTTGAAAAGCCTTAGTATTGTCGAAAAATTTAGATGAACTAAAAAATCAATTTCTGAAACCGGAAACCCTTCCAAAACTTATTTTTGCTCAACAATTTACCTAGGACCTCCCAGAAACATCATTCTAACCCCAAACTATCTCTTGATTGCTTCTAAAACCCAAAATTGATACCAATTCGAAGCATTTTTCTCTACAGTAGGCTACACTAGACGGGCGCAAGAATTGTCGGACAATATTAGGAAAACTGGAAAATGAATTTTTGAAACCGAAAAACCTTCCAAACCCCAGAATTCGTACTAGTTTAGACTATTTCTCTTCAAAGTCTTCAAATCTAGCTAGAACCACCTTGATCAACACAGAAACTGTCGGACAACCTTATGAAAACCCAGAAAATTCATTTCTGAAACCGTAACCTGCCCAAAAATCTTTCCCAACATCCCAAAAACATCATTCTCCTCCAAATCGTGTCTAGTTTGACCCCGCAAACCATTCCATTCCTCTCTATCTTCTCTTCCAAAAACACCCATCTCTCTGCGTCGTCTTCCAAGAGACACCCGAGAGACACGAACGGGACCATCGAGCGTTCCTCTCCGTCTCTTCACTCCTTCCCACTATTTTCTATTTTCTCTGCGCAACCAATAAATGAACGCCGCCACGATCGAAAGAGAGAGAGAGAGAGGTAGAAGAGACCCAGGGAACATCCTCCCATTGCTCTTTCTGTCCTTTCTCCTATCCCCCGATATTCTTCCTCCTCTCCGACTCATTAGTTTCTATTCTGGTAGAGAGTATATTGGGAATATTCGAATATTATTAGTCAGCTCAGTGAGCTTTTATCCGCTTTCCTTGGCGTGCTACTTGCAGTTTCTTGGCTTCTATCTACATTACTTTTCCCTATTTTCCTCCTCCTTTTCCTCGGTTTCACTAGATTCTTATCAAATTGAAAAAGGATCACACTACAATCCGGCCGGGTTCTTCCGTGGTTTCCAAACCTTCTACTTTTAACGAATTTAGTCCGATTTTCTAGGAAAAATTTGTCAGTAACAATATTTTTGACGTTTTTACTGTTATAGAACTGGTTTTTTCTCGGTTCCAATGGAGCTGTATTTTAGAGATGAGGGGATTCTGTACAATGAAGTGTTTGTAGACGCAAGACTGTTTTTCCCGGTTTCAAGGAATTCTTATCTAGAAATGAAAGATTACAATGTAATTCGTGCTTTTTCGCAACTTCTAGATAGTAAAATTCCACTGGAATTACAGTTTTGAGCTGATTTTGACCATCTAGCTATCAAAAATCAGAGTTTTCTAAAAATTCGCCTAGTTTCTGTTTCGAAAAATTCTAATCACTAGATTTATGACTTTCTTGCAATCGTAGAGTCGTCGAAATTCTTCAGAATTTTTCTAGTCCATTTTGAGAAAATTTGAAGCAAAACGAGGAGAAATTCCAGTTTCAAAAAATCCATATCGCTAGATTTGTGACTTCTGTGCAATGCGTGACTGCTAACAACTCTTTAGATAATAGAAAACTCCCAATCCTCCATTTTCCGCCAATTTTTTTTTGATAATTTCCAAAAAAATAAGGAAATTTTTCAGTTTCAAAAAATCTTTCTCACTAGATTTGTGATTTCTGTACAATTTGTTGACTCCTCGGAATTCGTGGGATAATAAAAAACCTCCAATCCCCTATTTTTTGAGTCAATTTTTAGAAAATATCTAACAAAAATAAGGTAAAACTTCTGTTTCAAAAATCCTCATCACTAAATTTGTAATTTCTGCTCAATCCATCTTCAGGTCCAAATGGTTATGAATTCAAATATCCCCCATTCTTGTTTCTCTGATCAACTCCCTCCTTTCAATGCTATCCTCCCAAAACGTCATCATGTTCCTTTTCAGAACCACCTGATTCCCCCAAATATGGACTCCCTGGTCTCGAACATCTACAACTTCATGACCTCCACCGTGGTGCCAGTTGCCATTGAGCAAACCTCCAATCTGATGAGTGGAACCGCTTCTGCTCTGACCACAATCGGACAGGCTGCTTTGGAGTGGGGGAGTGGATCTGAGGACGCGACTGCTTCATCGGAAGTCTTCTCTTGGGAGTCCCGTGGATCTTCTACTGTTGCTCAGACCTCTTCTGGATCTTCTGGAGCCTCCGAATCTGCTCCAGCCGCTGAAATGGCTCCAGAACAACTCAAATCCATGAAAATCAAGGACATTGATCGCCAATTGGACGAGGGAAACACCTCTTGGGAGTGGGTCAAGGAGACTCCAGAGGAAACGGGACCAGTCAAGCATAATCAGTTCGAAATGGTGCAGAATGACTACGAGTGGATGAAGAATTCCAAGTAGATCATCAAAAAACTATCAAAAAGTTCGGAAAACCAGGAAAAACAACTACGGAATCGCATCAAAATCTCAGGAACCCCTTTTTTATAATGATCTCTCCGTGTTTCACGGGTAAAAACTTTTAAAATTTCAAAAATTCCCCTTAATTTCATCAAAAAACATGTCTAAAAATGTTTCACTACCTCCCCAATTTCCCTCCATTTTTTCTACAGTAATCAATAAAATTCCTCAATAAATTCTACAGTAATCCACTTTTTTTTTTCTTATCTTACGGTAAAAAAAAAGGGATCAGGGGCCACCTGGTCCAGGGTAATTAAAAAAGAAAAAGGATCGGATAGAACCTAGATTAGGCGACGGAAAAAGGAAGAGGGGTAGATTAGATTTTCAGATTATTACAAGAAAAATTGTACAGTAGACAAACCATCTGCCGAAGCACTACAGAAATTTCCAGAATTTTTAAAAAATGACAAATTTGAAACGGAAACTTGAATTTCCTCAAAATTGCTTTAAAAAATTGGTACGGTAATCAGATTCCTTGCGTCAGTGATCATTGGAGTGACTCAAAAAACTACTAGATGCTGATTGTAAAATTTGAAACAGTGGAAATCCATTTTGCAGTTTTGATTTTTTTTTTCTCGAATTTTACTAAACCTTTTTGCACGAGTATTGATAATTTTTTCTAGAATTAAAAAAAATGAAACATTGAAACAGGAAGAAAAATTCCAAACGGAAAATTGGACTTATCACTGTAAAATTAGTTCCTTTCCAATAATTTCTAGAAACGTTTCCTACTTTCAGACCACTGGTGAACACTTTCACAAATTATGATGAGCAAAATTTGTAACCGTAATGAGATTTTTTTTTCAATTTTTAACGATACGACAAGAACTGCACTACCAAAAAAACTCAACTGCCCTTTAATTTTTGAAATTTGAAACCGTCAATTCAAAAAAAAATTGAGACCACATAGAAAAATTTGAAAAAAGAATAGAAAAAAAGCAGTCAGCTACATGAATTTTTAAAAAATTATTTGCACGATCAAATTGAGAAAATATCCCGAAAACTTCGAATAAAAATCACTACGGATCCGGAAAATGATGAGCAATTTTTGAAACCGTAAATTAATTTTTAAATTTTTTTCAAGGCAACAAAATTGTGAAAAAAATCCAAATTCCTACCCCGAACCCTGCAATACTACCAATAAACCCAACTGTACTCTGATTTCTAAAATTTGAAACCGAAAATGAAAAAATATTCGCATAAACCCCCTCAAAGGCTCCAACCAAGACCCGCTTAGCGGGTCTCACCACGACAATATCTACAGTAACCAGACTATAGAAGAACATCTGCAACACCCAAAAAATCCCCACTACACTGAACTGGCTTTGCATTTTTGGAATTTTACAGTTTCTAAAAAAAATGGAAGTCTAAGATGTTCAAACCTTACAGTAATTTCTCTGTATCATTGCCACCTTTTTTTTTCTTTTTTTTTCAAATTACAGTTTCAATTTGATTTTCTGTAATTTCACAAATTCCTAGTGATAATACCAACTTGCTACGAGCAGCTTCAATTTCCTGAATTTTTCCCTACAAAACATACAAAAAAGGGGGTTTCGTAACCCGTCACAACCCGTTAGTGTTTACGTGTTCAGTGCCTTATTGGCTAGTTTTGCGGTGGAGATTGCAGTGGTGCATGTGTTACGAAATCCAATTTTTTTTAGTGTTTCAAAATGTTTTTCTAAAGGTTTCATTGTGCTAATAATAATTGATTTGTGCTGAATCCGTTTCATTTTTGAATTTTTAAAAATTAGAAGAAAAAACCAAGAGATTCCTATAATTTTTCTTGGACCCTAGATGTCAATCCCAATTTTTGCACTGTTTCATAAAATTTCCATTAAATTTTTGAATAATTCGCTGGTAATTTCGTCATTGCTCCTGTTTTCTAAATTCTAAATTCCAAAAATTTCTTTTTTAAACTTTTGAAATTTTCACAGTTTTTTTCCGTAAACGTTTTGAAAAGCTGATGACTCAATAGTCAGATTTTGATCACTTAAAAAAAAATTTTTGTCAGAAAAAAGAAAATGGGAGCACGTGCTGATCTGACTGACCAAAATGTATAGTTTCTCGAATCACATGAGGGAAATTGGGAAAAAGTGTTCCCTCTTTTTCTTCTCGTGCAGTGCAGCCTAAGCACAAAATGGACGGATAGAGAACACTACACACAACTTGGTCACTTTGGTCAATCATTTTCCATTTTTGATAAGTTTTAAAAAATTTTGAACATTCTGTCGAAAATATAGGAGTGCTGTTTCAGTGAAAACTTTGAAATTGGCTAGCTCTAGTTAAGTCACTTCGTCCGCAACTTGTTGATTTCATAAAACAAAATTCGTAATGTTTCAAAGGAAATTTAAATTTCAACGAAATTGGTCACAATAATTCTGTGCCGGCGGTAGGAAAAGAATTAGAAATTTCGAAACAACTATTTTGACAGTTTTTTTTCGAAAATGTTTTGAAAAGCTGTTGACTCACTAGTCAGATTCTGAGCAAAACGTTTAGTGATAAGCTAGACGAACAATTTTTGGATTATTTAGTTGAACATTTTGAGAAAATTTAGTAAACTTGAGTTGATTTTCATCAGTTTGTGACGGACGTATCAATTTTTCAAACATTTCTAAAAAATTTCTGTTAGCTTTGAAACTGTTTTTTCGATTAGAAATTTCTAGGGATTCAAAAAAAATTGAAAAATACATAAATCCAAAAATTACTTTTTTCAACAAAAAAAATCAGATTCAAATAAAAAATTTAGTGATAAGCTAATTTTTTTTCAGTATTATCTCGGTCCGAATTCTGGGGAAATCTACTTTATTTGTTAGTTTTCAATTTATCAATTTTAATGAAACTCCAAAACGACTCAGTTCTTCCTTGTTTTCCAAAAAAAATCTATCCACTTTGAAACAGAAATTTTCGAAAATTTTTGAACTACATCTTACTAGTGACTCATTATTTCGAGGAGAAAATTCCTTCAAATCAGATTTCCCTTCACTGATTTCACTATCAGGCGGCTTTTACAAAGTAATACATACATTTAGAAAAATTCTACGGAGTGGAATCGAGATAAAAATTCTTTTTCTTTTCTATCAAAATTACCGTATTTATTCTATTAGTAGGGCACCTCTAACAGAAGGGCACCTCCAATAGAAGAGCAGCCCAAAGACAGTTTGAGAAATATAAGGGCACCTCTAATTGAAGGGCACCCTCCAACACAAGGGCACCTAAAACAGGCCATCTTGTTCGAAATTTGGGCAGTTTTTCTCGTTTTTCCTCGAAAAAGTGTTGATTTTTCATCGAAAAATTGGTTTGAACAATAGAAGGGCACTCTCTATTAGAAGGGCACCCCTAATAGAAGAGCGAACAAAAAGAGACTTGAAAAATAGAAGGGCATGCCCTTCTAATAGAATAAATACGGTAATTGAAACTTTGATAAAATTAGTCTGAAAATCAAAACTTCTAGACAGTTTGCTGTTCAAAAATTTTTTTTTCAAAATTTTATAAAAATCCAGTTTCAAGCTACAGTAATCCTCTAAACCTCTTCAAACTATCCTAATCTGTCAGCTTTTCTACCAATTATCAATTCCCCCGATTCTTATCCAAAACCCATGACGTGAGGCCCCTCAAATTTGACTGTTGACCCCATCTAACCCGGAACCATCAAAAATTGGTGACAGCCCTCTAAACCGTTCGTCTCTCTCTTTCTGTTCTCTGCGTCTGTCTATTAGGCGTACTGTGTGTGTGTAAAAAAGATGACGTGATGGTGGTTTGGTGAGCAGGTAAAAGACGGAGAGATGGGCGGACCGAGAGGGGTCGGAGGACCAAAGAATGACGACACAATGATCCAATAGCTAGGGCCTAGGGCGAGCTAGGGTCTGGTAGAATGATGGTTTTGACTCTGTTTTTTTGCTTATTTTTCGAGGTTCTCGTGCTATCATCCGCACATTGTAGATGTCCATAGGGACTCTCTAAAATTTTTTATTTGAAACGGAGATTTTTTTTAAAAGTTTTCAGTTTCGAAAAAAAAATCCAAAAACAGTAGGAAGCTAGCTGATACAGTAAATGCTGGATCCGAAAATCATCCCCGATAGTAGACTAGGCTAGAAAATGTTGAAGAAATTCAGAAACTTGATCTTTTGCACTTTGAAAAATTTTGAAGCTCGAGAAGAACTCCTCAAATTATCAAATCCCACTTTCATTTTCTAATTTTTCCAATTTGAAACTGCAAATTTTCAAAATTTCCTGTTTTAAAAAATTCTAAAAACTGTAGGAAGCTTACTATTACAGTAACATTTGCCATACTGACAGTACCTCTATGATAAACTAGCAAAATTAAAAAATTTTGAATGCTATCAAGTCGGGGGAATCTATGATCAGAGAATTCCCTTCTAACAAAAACTACTCGTACCAGTTGAAACAGTAAAATTACAATTTCTAGAATTCGAAAAAAAAAATCATCAGAAAATAGTGCGATGAGAAACACAGACGTATCATGTAGTTCCATCTTCCCTTTTTTACTTTTCAAAACTGAAACAGTACTTTTCTAAAAATTTGGGACTTCTGTTTCAAAAAGTTCAAAATCTTTCGAAAAATAGAGTAACACAATGATGATTCAAATGCCGGTTGCATTTTTCAAGCAAAAAACCAATCACTTGAAAATTATCAACAGTAGAATTTCGAAACAATTTTCGTTTCAAAAAAACTGTGAAAATTTGGTCTAATAATTTTTGGTCGTTCGCGAATTGTTCAAAAGTCAAAGAAAATGTCAGAATTCCCAAATATGTACTCGTAATCAAAAAAATTCCCAAAACCAAAATCTTCCCTACCAATTGAAACTGTATCTCCTAAACCTCCCAAACCTTCTCTCTCTATTTCTTCTCATCAAACCCCTCTCAATCCCCTTCGAACCAAGTTCCCTATCCAAATTTCAGGTCCAATAATGACCTCCTACTACGACACCTTTGTCACAATGCTTACAAACGCTGCAGAATTGGTCCAAGTGGCTACAGAGACTGTTGGAAGTCATATCGCTGTTCCTGGACCTTCAAATGCTTCAAATGCTTCAAAATCATCAGAATTCGACCCAGACAACGACAAGGACCCAAACAACAACCAAAACAACCAAGAAGACTTCAAAAACGAAGAAAAGAAGGACACCGATGATTGGGTGGATTTGGAGGAAGAAATCAAGGCTGAAACCCGTCAGAAAATGGACCAGGAAGAGGATTTCAACTATGTGTGCCCTTCGGTGGAATTCGAGATTGTTCCGAGACACACCAGTTTCGTGGTTTGCTACAATCATGTTCATGAGCCGACGATGGAGGACAGTTTCTACTTGAAGGACAGTTGGGAGTAGGTGCGAAATTCATTGAATTTTCGAACTTTTTTCTGTTCCTATGAAAATTTGAGTTCTAGATTCCAAAAAATGCCATACTCTCAAAATTATTTCTGCTAACAATTGAAATTTTACTGTTTTCATGAAAATTTGAGATGTAGAAGCCAAAAATCCTGAACTTCAGTAGAAAAAGTCAGCTTATTTCAATGATTTCTATGCAAAAATTGACAAGAAATCCGGAATTTTAACTGTTTTAATGAAAATTTGAATTCTAGAAGCCAAAAACTTCACACTGAGGTAGAAAGATCAGTTGGTTTTATCAGTTTTTAGCACTAAATTTATCAAAATTTCTGTTTTTTTGCTGTTTCCAAAAATTTTGAAGCCCTAGAAGCTAAAAATTCAATACTCTTTTTGTGATTCCTTTAGCAAGAGTTATAGAAAATTTTCTGATTTTTTCACTGTTTCTCTAGATTTGCAGTAATTTGAAGCCGAAATTTAGAAACTCAATGGAGAAACGAATGAGTAGATTTCTAATAGCAATATTTTAACCGAATTCCCACCTATCTTTCCCAGTTTTCATCTCTTTTCGGGTCCAAAACACCGATGATCACCTATTTTCCTAAATTTCCGTCTCAATTGTAAATTTTTTTTTCGCTGTTTCTAATTTTTCTGATAACAAAATCTATAGGAAAACCCTCAATCGTCCATCTATGTATTGTGACTAATTTTCGAAATTCGGGTAGCTTATCAAAAAAAATTCCTTGTTTTAAAATTGTGATTTTATCAATTTCTAAAAAAGCTAGGTTGATTGAAGAGCTTGTAATGATTTTTTTGTAAATTTTTAAAAATTCCTAATTCCAACCTAATTGTCCATATCCCTCGGTCTCTTTCTCCCCAGTTTCTCATCACTTTTTCTGGTATTTTTCTTCCAATTTTTTTTCAATAAATCATTCCAAAAAGCGTACCTCAACACGAACAGCCGGTTTGCACAGTTCGTCCCTCATCTTCTCCATATTCCATTCGAGTCCCAATGGTTGATTCAGCACCGATTCGTAGTCCTCGACACGAGAGTACGGGAATGGGAGCGAGCGTGGTTGCACTTTGCCGATTCCCTGAAATATTATTGAGTTTCATTGTCAGTTTCAAAGTTTGTGGAAATGTTGTTGAAAACTTTCAAGATTCGATACAAGCACGGCACAATCATAAATTCTAATTTTCACTTTCTAAAAAGCGCAAATTTGAAAAAATTTGTAGTGTTTTTCAAAACAATGATCTCATGGGTTTTTATAAACGAAAAAAAAACAAAGAAATCTTCCTGAATTTTTCCGAAATTTGTTAGCTAACCTACTGATCTTTTTCAGTTTCAAAAAAACTTTAGAAAATTCCGTGATCATTTAGAATCAGTGGACCACCTTCTTTTTCTTCTAAAAAAATTTCAAAAAAATCGTTACATCAAAAAATTAGAAATCCATCTCAAAAATTTTTGAAAAATTGGTTTTCAGTTTCAAAAAAAATCCAAAAAGCTAATAAATTTTTTAGAAGCAATGTCGTATCAACTGAAAATTCAAAATTTTTAAAAATTTTATCTGAATTTCAAAAAAAAATCAACTTTCTACTCTTTCGATTTTTTTTTCAGTTTCTAGAAAACTCCATAAACTAATGAATTTGAAAAAAAAGCAATTCTCCTCAAATTTACGCCCAAAATTACAAAATCCTAAATTCTAGATGAAACACTTTTTTGAGCCTAAAATTAATTTTTTGCAGTT
Organism: Caenorhabditis panamensis; assembly: GCA_900883565.2. Classification (NCBI taxonomy): domain Eukaryota; kingdom Metazoa; phylum Nematoda; class Chromadorea; order Rhabditida; family Rhabditidae; genus Caenorhabditis; species Caenorhabditis panamensis. The sequence goes on along the minus strand of LR538082.1, from coordinate 842,257 downwards.
TCTGAAAAATTCCAAAAAGTTTACGATCATTTGAAATCAGTGCTCTCTCTTCTCATCTTTGAGATAAAAAATTCTACACATCAGAAAATTTTAAAAATCCACTCAAAAATTCAAAAAAAAAATTTCCGTTTTTAAAAAATTTTAAAGGTTATGATTTTCTCGAATCTATTACTTCTTTGGTCGTATAGGAAATAGGAAATGTTTAAAAAAAAATTCGAAAATCCTTCTGGACCCTTTCAAAAAATTCTGCTTACAGTTTCAAAATTTCTAAAAAAGCTTTCATATTTTTCGAAAAAACAATCAAGCTGGGATGGGAATATCTAAGATGTGTTTTTTTTTAATTTATTGTTCTTTTGTCATGTCAGTTCCAAAACCAACCAAAAACCTTGTAAAACTTTCAAAAATCATTGGAATCCCGGTATTCTCATCATTTAAAACCAACTCACATCCTTAGCAGTGACACTCTCCGAAATAACCAATCCATTTCTCTCTCCATCCTTTCTCTTCTTTTCCTTCGCCTTGATCACAAAATTGCGTCGTCTTTTCTTCTCCGTGGTTCCTGGACCCACCCAGGCACCCCAACCAGCCAAATTCAAGTCCACATCCTTCACTTTCTCCTTTTCTTTCACTCCATCCTTCATTTGTTCGAAATCTCCAATGACATCGTCGTCTTTGAACGCCTCGTTGATCACTTGTGCGGCTTCTGAAAAAATTTAGAATTGCGTACGGAGGGTGAACTAGTGAATAAAAATTTTGAAAAAATAAATTGGGATTTTTTAGAAACAGTAATTGTCATTTTTAATTTTATTGATTTTTTCAGTTTCATAAAAATCCAAATTTATCAAAAATAAGTTCAATTTCATTAGTTCGACTTGAAAATTCTTGAAAAATCCTGCAAAACTTCAAAAAAATTCTCGTTTCTCAAAAAATCATGGTAGAATTTTATTATATTGCTTTCAATAGACTCTAGGTGGGTGTTCCTCGAATCTAATATTTCAAACTGTCAGATTTTTTTTAATTACTGTTTCATCAAGAAAAAATTATTGAAAGCTTGATAAACTCTGTACTTTGTCATTCGATGCCCGTGAAAACATTTCTGTTTCTCAAAAAATTTATCTCGACTCACAGAATCGTTTTTTCAATCACACAGATGCTAGACTTTCCTGATTATTAACTGTTTTATCTTGGAAATTTACAACAACAAAAAAATTCTAAAAATTCCCGTTTTATAAATTACCGAAAATCAGATCTTTCAGAAAATTGGTAATGTGTCCGAGTCTGCAATTTTTTCACAAAAATCATGTAAAAAAACCTTAACCTTATTTCTCCAAATAAAAACAGGTCAAGATTTTTAGAACCGATTTTTCATTTTTTTTTCAAATCAAAAATCACTGAAAAAATTCCCGTTTCACCTTGAAACAATTTATTTATTAATTTTTCTAATTTGTTTCGGCGACTCACCCATTTCTTTAAAATTTTTATAATCAAAAAACTAGTTCTCAACTTTTCCATAATACTTGGAAAATTACTTTTAAAAAATCCCAAAATTTCCGTTTCACGAATTTTCGAAAATCTGATTTTTTGCAAAATTGGTAATGTGTCGCGCGGACGCTTTTCTTAAAGTCATGACAAAATCTCGTTTTTCAACAAAAAACTGAATTTCTAGAATAAGTTTTTCTTTTTTTTTCAATTTCAAAACGCCAGAAAAAGTTTTGAAAAATTCCCGTTTCATCTAGATCAGATTTATCAATTTTCAAGGATTTTCCTAATTTTTTCTTTCCTGCCATTTTTTGCAAAAATTCTAAACTCATCAAACTTATTCTCAACTTTTTTACTTGGAAATTTTCGGGAAAAAAACAAAAGTTTTATGAAATTTCGCTGATCTGATTTTTTTTGCAAATTTGGTAATGTGCCTGTTCTTTTTATTCATCAAAAATCTTCGTTTCTAAAAAAATCTAGATTCTCAACATTGATTTTTCAATAATTCAGTTTCCCGAAAGCCCAATTTTCTTTTTTTTTCAACTCAGAAACCCCAAAAATTTTGAAAAAATCCCGTTTCACCTAAATACCAATTGCTCATTTTTTTTCTAATTTCAGTTGTCTATTCACCAATTTTCCAAAAAAAAAAAATGCTCACCCTCATCAAACTGATCCATCTTCTCCACAAAATCCGCCGACACCTGTGTCAAATCGTTCGTGTTCAACTCCAAAAACTTGCTCGGATCAATCTCAATCTCCTTCTGTCTCTTTTCCGCATCATGTACTCCTGCAGCATCCACCGCCTTCTCCACTTTTTCCTCGAACGTTTCTGCTCTTTTGGCCTCTTCTTTCGGATCATAGTCCTTTCCAACGAACGATTTCCTTCCAATCGTTCCTTTTCTCGCCTTTTCTTTCAATTTCGCCTCTTTCTTTGCCTTTTTTCGAGCTGTTTTTGTCTCCACAGTCTCCTCTTCCCAAGTTTCATCCACTTCGAACAATGGCTGATCTTTTGCGGATCCAGTGTTCGCTGAGATGCTTCGTTGAGCTGCAGTAGTCGCCGCAGCTTCTTGTCGCTTCTTGGCTCTCATTTGGGCGAGCGTGATCTTCTGGGCTTCGGAATTCTCGAGGAATGAGTCGACAAGAGCTGCTCCGATGGCTTTTTTCGACTCTTTTTCAGCTTCTTGAGCGGCATCCTGAAAAAAAACTGTTTCTTCGAGAAACTATTTCGTTTTGATATTGATAAACTCTAATTCCACCGGAAAAGTTATTAAATTGAAAAAAAAATCCTCATTGCTTCTAGAATTCATTTTTCAAATTATACAGACTACAGTAGTCTCAAAACCAGGACATTTTTTTTTCAGTTTCTCTAAAAATGAAAAAAATTTTGATTTGATAAACCTCAATTCGTCCGAGTTATCATCAGCAGAGTCCAGTTCCCAGTCAAAAAAAATAACAAAAATCCCACAAATTGAAAAGAGAAAAAATAGAAAAAAGAAAAATTACTGTTTCTTCGAAAATAAATTTTTTTTGGTATTGATAATTTTTGATTTCGTTGGTTTGAAAATAGTTTTCCGAACAAAACAGTCCGAATAGCTCCGGGAATTCTGATTTTGAATTACGGTTTGGATTATAAAAATTTTACGACAAAATCAAGTGACAAAATTGAAAAAAAACAGACGACTGTAGCCTTTATTAAAAATTTTCATATTTCTTTAAAAATCGAAATTTCCTAATTTCATAAGTTTCTAATCGACAGACGATACACAAAGGCGTCCAAGTGGATTACTGTAGCTATAGAAAATTTGAAAAATCTCTGTTTCTTCAAAACATAAAAATTGTGTACGAATCTATAAAGTTCAATTCTGCGAGGGTTACAGGAATTTTGAAAACGAGTTACTGTACCTACAGTAACCCTTTTATTTACGAAAAACAATTTCAGGTTGTGAAAAAAAAATTTGAAAATTCCGTTTCAGCAAATTCAAATTGTGTTTGCAAAGTGATAAATCTCAATAGACGGGTGTTGATAAATGGCTTCTTAATATTACAGTACCTACAGTAATCTAAAAATTGAAAAAGCTAGGACTACTGTACCTACAGTAATCCTGCTAATTTTTTATTTTTCAAAACAAATCCAGTTTCACAAAAACCAAAAAATGCTTTCAAAAAAATATGAAATTCAATTCTGGTCCGAATCGCGGTTCAAAAAAATTTCAGAACCTACAGTAATCCTCAAAAAACCCACGTGACCCCTCCCTAAACTCATTCCAATTCCCCAGAATCCTAGAAAAATTCAAAATCCTTTTAAAAAATTGATAAGCACGTCTAATCAGTAACCATCTAGTGGAAAACAGTCCATTTCTGGAAATTTGAAGAAGAAGGCGGAGAGAGAGAGAGAGAAAGTGTGAATATACATCGATGACTATATCGCTAGTGATGATCTACGAGTTACTCGGCTGGCAGGTTAGTTTGAAAAGGTTTCAGGGGAATGGATGAGAACCAAAAAATCACTGTTTCAATTCTGAAAAATTACAAAAAATCTGAATTGTTTTTCAATTCTGTCAGTCAGTCGATTTCAAAATTTCCTGATTTTTTTCATTTTTTTGCAACAATTTACAGTTTCAATTTTTGAAAATTAGAAAAAAATTAAAAAATTGAGTGTTGCTCCATTTTCAGCTTGAGGAAATTTTTTTCGAATTTTTTAGAACTTTTTGGTCAATTTTTTTCATCAAAAAATGCAACAAAAAATAAAATTGCTTTTTCAAACGTTTACTAACAAAAAATCACTGATAAACTTGATAATACGGTGGGCGTCTGTTCATTCCGAAATTCTCTGATTTTTTACACATTTTTGTCGAAAAATTTCAGTTTCACTTCTCAAAAATTACGAAAAAGTCGAAATTTGAGTGATCGACCAGTGATAAAAAATTGTTTGAATTTCCTAGACCTTCCCGCTAAGTTTTTTACTGGAAAATGCAACAAAAAATTTCTGTTTCAAACAATAACTATCAAAAAAATCACTGATAAATTTGATAATTTGTTGCATTTTCTTTTCCGAAAAAAATTCACCGTATTAGTTTGGAAAAATTTTAAAAAATTTAAAAATTCAGTGATCATATCAGGGTTCCTTGAAGAAAGAATTGATAGAATTTTTCAGTGCTTTTTTATTTTTTTTCAGTGCACAAATTTTTCTCCGAAAAATTGTGAAAAATGCTAACAAAAAATTACAGAAAAATTGATAATTTGATAAACCCTTCAAAATCAAAATTTCCTTGTTTCTCATTTTTGTCTCAAAAATTCACTGTTTCAGTTTGAAAAAATCACAAAAAATTTAGAAAATTGTGTGATCTTGTAAGTGCAAGGATTGAGAAAAAAGCCAGTTTCAACTAAAAACCATCAAAAAATCACTGATAAATCATCAATTCGCTTTCGATGTCGCCAAATCCCCACAATTTCCAGCCATTCCCTCTCCAACACCTCTCCCACCTGCTGCTCCTCCACTTGCCCCTTTTCCTACTCCTTTCCACCCTTATCCAATGCGGTGGCGGTGGTGCAAATAGCACTTCTGGCGGTCCTGCGACTACTGGAACCACAAGCTCTGAAGCCACGGGAGAGAATGAGGATGACGAAAGACGAAAAAGAAAGCATAAGGCGATGGCGGCGAAGAAGAAACGAGCCAAGGATCGTGCTCAAGCTAACAAAAACCTTCCGGAAGGTGCTCCAAAGCCTCCGAAAAACCGGGCAGCTTTGGCGGATAGTGAGGATCCGAACTATCAGACTCTTGTCGGGATAAATGATAACGTTTTTGATAAGAAGGGGGCTCCTGGAGCTGCTTCTGGAGTTCCTGGAGGTGGTCCAAAGGCTCCGGTTCCTGGATCGAAGCCCGGAATGGCTGGAACCCAAGATCCCAATTATCAGACGCTTGCCGGATTGAATGATGACTGTTTTGCTAATAAAGGAACTCCAGGGGCTGGAGGAGCTGGAGCTCAAAATCCAACAGCCCCCAAACCACCAACTGGTCCTGGAGGAAAAGCAGCAACTCATGATCCGAATTATCAGGTAAACAATTAGAAAAAAGAAGAAAAAACCTCTATTTTTAAAATTTTTCTTTTCATTTTAGACTCTCGCCGGACTCAACAACGACGTGTTCGAGAAGAAAGGAACTGGAGGTGGTCCAGCTCCACCAAAAGCTCCAAAAGGTCCTGGAGGCAAAGCGGCGACTCATGATCCGAATTATCAGGTGATTTTTTTTAATTTTAGTCGAGAAAAACCAGAGGAATTGTGATAAGAATTTTGTTCTGATAGATCTAGTTTCGATGAAACAGGAATTGGAAAATTTTGAAAATTGAAAAACAATCCGAAACTTCCGAACGTAAAAAAATTCAAAGAAACATAATTTTTTTTTCAATTTTCCATCGAATTACTTCTGCATTTTTTGACATTCGGCATATTTTATAATCAGTCTAGTTTCATGATAAGTTTTGCTTCAAAGGTTCAAGCCTCAAACGATTAAAAAATTCAAAACAGATCCAATAATTGACTTTTCAAGAAACAGAAACATTTTTTTCATGTTTCTATTCAAAAATTTCTGATTTTTCCAAAAATTATAATTATTAAGTAGTACGAATGCTTATCTTTAAAAATTGATAGGGCTATCACTGATTTTATAATTAGACCAATTTTTCATGCTGAAATTTCGAAAAAAATTAGATTTTTTGAATTAATTTTTGAAAATTGAGCAAAAAGCAAAGGAACCGTCATACTAAAAAATTGAAAGCAATCGGAAATTTCAAATTTCCGTGAAACAGTGTTCAAAAATTTCAAACAAACTGATCATACAAGACACTCCAAGAACTAGCATTTACTTTACATAGATAAAAAACTTCAAATTTATCAAAAACTGTATTTTTTGCGAATTTTTAAAAACCAATCCAATTTTTTTTTGATAATTTTGAAATTTGGAATTGAATTTTTAAAAATGCTATTGCATCCTCAGTACTCTAGAATTATAATCTAGCCTGATTTTCATTTTTTGCTATGATACCACTAACCGATCCTAGAAACTCGAAAATTTCAACTTTCCATGAAACAGTGATAAAAAATAGAAAATTCGAATCAAATTTACAATTTCTAAATTTACAAGAAAAATCCTATATCCAGCGGAGCGAAAACTTCGGAATTTCCTGCTACCTAATTTTCAAACAATTTTAAAACCGCAAAATTTTCTAAACTCAATTTCAATTTCAGACCCTGGCCGGCCTAAACAACGACGAAGTGTTCCAAAAGAAGGGCGGAACCGGGGCTCCCCCGGTTCCCAAAGCTCCAAAAGTTGCCGGAGGAAAAGCGGCGACTCACGATCCAAACTATCAGACACTGGCCGGATTGAATGATAACGTTTTTGATAAGAAGAAAAAATAGAGAAAGGAGAAGAAAAGGAAGGAACTCGGTGTTTTTCTAATAAACTAACTTTCTGTACCATTTTTTAAACTTTTTTGAGATTTTTTGAGACAAACAGAAAGGAAAACTGACCTTGAGAATCTCGTGAATGCTCTTTTTCTTGGGCTCTGCGTCTTTTGAAGCTGGCTGTTCGTCATCAGAATCCTCGTTAGCAGCGACAACCTTTGCTTTGAGTTCGCGACCCATTCTGGAAAAAAAAATGGAAAATAGGCCAAAAAGGAGACAATTGATGATTTACAGATCTTGCTAATTTTCAGTAGGTTTTGAAACATGATTTTTTTTTTGTAAATTGTGACAAAGTATTATTGATAAATTAACAATTTTTCTAGCTTTCTGTACTTTTTTGAAACAGTTTGGAAATTTTTTGAAGGTCAAGTAGCTCTTCTCTCGGAAACGGAAGACAAACTATGACATCCCAGTTTTCTAGAGAAGTCAACAAAAATTGAAACAGAAAAATTGAAAATAACGTCCTGAAATCGAAGGGTGTACTGAAAGATACTAGAGAAGCCTATAAATTAGAAACTTTTTTTGAAACTGTTTCTCGAAAACTTGAGAAAAAAATCCCATCGAAAAATAATCATTACTGGAATGAGTAAAATGCTTTCTAATTTTCATCTCTAGTTTTCCAGTGATCATTTTTTGTGAGTTTCAAGGAATTGACCGTACAACGATCATTCAGTAAATTTAGAAAAAATTATAGACCTGCTGAAACAGAAATTTTCAACAAAAAAACATGTCTGTTTCCGGAAATTTCAAACAAAGTCCCTAATAAAAAATTATCGATCCTCCGTGCATCATGGCTTGTCAATTTTTCAGTCTTTCTGTCAAAATTTTACAGAGCTTTTAGATATTTTGTTTTCGAAAATATTCAAGAACACAGAAAGAACTCACTCTAATGGAACTATCACAAATCTTCAATTTTATGCAAAATTCATGAAACTGAAATTGTTTTTGTTTTTAAAATCCTGAAACTAAAAAACCCAGTTTCACAAAAGTTTAGAATGAATTTCTGATAAGAGAAAATCAGTTATCTTCAGATTTACCCAACAAAACGTGCTTCATTTTCCCGTACAGAAAATATTCGATGTTGTAAGCAAAAAATCTATAATAGAAAACCTCGTATCACTGGGAAATTCAAAAATTTTAAATTTTACAGAGCAATTTTGTAACAGAAATTCACAGAGTTTCCCCGTTATGAAAAATTTCCTGTTTCAATTTTTTCCTTTGATAAAATCATTGACAACAAAAACAATCACTGAGGCATGTCGAACTTCAATCACCTTGTATTTTTCTTCTAATTTTTTTTACGTAACCAAAACTGATACATAGTGGAAGTACAAAAAATCCCAAAAATTATCAGAAAATCATAAAACTGCCAATTTTAAAATTTCCTAACAAAAAATTCAGTTTCAAGCAAATTTTCAATAATTTTTTTCAATGATTGATACTCAATCCATCATCAATCTCTTTTCATTTAAAAAACAAAAAAAACCCACCTCAAGTGCTCATCCAACAACTTCTTGACCTCTGGATTCCTACTCGCATGCTTTTCGAGCATCTGCTTGAATTTTTGATTCTGTCCTCGATGTTTCAGACTTCCTCGTTCAATAACTCTCTGCAGATCCATTTCCGCCAGTTTCTCATGAGCAGCAGATGGATCCCTGGCCACCAGATCGTCAAATTCCTTGAGCAATTGCTTCCTCTTCTCTCTCTTGAGGATTCTGTGATATCCCTTCGACTTAATCTTCTTCATGTATCGATTCTTGGCTTCTTGGATTCCGACAATGGCTCGCATTCTTTGCATCTGGGAGAGACGTTCTTTGGCCAGTTTGATGTCCGTCGCTTTCATCACTTCCATCTCTTTTTCCGTGAGGATTGGCTCCGTTTTTTCGTCCTGGAAATGGGGAATTTTTTTTGAAATCCTGTTTCTCTGAAAACTTTATGAAAATCTAGATCTGAACGATATCAATAGCTGACTGAAGGTTTTTCGAATTTTTTCCAACAAGTTTTTTTTTTAAATTTCCTTTTCTCCCAAATACTGTAAAAATACGAATTCCGAAAAATCTAATTGTTGCTCGTTCTTTACATTTTCTAATCCTTCAAAAACTAAGAAAAATAAGGGAAAATTGGATTGAATAATGTAAAAAAACCAAATTTTTACAAGCAAAAAATTGTGTTTCTATCAAAACTTTAAAATTTTCATTCTAATCACATTTACTGATTGTGGAAATGATGTTGATTTTTTTTAATAATTCGAGTTTTTGGAACCTTTTTTCAGGATTTCCATCGGAAAAATTACAGTTTTTACTAATCTTTGAATTTCAAATTTTTTGAATCTGATAATGCATCGAAACCTGACATTTTAGTTTTTGCAAGATTTTCTAATTCATTTTTCAATTTTTCAACATGAAAATTACGGAAAAAAAATATGAAAAATTGAAGAAAAAATTTCTGTTTCTTCAAAATACGGTAATTTTCAGAATTTCATAAAATTCAATTCCTGGAGAATATCGTGAATTTGTCTAATAACATTTCCAACTTTTTTCAAATTCTAAAATCCCTGACAAAAAAAAAATGCGGATATGGAAGAGAAAAAATTGCATGGCGAAAGTTCGGCCGTGTGCAAACGCGCTCCACCGAAACACCCCATTTTTTCAAAAATTTCTTGGAGATTTTCGTGAAATTTCATGGTTCTAGGTTAGTTTTCGGCAGAATACAGCTATTTCAATCAATTCCCCTCATTTTCCAATCATTTCTCTACTGTCAGACACCATATTTTGTCAAAACACGCTGATTGGCTGGTGGGAGGGACTAGCTTTCCGCGGCCGTTGCCGAACTTTCGCCATGCAATTTTCGCTCAAATCGCATGGCGGCCATGCGATTTGAACGGCGGAATGACCGGGGCTGTGGCATGCCTGATCCCTGTTCCATCCAAAATTTATAAAAATTTCCATTCTAACCAAATTTAGTTTGTCGGTCAATGTATTGAGGATAAAAAATTTTCAACTGCTAATTTTTTTAAAATTTTGAATTTCCGTTTCAAAAAAATTCCAAGAAAATTTTGAATTCCATAAAATTCAATTTCACGATCATAGCTGTGTCATAATTTTCATTCTCCATCAATTTTTCAATTTTCCAATTCAAAAAAACCAACTTACACCCCAAAGAATGCCATCCGGCTTAGAGAGCGGGAAGATGAGTTGGTCGGTGACACGGTTGCTGTGCACCAATTCCGTCCAGTTTTGAGTCACTTCTTTTCTGAAAATTTGGATTTTCAGCTTCAAAAACAGTGAAAATGTGTCCAATTCATGAAAATTTTAACTCTGCATACGGATCGAATGTTCTATTACAACTTTCGGAATTTTCAAAGATTTTTGAAACCGTTTTCAATTTTTTAAAACAATTTTTATAATTAAAAAAAAAATGAAAAACCCACTTCAAATCAGTGAACGCAATCTTTCCCTCAATGGCCTTCCTCGCTTCCACATCTTTCAACGGAACCAGTGTCTTGCTCTTCAACTTCTTCTTTTTCGCCTTTTCCTCAGCATTTCCCGCCTCCGATTTCCGTTTTTTCGTCGATTTTTCAGCAGTGTCTGTTGATTCGAGGGCTCCGATTCCCAGGGATTCCTTGGCTTTGTTCGTCGAGGCTCTGAAAAAATAGATGGATTAGAGTTTTTTCATTAGGTAAATCGAAGAATCGACTATTAAATTTAAATGGAAGTGGGAAATATGGATTTTTTGAAACTGAAATTTGCAAATAGAAATTGATTCGATATGTCTCTTGCGCAAAACTTCAGGCTACTGTTTTTATTTTAGAAAATTTGAAAAATTTTGATTTTTTGAAAGAGTAAACAAAACAAAAATTTGGAAAAAAATCGCAATTTTCAAAAATTGGATAAGGGAATAGGAATGGCCAAAAATGATCAGGTTGTTTTAAATTTGGCGCATTTTGCAAATTTTTTAGTCTATGCACTGTGTTGATCACAATGTAGATCAAACAGAAATAAAATGAGTTTTGAGCCTGAAAATTTTTCTGACAAATCCCAAATCCAATTTTTTTTTGAAAAAGTTTGTGAACCGCGGACATGATTAGCATTTTTCACTGAAAATTTTTTAAATAAATTTTTTGAGACAGGGAAAAAATAAAAAGGGGTATGATTTCCCATTTTTGCAGAATTTTGTCTTCTTCCATAATTTTCCATTCAAAATTTTGTCCGACAGGATTCGTCAAATCAATTTTTCCACTCAAAAATTAAAATAGAACTTTTTTGAAACAGAAAAATTTGAAAAAAATAGAGAAATTCTCAATTTTTTATGGGTTTGAGACTTGAAATTGCCAGTTTATCATCCGTAACATCATTTTTAAAATATGAATAAACTATTTGTGAAACAGGGAAAAATAGGAAAAGCCGAAATTTTCAAACTTTCGTGGGCCTCGTCATTTTTTATCATTTTTTCTTTTGAAATTTCGTAAATAAATTGGACAGTTAAAATTCGTTTTTTTTGGTACTGGAAAATCGTTGTTCTTCTATTCAAAAATCCAATAAAACATTTTTGAAACTGGAAAAGAAATAATATTTTTAAAATTCCCAGAACAATTTTTTCCCTCAAAAATGTTTTTTTCCTTTGCATTCCAATGGTTTAACATCTATTTCCCCCAATTCCCTTCAAAAATTCACCTTGAAACAGTGATATGCGACAAAAGTGAACTAGCATCCACTTTGCTCTTCACCGCTTTTTTCAGTCGATTCTTGTTTGTAGTGGATCCGGGAGTGTGGATCGATTGAAGCAGAGTTCGATGCGCCACTTCATCAATATCCGAGTCGTCGCTCATGGTTGATAAGAACTGATAAGAAAAATTGAGAAAATCTGTGAAAATGGGGAAAAAAAGGTTAAAAGATAACTGGGAACCGATTAAAAACGAGAAATTCGAGACAAAAAATTACAATTGAGAAAAGTTCACAGATCTATTTATTTATTCTTACGAAAATAGAGGAAAAGTAAAATTTTGAAAAGGGGGAATCAAACAATTACACTGCCCTACTCAATACATAACTAAAAACTCACAGAGCATTAAAAAAGGGAAACGGGGATGTGATAGAATGGGGTCAGTGGCAACCGTTCGACGACCCAAAACCATTCGAAATTTTCAGCGAATTCAGGGAAAATTTAGATGGCAGTGGCGAGGGCGTCCTTGTACTTCTTGACGCGAGAGGCGATCGACAGGTCGACGTACTTGTCTCCGATGGTCACGACGAGTCCTCCGAGGATCGACGGCTTCACGGCGTAGGTGACGGTCAGCTTTTGTCCGGACTTTCCGACCTTGCTAAGGGCGTCGGAGAGGGCCTTCTGGTTCGAGGAGCTGAGTTCTTCGGCAGAGGTGACCTATAACATCGTTAAAATTAATGTTTCTTTGTGGAAAACTGGTTTTTATGAGTGTTACACTCTTCAAAACAGTTTAAAAACCGCAATTACCTGAACGAAGAGTTCTCCACGATGGGCGCGCATGATGGATTCGAAAGAGCTGACAACCGACTCGAGCTTGTTCAGACGTCCGTTCTCGGCCAAAAGTCCTGAAAATCCACTCAATTCCTCTTCACATTCCCCTCTTTCTATTTCTCACCGAGGAAATTGCCGGTTTCCTTGGAAAGTCCCAATTTGTTGGAGACGGCCTCGATGGTGGCCTTCTTCTTCAATCCCTTGAGAGTGGGGTCGAGGACAAACTCCTGGAACTTCTTGTTGTCCTTGTACACAGCGCGCACGTTGTTCAGGTCGGTGGAGATCTGATCGAGCTTGTTCTGCTTGTGTCCGGCAGAGTAGAGAGCGGCGGCGTAGCGTCCCTCGACTCCGTGCACCTGGATCGGCGTCTTGACAAGCTGCGAGGCCTTGGCGAGCTGGGCGCTCGTGGAGAAGCCGCGTTTCATGATCTGCGCCATTACCTGGAAATTGAGAAAGTTTCGGGTGGAAAATGGCGAAGTTTTTGAAGAAAAGCGAGAGAAACGCGGAGAGTAGAGCGAAATTAAGTATCAATTGAGCTTTTTTCATCAATTCGAACACAAAAACACATAAAAAATTTCAATTTAGTTGAAAAAAGCGAAATTTTTGCAAACGGGCGGCCGCTAGGTGCGAAATAGGATGATGTCTTGATTATCGCAACCAAATCCAACGAAGAAGCAAAAATTAACAATAAAAACACTGAATGCCAGTGAAAAATTCTCACGAAACCAAAAAAACTTGAAAGTTGAAATTTTTTTCGCAAAAAATCTAATTTTTCGATTTTCAGCCTTTCCAAACAGAATTTTGGGCAGAAATTTAGGATCTAGACGTATCTGACCCTGAATTTTACAATTTTTTACTCAAAATCGCGAAAAAATCACTAAAAATCAATAAAAACAGAGTCTGAAAACTCAGTTTCGGAGGAAAAGGCCGTCGTTGGCTGAGTATCATTTCCTTAAGCATAGGCCGAGGTACGCAGCCAAATCACCGACTGTCCAGTTCGCTAGAGCGCACTTGCTGACTACCCCATTTTTGCCGGTTATTTTTCGGAACTGATAACGCCTTTTTTCTCACTCGTTTTTCATGGGAATTCGCTTTTTTTCTTCAATATTTTTGATTTTTAACTTGAAAACCATTTTTTTCTTGCTATATTCAGAAATTTCGCTCTGATTTCCTCTTCGAATTGTGTAGGAAATATTGATTTTGCGAATTTGCATCATAATTCTGCATAATTAGTCAAATTTTTCAGACAATGGGTACAAAGTGGGCCGTCCTAGTGGTATTGGCGATTGTCGGAGGAGCATTGGCAGCTGAGAACAAGGTTTGCGATACGAATTTGTGAAAAAAAATAAGAAAAAAACCCAAATTTCTGGTTTTTGTAACATATTAAGAAAACTGTGGTTTTGTGGTAAATTTGGAGCTCAATCATTGATTTTAAAGGTTTCTAAATAATAAAAACGTAAAAAAACTGTGAAAATCAATGTTGAATTCAAAATTTTTGCGAAAAATCAACCCAAAACACAAAAATCTTGGTTTTCGCTTCGAGACCCAAGCCCCGCCCCTTTTCGATTGTTTCTAAATTATAAAAAAAAGTTCAAAATCTCGAAAAATCAACCTTAAACGACCCTAATTCCCATTTTCAGAGCGCCTACGCCCAAGCAGCCGACAATTTCCTGGACGAGCTAACTGGAAAAGTGGTGGACCCGGTGAAAGTTCCCGAGGAGCCAAAAGCCAATGAGCATGAAGGACATGATGCTCATGGAGCTCATGGAGGACATGGAGGACACGAGGGACACATGATGAAGATGTGGTTCCATGGAGGATTCGATGAAGTCATTTTGTTCGATTTCTGGAGGACTGACTCGTTTTGTGGTGCGTTTTTTGGCTGTTTTGAGGGGAAAATTTGACGAAAAATAAAAGGAGAATTGTTAGAACAGTCGGAAAAAGTAGAATAAAAACCATTGGAATGAGATTGAATTTTTCTGAATTTTTAAAAAATTTAAGAAAAAATTGAAACGGAAAATTTATAATTTTTCAATTTTTTTTTCTTCCAGGAATGCTCCTCTCCTGTGCCGCCATTTTCATCATGGGAGCAACGTATGAAGGTGTGAAATGGTTCAGAGTGTTCCTCCAGATGTCACAAACACAGGGACAAGTTCTCGCGAATAAGTCGTGTGTGGAGGTGAGAAATTTTACAGTTTATCATAAATTAATTGAAGATTTTCCATGAAAACTCTATAGAAAATTTTTTTGAAATAGAGAAAAATGCTGCAAAAAATTTTTCGAAATTAAAAAAAAATGCAGTTTCAAAATTTTTACTTTTTTTTTGGAAAATTTAGAATTTCCAATACCATTCCCGCTGGCAAGAAAAAAATTCTGGAATTTTTCTAGCGACCATTTTTCACATTTTTTCAGCATTTTAGACCTAAAAATGTCGGTTTTCACATTTTTCTAATTTTATCTATACAAAAAAGCAAAAATGGGAGCTAGAAAAATTCTAGAAATTTTCTTTTTCTCTTTATTTCTTTAATTTTTTATTCAGAATTGTAGAATTTTGAAAGTCAGAAACTTTGAAAAAAACAAACACCGCCTTGAAAATTAGAATTTTTTAAAAAAAATCAATGATTTTTGAAACTGAAAATTTTTGATAAATTTCAAATTTCAAGTAAATTAAAAAATCGCAGTTTCAAAATTTTAAATAATTAGGGAAAATAAGAGCTTCCAATCCATCGTGGGCTGACAGTAGAAAAAACAGTTTTTTTTTTCATTTTTAAATAAGAAATTCAATGAATTTTCCTAATTCACCACCCTCCGATAAGTTTGCCCTTCAGACAACCCGATCCTCCGCCGGAACATGCCACCAATCAGTCTCTCGGACCACCAGCAAACCCCAATCCGAACCTTTCCTGATGTCCACCACCATCTCCCGAGCCCCTCCTGCATCTCCATTTTCCCCACAACGACTCGTCCAAATGCTCCTCTACATTCTTCAATTGGTCTTGGCTTACTGGCTCATGTTGATTGTCATGACTTATAATACGTATTTGAGTGAGTTTTTTTTTTGAAAAGGAGGGGAAATGCACTGACTCGATGGGATTTTTAAAAATTTGAATTTTGCGAGAAACAGTAGAAATTTTAAAAATTAGAAAACCCCGCTGATTTTCAAAAAATTGAAACAAAAAATATAATTTCTGTTTCAAAAAAATAAATAAACTTGCCAATTTGAAAAATTTCAATTTTCAAGGTATTATCAATTTTTCTATCATCTTTATCAATTAAAAAACAAGCGGTTTCAAAAGAATTGAAAAGTTTATGTAAAATTCAAAAAACAATTTATGATTCGCTGTGAGTTGTGGATATTGAAATTTCTTTGAGAAAATTATGGAAAAAAAAACTAATTTCTTACAGATTTTCTAGTGTAAATTAATTTTTTTTTTCAAAAAAGAACAGAAAAAGAAAAGACACTGATTCCATCAGATTTTTAAAAGTTTGAGCTATGCCAGAAACAGGAAAAAATTATGAAAAATCGATAAACATTTCTTCAAATTTTTTATCACTGATTCAATTTTTAAAATTGCTTCAAACAAAGTTGATTTAAAAAAAAAAAAGCAGAGTTTCTGTTTCAAAAAAAAGTGAAAACTGATAGCTGATATCCAGATTATCTATTCCAAAAATATCCGTTTCAAAAAAAATTCAATTTTTCTTTATCAATTGAAAATTCGATCCGTATCCATCATTGCTGTGATCGATTTGGCTGCAAAATTTTTAGAAAAATTAAAAAAAAAACAACAAGCAAATTTTCTAAAAAAATTTCTGTTTCAAAAATATCCCTACACCTTCGAGAAATTTTAAAAAATCAATCCGGGGACTTCTCTTGCATCCACTTTGCGAAAAAATTGAAAAAAAATCCCGTAATCAATGGTTTATAGAAAAATTACCGTACTTTCGAAAAAAAAATTAAAAAGTGATTCAAAGGCAGAGGAATTTTCAAAAAAAAATTTCTGTTTCAAAAAATTCCCTTGACTTTTAAAAAATTTCAAAAACCTATTCTTACGGTGTATTTGGTTCCTTCTAAATTTCAAATCATTGATTTACCAAGTTTTCAGCAGCCGCAGTGGTCCTTGGCGCCGGATTCGGTCACTGGCTCTTCGCAGTTCTCCAACTGCGAAGTTCCGATGGAGAAGTGACAGACTCATTCCAAACAGACGCATGTCACTGAACAATGGAGAAAATCTATGAAGGATCTCTGAAAAATGCCAAAAAATTGAATTTTCCATTTTATTTTTTTTTCCCAGAATTTTATAGTTCCACACTAATCGACCTTAGCTCTCGTTGAATCTGTCATTTCTCCCCCCCGGGTTGGTACATATTTCATCCCTCCCCTCTTTTTTCTCATTCAGCTTATCATCAGAATCTCATATTTATTGATTTGTATTTTTTATTGGAGAATTTTTAAAGATTGGTGCAGAATGGACAATGAACATTTCCTTGTTAAAATTGACAGTTGTTCAAAAAAAGGACAACAAATTGAACAATTTGGGAAATATAGAAATTGAAAAAAAAAATTAGAAACTGAAATTTTTTTTTCAAAATTTTTCATTTTTTTCCAATTTTTGAAGGGTTTGTCAGTTTTTAGAGTTTTTCTTGCATTTCCTAATTTGAAAATAATTTTTTATACCAGAAAAAAAAGAGAAATTTGCAAAAATTGAAAAAAAAAATTTTTTGAAAAATTAAAAATTTTTTTTTTCAATTTTTTCATTTTGGGTGTCACATAGAGATGAAAGGATCCTTGAATGTATGGGGGTCCTTCTGGCATCAATGGGATGTTTTTGGGGTCCGTGGAGGGCTCTTTAGACCCACTTTCTGTAATTCCGAAACTTTTTGTGAAGAGGCTTGGCACTAGCGCCGAAAGTCTCTCCGATTCGGCTGATTTTTGGCACAAACATGTACCCAGATGAG